>JALMGF010000048.1:1987500-2477500 GCA_023333645.1 Sceloporus occidentalis
CCCTGGTATATATAATAATTGGTATGTAGCAGAAAGTAATTTTAAAATGACTTGGATTTAATATTCATGCTTGAATTGTATTAAGTTTTTAAGTGCATTATTAATGAGTATTGAATGCTGGTGGTCTTATTACATTACACTATTGCTCGTTGTTTCAACATAAAGATTTTTTTTTTTTAAAGTAAACATTTACACACCGGGCTCGATAAATTTGGTTTATATCTAGGATCCAGCTAGAAAAGTTAGGAGCCAGCTTTATTTTTCTTCCCCAGTCATGTTTTTACTCAGATATTACCCAACCTGGCGCCCTCGTCGAGTCTCGCCATACATTTAATATATATGTACAAACTCTAGCACCATACAGTGACACATGTTAACATCTTATGCTCACAAACACTAACATGCTACAGTAAAGCACGCATCCTAACTTTCTACCATACACTAACACACATACACACTCTAACACTGCAGAAATGCACATGCTAATACTGTAACAAACAACACCATGCACTCTAGCACCACACTCTTATACAATGTACACACACTTACACTGGCTAACTCTATACATATATAAAAATACACAACAACACTATGGACACATACACACATATACACACACACACTACTCTCCCTCTCACCTTCCATGCCGATGCCTATCTTCTGTCATTGTGAATCTGGCACACTATGCTTTCCAACGGATGCACTGTAAAGCGAGTGACGTAAAGGCACCCAGCAGGGTCACGTAGCATGAATGCCCCTCACGGCACCCGCTACAGCGGATTCATGATGGCAGCCCTACAGAACCTTGGCCCCCAGGAAGTGATTTTAGTCACCATGGCAACCTGACACTCTGGGTTTGTCTAGCCCTGTACTAAAGTGACTGTGAATGTGCTGTGGTAATAAACTGCAAATTCAGCGGCATTGAATTTAGTGTAGGAGTACCATTGTGGCTTCCTTTTTATGGCACGGTCCAGGTGTTTACATTGACATTTACATTTATCTTCCTTACCATGCATTGCATTTCTTTTGTTGTGTCTTGTGTATTCTAGACAAAGTTGTTGATAGTCTGGAATGCACTGAAGTCTAGTTTCCATAATCACTATTTCTTGATTTGTCATGGAGTTGAATCGCGAACCTACTGAGGATTTGGACAGTCCCTGAATGGAGCGAAATATCACGACAAAGTCTTTGTGTGTTTTAAACTCCTGATTCAGGAATATTTTTAAGTTAGATTTTCTAAATCATCTTAATGATGCAGCAGGGCTCGTGATAATTGGTTATTAGTCATCAGTGGTTTGCAATGTATAAACACTGACTGATTTTTTTTCTATTACATTTTCAGGGATTTGGTTTGATATTCAGTAATTTCTGTAAGTTATGAGTTATGTAAAATGATATCCTTGTTTATGACTGGGGAGAGAATACGAGAAACGGGTGAATGGGCCATAATGTTGAGAATTACATTTGCAATGTTTATACTTCAATAGCTAGGTAGGCAGAGGCAATGGCCAACATATAATGACTGCAAATGGATTAGAAGAAAGGATGACCAACAGCAGATAATGCCGTACTGGTTTTCATATTGACGTAAAATTAAAGAATGTATTATTAAAGGAGCATTGGTGGTCCTCGAAGATCCTGCTGGGAAAAGAAATTTCTGAGCCTAAACAGTATTAGGATTTTGTTATGTAATATGTAGTTATATGTATAACGTATAACCTTGAAGACTTTGCCAAAGCAGTTGATTACTGAGCCTCTGGGGAACTGTTTAGTATTACAAATAACAGTATATTGGGATGTTTGAAAATTAACCGAGATGGCAGCGGACAACCCAATTACATATGATTATTACAATCAGAAAAAAGAATGATTAACACAGTTTGTGCAATAGATGTGGCCAGTACATCACCTGGGATAAACTGTTTAAAGGGACAGTTTAATGTACCTTTCCATACTAAGCTCTTCTGTGCTATACATTTACATGTCCATTTATTTCTATATGCAGGGCCGGCCCGACAATGGAGCTGAGTGGGGCAACTGCACTTTGCCGCCCCAAGCCCTTTTTTTTTTGTTAGAGAGGGAGAGGGACGCCGAGTGGTTTTTGCTTACCAAGTTGTCAGTACCCGCTCAGCGCCTCTCTCTCCTCTGTGGCGAGTCTCCCTGTTCGGTCTTGGTGCCCGCTTGTAATGCTGAGCGCAGGAAGATTACGTCATTTCCGGCGCTCAGCATTGCAAGCCGGCACCGAGACCGAACTGGGAGACTCACCGCAGGAGTGCTGAAAGGTAAGTACAAGGGGGGTGGTAGGGTAGATAATAGGGAGGAAGGGAAAGGAAGGGTAGATAATGGGGGGGCGGCAGGGATGGAGGAACGGACGGAGGGAGAGAAAGGGTAGATAATGCGGGGGGCCGCATTTTAAACTTCGCCCCAGGCGGCATTTTGTCTTGAGCCAGCCCTGTCTATATGTTCAGACAAAACATTTCTCACACCCACTATCTAAATCTTGTTGTTTTTTTCAAGCTGTCGAAGCTTGAATCTATAGAAAGTGTTAAATCAACATATTACCGTATTTGCTCGATTATAAGACGACCCCCCAAATCTGAATATTAATTTAGGAAAAAAAGAAAAAGCCTGAATATAAGACGAGCCTATAGGAAAAAGTCTTACCAGTAAATGTTAATTCATCTAAACTATTTTTTTTTTTATAAAAGCTATGATTGAGAAAAATATTTTGGTTTTATTTCCTTCTATTTTCCAACCTGCCCCCCAGTTATGCACATCTGCCCCAGATATGCCACTGTGCCCCATGATATGCCTTTTAACCCTCTAAATGCCACTGTGCCCCATGATATGCCTTTTAACCCTATATGACACTGTGCCCCATGATATGCCTTTTGACCACCTATGTGCCACTCTGCCTCCAGAAATGCCTTATACCCCTATATGCCACTCTGGCATTTAGAGGGTTAAAAGGCATATTATGGGGAAGAGTGGCATATAGGGAGGTTTAAGGCATTCAGGAGGCAGAGTGGCGTATAGAGGGTTAAAAAGGCATTTCTGGAGGCAGAGTGGCATTAAGTGGGTTAAAAGGCATTTCACAGAGCACTCTGCCTCCAGAAATGCCTTATGCCCCCCATTTAACCCCCCCCCCAACTTACCGGTGCTTCTGACTTCCCTGTCATGTAGCCGGGGCAGCGTGTAGATCCCACGCACTTACGCTGCAGCAGGAAGGAGGTGTGGCTAGCAGCGGGGGTTGTCTGCGTCCATCGCGCAGACCTTCCCTGACTGTCAGAGACAGCCGGGGAAGGTCTGCGCGTAGACATCTACACGCTGCCCCAGCTACACACCGGGGACTCAGAAGTACCGGTAAGTGGGGCGGGGGACAGGAGGATCCAGGTCCCCTGCAGCTGCAGGGGATCTGGATCTTAGTCGTCTCATAGTCAGACCTATTTGAGGTCTGATTATAAGACGACCCCGACTATAAGACGAGGGGTATTTTTCAGAGCATTTGTGGCTGTGGTTATGAGTTAGGCAGAATATGTTTCTCATTTGGCAAGGTTGCCAAATGGCCTTATAGTGTTTGTTCCTCTCATAAGTAGTCAGGTTATAAATTAATATTTTAAGAAATTCTCAACTCCTTTCTTCATCATTGGGAGGGTTATATCATGCTTTGTTCTGCTTTATAAAACCACTAGTAGGAAGAGAAAATGTTTTCTGAGATCACTTCCAGTTTGTTCTAAAGTTTTATTCAATATTCCTCTGTCTCCATTAACCAAAAAAAAAGTTTGCAGTATTTTAATGCTAGATTATGTTTTTACCAACATACCCTACAAAGTGTCTGGACTTATTATAAACAGAAACCGATTGTTTTAATATTTTAGGTATACATTAACAGACCTAGGTGCCTTTTTATCTGAACAATTACCTCAGATCAGCCCCTTATATTTGCAAGTAAAGTCATGTAATCTATAGCATCTTTTTCATAAATTTTTGTTGTTTCCTTAAATGTCGTATTGTACCGATTATAGGGCGCACCTCTATCATTTGGTGCTATTTTTAAAAAAAATTAAATGTAAAAGAATATACACATTAGTAGAAGAGTAAAACAATATTTCCTCACTCTTGCACTCACACTCTTACTCATGCTCTCACACTTTTGCGCTCCCTACCTTCTCAACCGATCGCTTCAGTTTCCCTTTCTTCTCTCCCACAGGTCCACTGTTTCTCTTGCATCTTCTTGTTCTTCTGACTTTGTCTGCTTCTTCCCATGTCTTCTGTCTTCTTCTCCATGAAACAGGCCTCCCGTGCACTTTTGCAAAAATGGCGGTGCCTCTGGACACCCCCTCTCCCCTAATGGAGAAACGGAGGAGAAGCTGTCCCAGTGACTACTCTCTCTTGCGGAAGTAAGCCAATTGGCCAGAATAATACAGACAGGTTGGTGGAGAAAGAGAAGCATTTCTGCACCTCTCTTTCTCCACCCTTTTGCATAAGTGCATGGGAGGGCTGGTTCACGGAGAAGAACAGAAGACATGGGAAGAAGTGGACAAAGACAGAGGAATGTAGAACAAGAAGATGCAAGAGAATCAGCGGACCTGTGGGAAACGAGACAGGGACACGGAAGTGGTCAGCAAAGGAGGTTGGGAGACCTTGAGAACATCTAAACTCCGATTATAGGGCTTACTTCTAATCGGGACAATGCCATAATTATAACTTTGATAAATATACATCTTATCCTGGAGTGATGTAACAGAAAAAATAACATTGTCAGAAAATAAACATGTTTTACGCTTTTTTTTTATGTACAGTGACAAATGCTCAGCGGAGAAGATAAAAGGCCCCCACTTAGTTCTTTGTCTTATACACTCCCCCCAGTCACGATTCTTAGGTGCTTAAATGTGCTGTTCCACTTGATGCAGCATTGGAAACATAATTATAGGTACTAGATGAGTACTCAGTGTTTACATTTATATATGGTATATACGGTACAAACCTTTTGTACGTTAAGAGTGCTATTGGTGAGGAGAGTCTTCATCCACAAAATAGATTGGTATCTAGTCAAATCACATACGTATTTGTATGCTTATAGTTGTGATGTGTATTCTGTACTAGATAAATGTAGTATAATGTAAAGGCAAATACCTCTTCCAAATTTAATAATTATAATGCAATGTTGTGATCACCAATACAGTTTCCATGGGTAGACTATACATAAATATCCTTTTAAAATGTTAAATACTTAATTCACATGTATTATTTAATTACTAGGTGATCACTGATTTCGTCTGTAAGGTTAATCATCATTAATCAGTTTTCAGCAAATGATGGTGACTTAACCTGTGCACATTAAAGTGTTTTACTAATCACTTGTGTAGCCTGGATTCAGTGCTCTGACATATGTTTATCTCTTACATATAAATACACATATTCCCATAGACTTCAGCTCAATAATTTTTGATAGAAGGTGAGATATTTATCTCCGGCAATTTGATTCAGCTGTAAGTATCCCTGTCTAATTTGCTGCAGAATAGCTTCCTCATGACATTGCTTATTCAGTGGAAAGCACCTCATTCATTGTTTCCTTTTTCTGCTTTCGTAGCACACCACAGCTGCTTCAGTCACTGAGATGAATGGGGACACTATTCAACCTGAAAGTTCCTCCGTCCCACAGGGCTGGAATGAGTTCTGTGAGCTCCACGCCATCTCCACTGCGAGGGAGCTGGCAAAGCAGTATTGGTTATTCGCTAACCAGAACCCGCATCATGACATCCTGGCTGCGGAGAACTTCTCTTTACAGTTCACCGATCTCTTCCAGCAGTATTTCAGGAACGAGGTGAGGGAAGGTCGGGGCATGGACCAATGTAGATTTTTCCCATTTAGCAGAGTAAAAGATTATCGAGAAACAGGCAGGAGGCCCTCAGAGGAGTCTCCAAGTACGGTTGCAGCAAAGGTGGAGGTGGACGTGGCAGCTCGCCATGAAAACTCTGAGCAGACTGTTTGTGATACTGGTGTCCAACATGTGCCAAAATCATGGAGCTTAGAGGAACTCCGGCCCAGCCTCAACCATCCACCTGCGAGACCATTCATTCGATTTTCATTCAATAGCCTCAGGAGAAGCCTTCGTAATATATTCCGTAGGAGGCCTTCTGGCCCCGCAGCCGGCGACACCAGAGAAACAGAGGCTGATACAGCAGAGTCACCCACTTGGCATGGCCTTCAAAAACGGATTTTACCATGGACTACTACAAGAGAGCAAGTGGTGGAAGTAAAAAAAGAAGGGCAGTTAAATTATAGCATGGTGGATGAGGCATGTATGGACAGTGGGAATGTTTGGCAGAGGTGTCGGTTGGTTCTGCGGAAAGCAAGCTGTCTGGAGACTGAAGATTACCTTCTAGAGCTGTTTGATCCTCCCAAAGTAAGTTACCTGATTATTAATTTTTTTGGAATGTCTCATATTAAAGCCATGGAAAGTTCAGTGTGTTTCTGTATGATTTGATTGTGTGTTTGTTCATTTGTGTATCTTTGGTTGATGATGGTGACTTAAAAATAAGTGTCATCAGACAAGATTCACTCCAGTAAATCTGACACTAAAATAAGAGATGAAAATGGCCTTCTGATACAAACCTTATACCACAACCCCTTTGTGCTAACTTTTCATAGCATCAAGGTTAGTATGTATTACCAGGGGTCTCAGCACATGCCCACCTCTACAGGCACGGGTTTAGTTCAGCTCATGCCAACCGCCTACCTACCTCAATACATTTTAAGACATTGAGCTGGGGGAACCTGTTTATTTAGTTCACTTTATAAATAGTTTGGGCAGGGCCCTCCTCACATGTTGTTTCTGTTATATACTTGTTATGCGATATACTACTTGTCATGTCCTGTTTACCCATTGTACAGCGCTGTGGAATATGACGGCGCTATATAAAACAAGAATAATGCTGTATGATAATGGGTATGCAGTAGTGTGGAAGCTCACTAAACGTTTCATGTCACGCAGCTATTCTAGCTAAGTTTTGAAGGGAGCGTCCATGGTATTTACAAAAAAAATACCGCTTTTTATATTAATAGGAAGATAGGGAATTTAAAAAAATTAAGCTTGTTTCTCTACCCATGCTTGAATTCACTGCAGCGTAAAGTGTACGCCAGTCATATTTCAACTCAACATAAAACCTTGTGGACAGTCCTTGTCATTTCTCACCATCCATAGCAGAGAACTGTAGTCATTTTCATTGCAGTGACATTAATGCACTCTTGTCATTGTGGGATAATTTGCGATATTAGCGTTCAACTTGCAAGTTCTTTCCAGCCTAATGTTGTTTTTCTTTTCCATATTTTAATATATTTCCATGGTAAAAGATTATGACCTTTTAAAACATGTTTATTTTATTTGCCAGGTATGTGAGCTTTTCAGTCCTCCAATTGTTATATAATGATTTGCCTTTTAATTTGTAGCGTCATCTGTGGATAAAAACCTTTGCAGAAGATGATCACACAATAAATAGCAATCTTGATTAAACAGAGCAGAGACACCCCTTGGCATCGTATATAGTGGTTCCATGGCTGCATATGAGGGTGATGTTTGCATTTAAATGCAAGTTAGATACAAAAAACAATAAGTATAAAGAAGAAGAGTAATTCATACAAGCATGTGTGAGAGATGGGAAATCCAGATTTGGTGCACAATACTTGAATGGCTAGTCAAATGCATTACAGTGAAGTACTTCAAGTAGGTTACATCTTCAGGCCTTTTATATCTAGTTTCCATGGTTCCTCTTAAAAAGCGGGACTATTGACACCTACCTATTGGAGAATCCGTTGGTGAGATAAGTCATGTATAATTTCTTGTTTCACTTTCTGCCATACCTACTGTGAACTAGTTTGATATCCCTTGGAGATCTCTTTTGAATTTTGATTATAGTGAATAGATTATATTAAACCCTATCCCTATGGGACAATACATTTTGATTATTTAGTGTGAATTTACCAAATCGAGGACAGTATTCAATAAAATATGCAATAAATGCTGGAAACTGCTACTGCTATAGAATAGAGTCACACCCTCTCTTGTCTTTTCCCATCTCTCTCTATTTTAAAACAAGACAGATACATGACTTTGGTAGGGTACATGGCATACTGCCCAGACAAATGTTAAATATCTTAAAGTACAGGAAAAGAAAAAAAAAACTTCCTTTGATAAGAGTCTGACAAAAAAAGTATAGAAATATCTGATCTGGCAGATTTCCCAGAGAGATAGTATTGAAACCTCCATGCGTCACATAGTTCTCTATAACTTTTAATTCACGCTAATTCAGGCCTTGACAAAAAAGCCGTTGCTTTAAAGATGCGAATTGCGGCACCTACCTTTTAAAGTTTTTTTGGTTACATGTTTAGCTATTAAGTAAATCAGAACGCCTCCTAATTTCTCCACTCATTATATCAAGTCTTGCTCCAAACATCCTCCCTTTTAGGTTAGACGTCATCCTCCTCTGATAATTTGGGAATCGCATTCAAATGAATTTGAATTATTACTGCTTTTCTTAGAAGCAAGGGATGAGGCCCATACATACAAGACCATCTTTAACTGTTTTCTAAATATCACCTAAAAAAATAGCAAGCTCAATAATTGGGGTATCCATGTAGGGTTTTAGGACATTAGAGCCAAACAATGGCAGGAATATGATTGGAGTGCAGCAAAATGTTTAACACGTGTGCTAGCAGGTGTCAAGAAGTTATTTTATATTGAATGAACACTTTATCATAATATATATTAGTTCTACCCATAAAAGAAATGTTAAGCTACGCATTTAGCAGTGTCTGATATGTTGTGTGAAAAGGGTTAACATTAATATGCTGGCTCGGAATTTAACTCAGTGCATTACAGGCTTTTGGTACTGAACGGGTTAAAAAGCATAGCGGAAATAGAGGCGTGACTATAAAATGTCATATCCACTATAGAATTTTTGAAATTTTCACTTTGACCACTGATTTTTTTCGTGGTGGTAACTGAACCTGTGCGTGCCTAGTTTCCTTAAACATCACAGGTTATAGAGGAAGTCACCACATCCTCTCCCACTTTCTAAAGAAAGTCACAAGATATTACCAGGCCTAAAAATTCCCGAGTCAGTTACACTTCTGTATCGCAAACTTTTACTTCCCCCTGCAGAGGATATATTACCGTATTGGCTCGGATATAGCCCGCACCCGAATATAGGCTGCACCCTAAAAGTTAGGTGCTTTTTTAAAGAGAAAAGTTTCTGCCCCCCCGAGATATGCTGCCACTCTGTCCCCAAGATGTCCCCCCCACCAGACTTACCAGTGCAGACTCCACGGGGTCTTGCGGGGCCGGCGGGGCACATCTACGCATAACGCGTATTCAACTTCCCACTGCGGAAGATTGTTCGCGCAGACGTTCACCGGCAGCGGCGATGCGAGCATAAACAACCTCCGCTGCCGGCATGTTTGCAAGATGTGCTTTAAAAATCTCCCTTGCCGGGACTCCCCCCGTGGAAAGTGCTGGCAGGGGAGGCTGTCTGAGCGTATTGGAGAGTAGGATGCAGGTCCCCTGCACCGCTGTGGGGGATCTGTATCCTAACCCCGAATATAGGCCGCACCCCCACTTTAAAGACTTAAAGTGGGGGGAAAAAGTGCGGCCTATATTCGGGCCAATACGGTATATTATGTGTTACATTTAAAGGGACACGCCAGCCATCATATGCACTTTAATGTATATGGTAGCGGTGTGGTCCCTTTAAATTGATGTGTTGTCGCTTTTTTTTGTAAATGGGGGTATTTTGCAGAATCCCCCAATATGAATTTGCCCCTTCCCCAGCTATTTTCCGTGCAGGAGATGGATTCAGCTGAATATACTCGTCCTCCAGTCAGCTCCAGTTTATCCAGTCCCTGTGATAATGTGTGGGAAGTATTCCCATTGATTTTAATGGGAATGTTTTCCTGTCACTGATTGGCTGCAAGTCAACGGTCCCTTTAACATCTTAAAGCCTTCAAGGTCATCCATGTGCATTTCTCAGCACAAAGAAGCACAAAAAGAAATGTCCAATAAATGACAAACTGTTTAGGCCAGTGTGTAGCAAAGTCCTCCAGGTAGCACCAATTATATTATATAGCGCCTATATGCGGCTAGTGTGATCTTTGCAGTGTATCAGGTTCTGCTTGCAGCAGCCAATCACTGGCAGGAAAGTGCTCCCATCGAATTCATTGGGAGCGCTTTCTGTGCATTGACATGGGGTTATGTACGTCTGCAGCGTTCACCATGCCAACACTGGAGCGGACTGGAGATAAGTATAGCATGTGCATGGAGGCCACACAGGTCATATAGCTGGGGGGGGGGGGGGCAGATGCTAATGGGGGGATCCTGCAGAAGCCCTCCATGCAGCATTTGCGTTGGGGCACCAGATATGGATCACACAGATATCATATTCCTTTAACAATTTTCATCAGTCATAATAAAACCCTTCAGATTATTCACTTTCAGGTCATCTGTGATGACTCAAAGCTTTCCAGAAAACCCTTGGAAAGCATTTTGTTTTGTAGTACATTCCATTATGATTTACATGCCAGGATGCTTCTATTTCGGGGCCTGGATTGTCAAATGAGCTGCTGGGAATCTCCATGTGCAAACAAGAAAGCTGTTGGGACAAAGATTTTTCTTATCAGCTGTCGGACGTGGACTGATCCTCTACCAAAACTGGCACTATGGATTCAGAAGAATGCTGTATAAAACTGTAAGAAGGGTTTTATAGGATAAAAAGAGCTACATTCACAAGTTAAGTTCATTTACATGTTCCTAAAGTGTTCTTTTTTTTTATTCTTGCAATTATTTTGGTCTACAGCGCCTGTGCCTTTTTAGACCCATTGTACAGCGTCGCGGAATATGATGGCGCTATATAAAACAATAAATAATAATATGTATTCTACAACACGTGCGACTAAAAATGAAATGCATTATGTTTTGGTTCAACAGGTTCAAAACTTTTTTTGTCTGTCAATGATCATTTTATTTAATGTCCAGTTTATGAAACTTCTAAGAGTTTATTTAAGGTCACAATGCCAGCTGTAGAATGGCATACTTTGCAAATATAGAACAGGATGTATTTCACAGCTCGGTGTGTTACATCATAAGCACTCTCTTGAAATGATGTAACCATATGTTCATTCAATTCTTTGAAATGAAAGGGAACACAGAAAGGTACAGGCTGTAATACCTATTTAGGTTACATTCATTTAGGCAATGATCCTAGCAAAAGGACCCACTGAAGAAATGTGTATTAAAGTAGCTTTAATAAGCAGTTTCTAAAAATGAAGAAAGTAAAAGAAAAAAAAAACCACATTAAGTGGAAGATGCAGCTTCAGTGCTACAGCTACCCACCTCCTCCATGGCCCAATGATTCTATCCACTGATTGGCTGCTTAAAGCATCTAATTAGTGGCATTAAAGTGTTCTCATTAAAATCAAACTTTGCACCACAATCACTTTTTGCACATCATCCCATATCAGTCTTGACCTTCTAAAATGTGTTATGGACCTTAGTCATTCGCACCTTCCAGCAATTACACAAATTGCTGGCAGAGCGGAATTAAGAATGGGAATGGCTACCCGTTGCCTCTCCATGCTGACTTTTTCTCAGTGCCCATGGGCAGCTGACGGTCTCCAGGCCAAGGTATTTCTACCCCTTTAAGACATGCAGATCATAATAAAGCTGTTTAAAATAAACTTCAACATGTCTTAACCTTACAGGCATCCTAAAAATTCTCTGCTCCATGTTTGTGTCTTTTCCTTTGGAATAGTAATTTCTATTGGATGGCCTGCAATATGTTCAGCTAATTTCTTCTTGGATTGAACACTTTGACAAAAAATATCTAGGAAATCGGCACAGGTGCCGATGCTGTTCTATATTAACTATATTTATAGAGGGTCTTTTCCTTTAAATACTATAAATGTGCTGAAAACCTGTTTTTAGTGCCTGAAAAACATTGCTAGTCGGTGGCAATAAATAATTATCAGAGCTTAACATGCCGCTGAGGGTTTTGTGTCTTTATGTATTATATATGATCAGAGTTCCGTTGGAATATATTTAATAGGTCTAGATTTCTGAACCGGGCGCAGGGATCTACCTCGCTGTTACATATGTTGTTGGAAATGAATGTTGAGCTAAAAATGGCAGCGCGTTATGCGGTTAGGAACTCCTCATGTGAGGTCTTTCATTTGTAAATCTGACAACTCGCAAGGCGTACCGTCACAACCACCTTCACAGATAAGAAGAGCAAATGTGCAAAAACATCAGTTTGATTTTTTTTTTAACGTCACATCCCGAGGTTTGCTACAAGGTGCTGCTGCTCGAACAGCCAACGTATTTTTATATGAACAAAGGCGGAGAAAGCACGTTGTTCTTAGAATTAAGATGTTGGTACAGGAAACCGACTCCGATAACACGAGAGCCACATGCATATATAATCTGTGAGTGCAGCTGTCAGTGAATGGGACTCCGCCATTCTGCGATCTCCAGCTAGACTGCACTTGTCTGCAGTGAATATAATGTGTCTCTTTATAATGCCCCTCGCCCCACAAGCACGATGAGAAGGGAATGGTTGTTTTCAGTTGGCCTGACCTTGTACTATTAGCGGATTCATTAGTTTGCCGTAATGTCAACTTTGCACCTAAAACAAAACCACCTCTCCCGGAGAGAACAGAAATTGCTCGGGGCACATGCGACCTGCTTAATAATGTCATATTAAATCACTTTATTGGGTGTGTTATTAACCCCATACGTAGCCTGCAGTCCTCTTCAGACGCAGTAGGTCTAGGGAATACTATACCACAAGTGATGGGGAAATAATAGTAATAGTGGTAATAAAAAAATAAAAATAAATATATATATATATATATATATATATATATATATATATATATATTGTGCCATTTTTAATAAGCAGAATTAGTTTTACTAATCAGGTGCAAACAAGCTGCACAGCTTTTATATTTTGGCAGTGCTTTTGTATCAAAATCTTTCCAACATTTTGTTCTATAAACTGACATTTTTTTTATTGTTACAACTTGTTGCAAATTTCCAATGTGACGCCATTATAAATTACCCATAGCGATTCAAAAATAAAGCACACTCGCATCATTCCCTGTTTTACACCTTTTCTCATGTAAGGGCTCACATGTACATCTCATTGGCCTTTATAAAAATGTCTTTGATCTCTTGAAATGGAAGTCCTTTTTATATCTTAAATAAAATGGGTAGACTAGATCGGCCAGATTGTTCTTATCAGCCATGTGGTATACTCACCGCCAGTTAACTCTAGCGCTGGCTTGGTGAACGCTGTGGCCGGTGGTCTGTTGAGACCCTTTTGTGCTTCGGTGGATTTCCAGAAGAAAGATAACTTTACATTCTCTTTCTCTGGACACTTATAAGCAGAGTTAGATTAATTGTGAATATTTCTCCCATATAAGAAGAGAGAGGGAGGATGCAATGGAAACATTTAACCCCTTAATGACAAAGCCCATACATGTACAGGCTGAAAATGCATTGTTTTCAATGGGTTTAGGGACCGCCCATTGTCCTTAAGGGGTTAAATACTTAAAGGGCTTAACAAAGCTTATTTGAAAGGAGGAGCAATGTTAGAACAAGAGGTCATGTTCTAAAACTTGAAGGCCAGAGGCTTAGATGTAAAGTAAGGAAGTTCTACTTTACTCAGAGGCTGGTTGGTAAATGGAACAGTCTCCCAGCAGCAGTGGTGGAGGCTAATACAGTAAGGGAATTTAAACAAGCATGGTGTAGACATAAAGCTTCCCTCACTATAGGTCCTGACCAAAGACTTATAGCGGTTTAAACCCCTTAATCAGGAAAAAATGGGCAGACTAGATGGTCGAATGGATCTTATCTGCCGTCAAATTCTATGTTTCTAAAACACCAATGTCTACCTGGTTTTGTTGCCAAGTCCATAAAAATGCATAGGGCAAATGTCCTCCCAAAAGCAGCAAAAGGCATATAACAATTGATTCTCTTATTAAGTGCCAAGTACAAATTGCAATTCATTGGCTCTAGTCTCTCAGCCACTAAAGGGTAAGACAGAAATTTGAATTGAGTCAACACCAATGTATGTAATATTTGCTCAAAGTTCCTTATAAAAAGGCTGGTTATGAGGTTTCCCCACTTCCCTTTTCAAACAAGTTTTCTTTAAAATATAAAGAAATATGAAGGGAAAAAGGTTTGCACGTCTGTACCCGTACAGTAATGTGAACAATTTTCAGCTAAACTAGTTCTCACCATTGCCCATTTCCTACTGGCCTTTTTTGCAATTGTAGCTGTTCCAGGACAGGACAAACTTAGACACAATCAAACTGTTTATCTTTTTTGGAAAAGTCAACTTCCTTCCTGCAAAACAGACTGTGTGCGTGTTACTCCTTAAACAAAGCCATCACGTTAAACGCTGCGTCATTAAGCTTCTTTTTTCTTTTTAAACTTAGAATGTAACATCAGATAAGAGATGGTTGGCCCACCCAGTCTGCCCCTCTCTTTACCCCCCCAATGCTTCCTTAAAAATATATGCTTCCTTAAAAATATATGCTTCCATTTGCTCTATTACCGTTAATTTTGAATTACGTATAGCTTTCAGGATGCTATAGGAGACCTTCCATGATTTCACCACCTTTATAATAATACAGTTATTAAAATATATAGCACAGATATCACCTCTGAAAAGTTCAGTAGGATTTATGTCTTTAAAGACTGTTCTTGGATGGAATTCCAGTAAGATGGTATAACAGGGGAACACCAAAGAGGAACCCTCTACTGCACAGGGGAACCTTATGGAGAAACCCCCTGATTGCTGTAAAAATCATGTCATATCTATCCCCATAATACATTTTAAAAAACCTCCACCCCCTACAATGCTCCCCAGTTACCCTAAAAAAAAAAATATAAACACTACTGGCGAAAAGAGGCAACTTTTAAAATTACCATAACAAATTTTTAAATACCGCCTTACTCAAATTTCCACCACATCACATATAGTGTTGATATTGCACATGATAATGCACACAGGGATCCAACGAATGTTCGTGTTCCTCAGATACCCTGATGATTCCTGCTAGACCTCCTTAGACAGCGCTTTTCTTCTGCTTCCCTGCTTTGTGAAGGCCTCCACTGGCTCCCTATTACCTCAAGAATGAAATGTAAAATCCTTATACTATGAAACAATCCCCTCCATGGTGCTGCTGCCCATACATTTCTTCCCGCTGTGGACTAAGCCTCTCCTCGTCCGTTATCACGTCTTCCTTCGCATGCTTACCCAACATAACTTGTGCTGCTCATACCTCTCTTTCACCAAACCTCCGGCTCTCACCTTGTCTCTTAACTGCCAAGAAAAACCTCAAAACCCTCAAAAACTCAATTGCACTATTTAACTATTTTAGCCCTGGTTCTCCATGCCTTATGTTTTCTGTCCCCTCTAGACGGTAAGATTGCGGGTAGGGCCCTCTTTACCTAATGTATCAGTTTCTTTGTCAGTTCTAGTTTTGTCATTCCCTTTCAATATATGCACGTTGTTGATGCCATATAAATAAAAGGTACTCCTACTAATAATAATAATGAATCCTTATCTTCCATCGGTCTGCCTCTGTTATACCAAGTCTCTTTATGTGTGATGTGGTGTCTTTGCACTCTTCCTTTTAGCTATGGATTTGAATCATCGTTCTTCGAAGGTTTCCTTTTACATGGCTCTGTTCATATCATGCTTGTATTCATAGCAAATGTCCCTTTTGACTGTATTTAAACCACATTGTTTTCCATTCTGGGTCTAAAATGAGAAAAGAAAAAAAAACTGCCGTGCAGAGACCTCAGACCTTGTGTGTTAATGAAGAACACATTACTTATTTTGGAAACTCTGCAAGGAAACCCATTCTTCAGCGTGGTGTCAGAACCACTAGAGCAGAACATCCAGGGTGTGAACATTTGAGTTTTAACCACTTCGCTGCAGGGTTACACAAGCCTGTTGGTGCTTATGTAGCCAAACGGAGCAAAGAGCCACTTATGATTTATCATAAAGGTATTCTAATTAAAAGAAGGTATTCTAATTAAAAGAGTGCAGCTGAGGACGTGTGATTGCTGAATGTAGACACCCAAGACTTGAAGGACCAAAATAGCTGTATAGACGATAGAGTTGGAGAACGTGCCGTGGGAGCTTTCTTGCCTGTAGCCGGCTGTGCCCAAATTTTTGCAGAACTATAGAAGAAGCGCCTTACCTCTATTCTGTTTGGAGATTTGTAAACCCAACTGTTAAAACACACACACACATATATATACACACACACCCACTTTGATTCCGATCACTTATATGGAAAGTGCAATTCTGATGCAAAGTGGTTAAAAAGATGCCGCTAACCTAGAATCCCTGGGATGCCGCTTGTGATTGCAGCAAATTTACATTACTCAAGCTTAGAAACATAGAATTTGATGGCAGATTAAAACCATTCGGTCCTCTAGTCTGCCCGTTATTTTTCTAATGTAAAGATCAGGGCTTAGTCTCATCTTACATTGCTGTTTATAACCCCCAACCTTAATCTTTTGGACCAAAACTTTCCATGATTATAAACCGGCGTCTCAATTCTTTAGAAATCTTTATAGAGGAATTCTAAATACATAAAAGCTTGTGCATGGAATAAAACAATAAGAGAAAAGTAGAAGAAATAAAAGTTATTAAAAGAAGGCACTATGTCACCAGATACAGTCCAGGGGAAGTATAAAACGGTCTGTATATGTTATGTGTTGAAATCGTTATATCTCAGTGGATGTATTTAACAGAAATACCTGCCACATTGTATATCGAATAAATAAAAATGTATATGGAGAGAGAGAGCACGTGGCTGTACATTAGGTACTTCCTATATTTCTTTATTGTTGTATATTTTTTGTTCCCCTTTTTATTTTTTTAAACATCATAAAGCCCAAAATAAAGATTTTTCTTTTTTCAAAAGTTGACCCTTCGCATACTGAGTATTCTGTTATTTATGTGTAGCATTCTGATCATCTCAGTCTATTTGAGATCATTGTTCATACAGAAATATTTGCAGAATGACCCTAATCCAGATTTGCCTCTGTGGATACATTCATACTGGACTAAAACTGTTTTATGCTGTTCCTCCTCTGGGTGCCGTGCGGTAGGTTCTCCTGGTAGAAATGGATAAAATAAAACACTTTGCTAAACCAGCAAAAAGAGTATCCAAAGGCAGTCTTTTTTACTGCCATGGAGACATCAAAATGTGATTTATGATTTGTCTTTGTATGCTGTCCTCAATCCAAAGGCATCACTGGGCTTCCTTGTTGGCCTAGTTACGTACCAATATGTCACACATGCTTTAATGATCAAGGAGGCACAGAATAAGAGACAGCTTTACATGCTGTCACATTTAGTTTAAAAGTGAATCAAGGGCACACTGTTCAGAAACATGGCCTACGCTAAAAGACGACAGAGCTAACAGAGAAGGCTCTTACTGCTGAAGGGGGAAATATGGCTGGTTTTCATCAATAACCAACATAAGTGTTAGGCTCACTTCTGTACCAAGCCGCTGATGTCTCCTCCCTGCTCCCTCGACTGCAGCTCCGTTGTGTGTAGGCCACAGCGCCAGTCTATGGTAGGCGCATCATGATCTTGATCCTACATGCACAAAGAACAGGCCTTGGTCCTGTGAAATCAGGCTCCAGGAGGTGACCATGCCCATGGAGTCTCAATTAGCTGCAAAGAGGTTGCACAGGTGAATGGACAGGTAAACCTTCTGCCATTGGTTAGCCAGCTTTTGAACAGTGTCTCACAGGTGCTACAGGTGATTGATAATTGCCTGCAGCCCTACATTGCCCCATCACATACTTCAGTCAGTGCTAAGTTGTCTGATGCAGTCCATTTCTGATGCCTTTTGCTCTGATGAGGACTTTGCTGTGTGATTACGGGACTAACTCTGGCTAACCTGTTGAACCTTCACCACCGCTACTGACCTATGGACAGTTTGTTGACTATGCTTTTGTCTGTTTCCTTTATTCCAACAAATTGTGGATTTGTTCCAGTAGCTTTTGTCTTGAGTGGTTCTGTACTTCCTGGTGACCGACCTAGTATCGGAACCCCTGGGCCTGTGTTCCACAAACCCAACCTGCTAAATTATATGCAAGCTTCCTGTTATCTATAGGCGCTGGAAACAGAGGACTAAAGCAATAAGAATAGTAGAAAGGAATTAAATGTAATTTAATAAAGGGACGGTTTCACCGCATGTGATCCACAGGAAGTGGTGTGCGTACAGCGCTCTCTATGTGTATATTATACATATATGTATATATATATATATAGTATAAATTATATCTGTGTTTTATAGATTATATTGCTCGCTGGCCTACATCAGGTGCCAGTGCGATTTGCCCCCCCCCAACTGTGCTACTGCGCTGCACCCCTGTGTAGTATATTCAAACCTATGTCCCATTTTATTATAACATTATTGTATTTATATTTATTTTCCCGATAAAATATTGCCCATGTTTTCCCAATAGTTACACAGTAGCAATAACTTTTTTGGATTATTTTATAAATTACTGGTAAGGGATGAAATATGTTTAACCCATATGTATCTCTTGTGCTAGAAGGGTGTACAGGTATAATAAATATTTTTCACCTACTGAGTAGTGAGTATGCTAACTCTCTGCATTACCACATTGTGATATGATGTCCATTTAAAAAATATCTTTTTTGGAATTAAACTTGTTGCAGCTAATTAAACTTCCACCTAGTGAAACCATTCACTTGCAGAAAGCAGAGAAAAATCTGTAGTTGGCTATGAAAAAAAAGTAGATGACGAACGACAGCATTTAATCACAAGCCGTTATTTATAAGGATGGGTTCACTTTCTTTCTGGGTGGGCAAATTGTAAAGGGTTGCTAATGTTCACTAATCCAGTTTACTTTTAACCCTTTAAGGGTTTACACTACAGTACCAGAGCAATCTTTGTTTTTGCTACTTCTCATTTCTTTCTCATTTAGTATCCCCACACAAATCACACACATACACACACATAATTTTAGGACTAAGAATTGTGAATAAAAATTGTATTTTGCTTAAGAGGGCCAAAAGACTACCTTACACGGTACACTGAGTTTACTATGTTTTTAATACTTACAGATTGATGACAGCAAAAAGAGAGCAGTGCAACATGACTAGCAGGCATCTCTCTTGAAAATAGCAGGTACTCTTGATGAAGTCATGGTGACATCACTAGGGTCTGCATAATTATTTAGTTTTATTGTTTTTTTTTATATCACTATTTAAATTACTTTGTAATTATTTTCAATGGTTTTGAACAGGGTGAAGCTTTGTTCCCCCTTTTCTCACTCTTATCACCCTGACTGCTGATCAGATCAGTCATCAGGAAACAGTACAGCCCTGCTGTGATCAACAGAAGCCCCAGCAGGGTCACGAGGTTGTTAAGTTAGCACTGTTTATATGTTGACATTATAGATTGCATTTGCAGAATTCTACATATATCTGTTTTTTATTATAGGACCTGGATTTTTTTTAAAAAATTAATTGCTGATAGATAGCTCCAATTAGTTATCTGGTTAGAGTTTTACTGGTTTATAGTTTTCATCTGATTGGTACTTCAGAAGCCTAGGATTTGGGTATTTTAATGAACCACCCATGTTTTGACTCCCAAAAGTAAATTTAATAGTCCCTACTAGTTTTTAAATGCTGTAAACATATGTCATAAACCAGATGAAAAATCTGAGAAAATTAATAAGTAAAGAAAAGGATAAAACATGTCTCCCTCTATTTAACACATAAGCAAAATGCTTTTTACAAACCATGGACTAAGCTTAAACAGAAAAAAGGGCAGATAAAATTAGTTCCTGTCACAACTGATGTAACACTTGTTAGTGATTGAGATGTGCTGTACACGCGTTTCACAGAATTATCCCCTCCTTTCCAATGAAATTAATTTCTGTGAAATCCTCTGCTATTTACCACCACTTGTTTATATAGGGGTATCAGTTAAGAGGGACTACTTTTTATTGTCAATTTTTTTTTGTTTAAGCTTATTCCAGTGATGGCATTTTTCTCAGCTTTTACTTTTTTTAAAATACAAATGTTTACGTTTTCTAGGACACATTTATATATACACAATGTGGGCAAAAGTATTGGGACACCCTGACCATTACACCAACAGGGCCTTTTATGACATCACATTCTAATTACATAGACATTAATATGTATAACAGCTTCCACTCTTCTTGGAAGGCTTTCCACAAGATTTTGGAGTGTTTCTGTGGGGATTTTTGCCCATTCATCCAGTAGAGCAGTTATTTATTTATAAGGGGACAATTACCTGCATCAAAATGTGTTGAAAAATATATTTTCCTCTTCTTAAAATTTGTACATAGAAGCAAAGTTGTTTTTTTCCGGGAAGGAAGGATGAGCGGCAAATGTAGGAGATACGTTTTGGACTGTCATGTTGTGTGAATAAAATAATAGGTACATTAAGATACTAACAATAATCGGGGAATGGTGTCTGGAATCTTTACATTTACCTTTATAAATGTATATATATTGATGGTGTGTGTATTTTTATATATATATATATATAGTACACCCTTATTCTAATGAGTAATCTATATTTAATTCTAATATAATTACCATATTTAATTACGTGTTAAATTAATTTAAGTACAAATCAAGATCTTTGCTTTGTATTAGCAGGGTGTGTGGGGAATATTTACTAAACAGAAATGGCTGCTTTGGTACTAATAAGAAGGGACAGAGAGTTTAATCACTGAGTTTTAGAAATTATTTTATATTTTTAATAGACACAAAAGTTACTTAGACACAATAAAAATTTCGGTTATGTTCTTTAATGAAGTACTCCCAGCCGCACCAGGCTAAGCAGTAACTAAGACTAAGCTGTTACTATAAAGACAATTGACAAAGAAGAAGACTAGAAAAAATAAGGATTTCATTCATTCAAGACTAGAGACCATGACAGAACAGTCAGTCAGAAGAGAGACAAGAGTGACCTCTGTGTACACGCATTCCTTATGTATGTATATGAATGTGACATCTTGGTGTCCATATACTAGATAAAGCTGTGTGACACACAGTGACTGTTCTGCTTCGCTTGCATATGTGGATGCCCCATGTCGGTTGGTGTAGAGCGGTTTCTGCATAAAACCAAGTTGCAGACCTTAAAGTGCAAATACGTTGGTGCCTATCCTTGTTGCGGTTCAGCGTTGTTTTCACCTTCCAGAAAAACACCACATAACACACGTAAGCACATACTTACCCTCACTTGCATGCAAGCACACATACATACAAATTCCTACCTTTGTAGGCGCACGTGGCTTCAGTGCTGAGCTCCGGCATATGGCATCATATCCTGGCACTCCGCATCAATAGCCGCCATGCTTCGAGAGACCACATGCCACAACAGAGGCCTGGTATAGTGGCTTGCCGTATTATGATACAATTATTTCTATAAAAATATAGAAAATAACGATAGGCCTGATCGAACCATAGGACATGCAGGGTAAATATTGGGCAGGCAGCTAGGTTGAGGCATACGTCACAATTACATTGGCCTTTAATGTCTGAACCAGTGTGCAGGGCACTTATAGTGAAAGGGAACATTTGGTGTGTTTAAAAATACAGTGTTTTTTCATAGACATTTGTCAGCTCAAACCCTACTAACGCTATAGAAATAAATGATTCGGTGAGCTGGAGAGTATTATTTTAATGCCAAGTACATTTTGACTCTGGGAATGTGTTTCTTACTCTGTTATATTGCCCAAGCTATTGTGTTCTGAGAAAAAAAAAAACTCAGAAAAAAAAAAGATATTCGGAGTTCAAGAAATCAACAAAATAATGATCATCTAATCATTAACCAGCAAAAACCACAATTTCCTGAGAGGAAACTGCAGCCATACTCACCTTCTCAGAAACCTAAAAAGTATAAAAAATTTCCGGCGATTACTGCAAAAAATGTTAAAGAAAAAAATAAGACGTAAGGATTACTGCAGACAGCAAAAAAAAAAAAAAAGAAAAATACATTTGATGGCGATTGCGGCTTGAAACGGTCACATTCTTATGCTTTTTATAAAACACAATCTCAACAGCGTAAGTAAAACAGAAATCAATGAACTGATGTAAATTATTATTTCTTCTAGCTTGTCTCCGAGCCATCAGTGATACATAAATTTAGGGGAGAATAAACAATGAGACAGAGGAAGCAGAGGTGCTCCTGGGCACCTGGTGGCAAGGGGCCCTCACTTTCTGCAGTGAAATGTATGCATATGCTTGTGCTGGGTGGTTTATTCACTAAAAGAAGAGTTTGCAGGATATTTGTGGTTTCAGTACCTTGACTTCAATATGCATTATGAGGATCTAACTCCAGAAGAGCCTCTCCTGCAGGAAAGTCTTGGCTTTTTTAAATCAACAATATTATATTACGGCTTACACAGGGCAAGCTCAGCCCTAATAGCTGCATAAAACTGCCAATGTTGGTCCTTCGTAATGAATAGTAAGGTTGGCAGACTCTTCTGCCAACTCTCCCTTTAGTAAATAGAGTTATGTGGGATATCTCTGTATGAATACTTGTTCCTTTTATGCATGTGTATGTATGCGCATTATGCCTTTTTGTATCAGTATCTCCGCTTAAATTGTATATACAAAGATTTATTTTATGCTTTCTTGTCTGATGGATATCTATAAGATTTGCGCATTCAGATTCATACAAATTGCAAATTTACTGAATTTTGGCAAATTCGGTGATTCATATAAAGCCCCAAAAACAAGGCAAAACCCCCCACGACGGACACAAATGAAGCAAAAAGCTCAGTATTTTTGTCCGAATTCATGGGCCCACATTCACTTACACTAGCTCTCTCATTCACTCTCTCTCACGCTCTCCAAATGTTTTCCTTCCTTTTCCTCTGCCGACCACTTCCGCATCTTTTCCCTTCTCTTCAATCTTCTATCTTAATTAGCATCTCTGCAATGGTGGCACTTGTGGTGACATCCTCTCCCCAATCCGCTAATCCAATTAACATTTTTGTGTAAACCAAGAATTGTGTTATAGATAATGCATGGTTTTGTAACTGCAAAGCCTGTTCACTTGCGGTGTTAAATGTTTTCCCATCTGCTGTTCCAGATAGCATATACATTACATTGTACTTCACAATTTAATGAAACTGGTATTCAGTATGTGTAGCGTGTTTATTGCTCGTTTATTGTATGCGCCTGCTGGGCAGAATGTAGTACAGGTATTTACATGTGGCCCTAATGTAACATAAAAATGGTAAAAAGACAAATACATTTAAACTTGGGGAAAGGCAGTTTCCTTCATTCTGATTATAGAAACCGTTCATAATCAACACTATTATACATTCCTGGCATGAAAAAAATATAGATTCATGGTAAACATCCCATTTATCACATAACCAGTTCATCAAAACCTTCTATCCGGTATTCAAAATAATGGCATACATTAATTTAAAAAAAACAAGCATTCGTACCCATTTTCTTTCACACAGCAGGACCCCTAAGCTGATCAGTGCAGTAGTATGGACGCTGCGTGATATATGTTAATGGTGATTGAATTGTGCCCCCTATAGTTGAACTGAAATCAGTTTTTGGGACTTTTTTTTACCAATGTTCTGGAAACCCAATTTTTTGGGATCTCTACTAAGCATCTGGAGACCTGTGCTTACCTTAGGTGAGTATAGAACATGAGTATAGAACAGAGTTGCTCTCTACAGATGTATTTTAATTAATTGTCACCATTTCTATTAGGAATAGATGCCACATAATAAATGGGACAAAAAGTGCAACATGTGAAAAAATCCTGATCTTTAAAACAGGAATCCTCTGGAATACATCAGTTTATCACTAACCTAGGAAAGGTAGCAGCATGCCCTGGTCCATAGGTTGGTGCCTCTCTGTCTGTCCCCATTCCCCTATGACTTGATTTCTAGAGAAAGATGTCCCCTTTAGAAATGACATTTCCTCTTTGATACCTAAATCCTTGCGTGTCTCCCCTCGTTTGATGCCTATGGGTGGTTTACCTCCCTTGTGTGCCACAGCTCTAAACGGAGCAGGCTGGGAGATCTGTGCAGCGCTCCATCAGCAGGGAGCCGGCACATAACACCGTATCCCAACGCTCTGCATCAAGGAGACCACAGAAGACTGAAAGGACCTCTGCACGTCGTAGGTCTGAGGGTCAGGCCTAGGGCAGCTGTCCTAGAAATATATCTAATGTCACCATTTACTAGTATTATCTGGCCGTTATATGCGGTAACTCACATGCTTGCTGGAGTAAGGTGGGTGAAACACATATTGTAAAGAAAAGATTGGGCAATCCTAACTGCAAATATCATTGACCCCTCATAAGTAAATTGTAAAACTAATTATTTTAACGTATCATGGGAAAGCTGTACAAGAGAATGATTTCCTTACGATTAACAAAGGCATTCTGGGAAATCAGTGAGGGGACTTTGTCTCTGATTGGCCAGCTGCCATGTAAGCAATCATTGCTTTTCATGAATGCTTAATCTTCCACAAGCAGGAACAGGCTATCCTTGCTACATCCTTGATACAACAGATCATTATACAGTCTACTGCATAATAAATATAATCTTGTTTGAGTATTCACATTTGCTCACTGTAGAGTATTTATTTTTCACTCCCTATGTGTATTGTATTTACCAATCCTGTCCTTAAGTGTGCCATAATATAGATGGATGCTATAGGATATGGTGAAAGGTAACATACTGAATTTACTACCCCAAGGGTGCCCATCCTGTAGCTCTCTACCTGCTGCGGAGTTAAAGCCTGCGGCATCCATGTTAGGGCATATAATAGTGGTCCCTTTAAATATTCATGGTGTTCTTTTTGCAAATGCATAGGAGGATTCCACAGAATGCCCCATATGCATTTTCTCTGTGTGTGTGTGTGTGTGTGTCCCGCTATCTTGCATGCAGGAGACATGTTTACTAGACACATCTCCCTGCATGCAAAATACTTATGCCAGTAAGCCCCAGGCAAATGCTGCAGATGGGAGTCTATTCAGATCTGCATGTGCGGCAAGCAGTCCCATTGATTTTTTTGGTGGGGATGCCAGTGACATTAAACTGTCCATTTTTAAGAGATGCCAGTGCTTAATGGTAGGTGAGCCAGCCAGTGGAGCAGAGCCATATATAACTTCACCCTTCACTTGCATATTTGCAGTTGCAACACTAAATGATTAAGTTTTCTTACATTTCTTACAATTTATTAACTCATTAACTGTGACCTTTTTACTCAACCATATGTTTTATGGTAATAGTGAAAGTTTAACTATATACATGCCAGAGGGATGTACTCAGGAACAGTACAGATGACCTGGCGGTGGCCAGTCATGATTAAATTCAATGTTGACTGAACTAACAGAAGCGTTTATTGTGTTTATAACTTGCATAAAAACACACATTTTACCCTTCTAGATCTGTACCCCCCCCGTAGTGCAGTCAGCGAATTGTTATAGGAGCCAGGAAGTAATGTGTCACTACAGATCTATGCAATATAGCACAAAACTTAGGTATGAACGGTTGCCAAGTCCATTTGGCTCCTGTGGGAACCGTTTAGCTAAATGAAAAGCCCTTAAAATATATAAATTTGCAGGTAAGTTTGACTTTATTTTACTTTATTTTTCAACCCTTTCAGCATCTAACGGGTGAAATTTTTGGAACAAATCATAGAAAATACATCTGATCTTAAGTAAAAGTATTCTTCTTTGATCATTGAAGCCAAGACTCCTGGGAGGTTTAGTTTGCATGGGAACACACAGTTAAGAATCTGCGGTTCTAAGTACAGTACTTCCTTGAGCAAAAAATTGTGACAGTCATGTGAATTCCCTAAACGGATGCTGTTAATTGCATTATACGCTGGTTTGACATTGGCCGAAGCAGTGTGGCTGGCACTGAAAAGTAACCGTTGGTAGGGCGATATCAATCTAACTTATTGTGTTCCATTGTCGGCATCATTCAAAGTCTGAGATCATACAAACTAACCCAATATAGGCGATAATGGCATTCCGCTTAGAGATATGTGTGATAGTTTTATCAGAGCTGCTCACATGCTTTTTTTTTTTTTCAAGGCACAGTTTCAAATGATTTTGTTTTCCTATATGAACCAGGAGTTACATGCAGCGGTATATTTACCTATGGCCTTGCCCTAGCCTTGACCCAGGGCAGCGCCTCTAGCTGCCTCTTTCATGACTGCCATCTGCACTGCAGGGGGCTGGTATATTACTTAATTGTGTGCCTTTTAATACAGCCTAGTGTAAATTGGCCGGTTTGGGAAATTAGAGATCTCTCCTGTAACTGTCCTATTAAGCAAAAGCACACCGGAAGGAGCTGATCACCCAAGGGGGTCATCTATCACACCCACCCCATCCCTGGTATTGCAACAGAGGGACTGCAACCTACGTCTAGGATATGTCATTGGGCACATGGAGGTTTTATGCTAAAGTGCTAAATATGTAACTGTCAAGAACATAAGAATGGTCGCTATGGTAATTGCACCACTTTTAATGCCTCGTGCTGCAGTGGCTCTTGGTTGAGATTTAAGCTACCAAGGCTTGTAAGAATTTCCTTGAGCATAAAAGTAAGTACTTTGGGGGGAGTTTCTCTCACTCTCCTCCACATGAATCACATATATGCACTGGTCCTATTCAGTTAGAGTTTTAGGGGATTAGAGATGATGTGTTACTGTCTCTGGTAGCAATAATAGATAAATCAGAGAGTTTGTGTTGGTGTGATAAGTGTGGGTTATGTGTAGAGTAGCCAGGTACATTTGTTTTTTTAATGGCCAATCAGAAGAAATTCTGGTGCGTGTGGACAAAAGTAGAGCAATCAAAGGCAATTATCGTGCAAAGTGGTAAAATTGCAAAATGAACAGGTATTCTGGTGCAAACTGGCAAATTTCAGCAGCAATTGTAATGAGAACTGGAAGAATTGAGCAATCAGAAGGAATTCCATTGTGAAATTATAAAATAGAACAATCAGCACTGGTTTCCATGGTGATTGCTTAACTTTCACCACCAGAACACCTCTTCATACATGATGAAAGATGAATAATACAGGATCTAATTAATTATCCTAAACGTGTATGACTCGCTGTTACTACAGAATACTACTACAGCCCCCACAGTACCCAAAGTTGAGCCAGATGTGAGTTAAAAAGATTTTCTCATATCCGGTCCCATCCTCCCTCAGTTTGACCTTCATCGTCTTAGTCTGCCGCTGCCTTATCTGCAGATTTTATTCATAGGGAATAAATGAGAGCAACATAAAACATAAAAATACATTCCCACGTTGTCTGACAATCTGTCTAATGGCTGGAAATTAAAACAAAAAAACCCCTCAGTGCTCCTTTGGAGTCATGAAAAGACCTGCTGAGTGATATTGCAGAAAATACCTAGGATTCCAAGATTCCCTCAGGAATGCAAAACAGAACTTCGATTCATGTTCTTATTTATTATGTCTCATAGCAGTGGTAACATATCAGTCTTGTATTCCAGTTTGGGCAATGAAAATGATCGCCACCTTAGCCATGCTTTAGTAGCCTCCCATTTTTCTTTTATAGAAGAATGCATGTTAAAGTTAGTGAGTAACCATAACCCTTTGTAAGCACTTAAAACCTTTAACAACGATTGGCGTGCCAGGTATGTCACTGTATGTGACAATTTACGTGCCTGGCATGCCATGGGGTTAAGTGAGCTAATAAATCAACTTTTTTTTTTTAGTTGCTCAAACAGTGTTGCTGCAATGCCTCAATGTCGAGGTATTCAGCTACTCAAAAAATGTAGAGGCCTAATGTGATAGCTCTCATGTCAAGACATTTCAGCAACATCGGCTGAACAAAAGAAGTGATCAATGATGATGGTATCACCGTACTCACGAGTTATTGCGGAGCACATATTGGGGTGGTATTTGGCTGTGACAAATATCAGGAGCTGTAAATTCATACCTGATGAAAAAAAATATGGTTAGATGGGGTAAATTGAATTGGCCAGCTTCAAAGATGTTCCAAATAGGACATGGATGCAGGATGACCAGAAGTCAAAACGCAAGTTGAACAACTGAAATGTCCCAAACAACCCAACAAACCTATGCATCACTGTACTCAAGAGCTGTTGCTGAAATTCTCATTAAATGTATGCCTGAATGGCAATTCGTGTGAAAAGAATGTTACCTCTTTTGGCAAAGTTTGGTGGTAGAATGACTGTATGAAAAGTGTCAAAATATCTCAAATTGAATACCCTGGGTTGCCTACTTTTCATAAGCATGTACATGGGCGTCGATTCAGGCATTTAGGACAGAGATCAGTGTTATAGTGTAACCATTGCTAATTTTGAAATCGTAATACACTACTTGTTCTTATTGTAACAAAAGTAAATGTTTTTTACAATTTTTTTGTAAATTAGATGACATGATCAAGATAATGGTCCCGCAGGTTTTTCGGCGGGACCCACAGGACCCGCATCCCAATGCAGTCCTCTACACTGCAGAAATGTCATTGGGTACAAAAATGTAAAAACAAAGGGGTTAATATGCAATTCTTGCAGAACAAAAACAGAACAATAAAACTCTTACATGACATAATTTGCAGCCATGGTGAAAAATCCTAGTAAATAGTGAAATCTATTGACAGCCTAAGCAACCAATCAGTGTCAGGAAAGTGCTCCCATTGACATGAATTGAAATACCTTATTCATGCGGACAGAGGGCTAAACAGACCCCTCCACGCATTGTTCAGCTGAGCCAGAGCTAGATCTGACTGGAGGTGAGTACATCAATGCATTCGACCGAATATCTCTACTTTAGGACATTTTGCTGGGGGTGTAGGGAAAGGGACAAATGCATTTAGGGGAATTCCCAATGCAGAATCCTCCTTTTTGCAAAGTGGACCACATGAAAATTTAAAGGGACCACACACCTATCATTTGCATTAACATGTGTATGATGGCTGGAGTGTCCCTTTAAAATGGCATTCTAGTAGTCTGTAATGATGTCCTCTCCATGACCCCGCATTTGGCTTTTAGATCATTCCAGGGATTATCATGTACACACTTGGCGGCTTCCCACTCACAAATCTTCCTGGGATTTTTATCGGAACAAAATAAATCCTGTGAAACTGAAGACGGCATTGTGGGAGCACGCAGCCCACAAGGCAGCCATGTTTGTAGTTTTACTTCTCTAAACTGTTGGGCAACATAGAGATTTGAATATGTATATGATGACATTTGATCTATACCAGTGGCGTTGCTACAGGGGGGCAAGGGGGGGGCAATTGCCCCCCTAGGTTAATCCTTGCCCCCCCTGTTGCCCCCCTGCCGAATTTGGAAAAAAGTCGCAATGCGACTTTAAATCCCGTTTTGTTTTTTTTTAATGCGGAGGAGAGAGAGGGGAGCCTAGCAACCGCTCGGCGCCCCCCATTCTCCTCCACAAGGCCTCTACCTCCGTCGCGGTCCCGGCATTTCATCCTGAGCGCCGAAATATGATGTCATATTTCGGCGCTCAGCAGTGAAGCAGCGGCCACCGCAGCAGAGAACGAAGACAGAAGCCTCGTACTCCTGTCGCTGGACCTAAAGGTGAGAGAACTACAAAAGGGGAGGGTAGATAGTGAGTAGGGAGAGGGGGTTAGAAAGTGATAAGGGAGGGAGAGGGGGTTAGAAAGTGATAAGGCAGGGGCGTCCAACATGCGGCCCGCGAGACCTCGAGGTGCGGCCCGCGTAAGATCGCCAGCCAGTGCAACCGATCTTACGCGGGCCGCACCTCGAGCATGTACTGGCTGACTTGGCATGATAGGAGTGTGATTGCTAACAGCAATCAGTCCCATCATGCCTAGGTTCCAGCACTTACACATCCGACCAGTAAATGCTGGAACCTAGGCATGATGGGACTGTGATTGCTGTTAGCAATCACACTATTGATGCTGCCAGCAGTATGGGGTCTGCACATCACTTACAGCCACCCTGTACCAGCATGTACTGGCTGACTTGGCATGATAGGAGTGTGATTGCTAACAGCAATCACAGTCCCATCATGCCTAGGTTCCAGCATTTACTGGTTGGATGTGTAAGTGCTGGAACCTAGGCATGATGGGACTTTGATTGCTGTTCGCAATCACACTTCTATCATGCCAAGTCAGCCAGTACATGCTGAAACCTAGCTAGCTGTCCCCCTTGTGTATTGATGCTGCCAGCAGTATGGGGTCTACACATCACTTACAGCCACCCTGTACCAGCATGTACTGGCTGACTTGGCATGATAGGAGTGTGATTGCTAACAGCAACCACAGCAAGCACAGTCCCATCATGCCTAGGTACCAGCATTTACGGGTTGCCTGGGTATGATAGGAGTGTGATTGCAGTGTGGACGCCAGGGCTGGCTTTGGGGTATGCAACCTGTGATCTATGCGTGTAATTTAGGGGGTTTTAAATATACCTTTTAATTACGTGTTTTTTTGTGAATTCCAATTGATCTAAACCTGCAAAGCTGGGGTTGTGTGTTATTCTGTAGATCCATATCTGCTATGCTATGTTTCCATACATTATTTATGTATACCTGCAGTGTTTGGGTGTTGGTGTGGCAGAGCCTGTCCTGGTGTGTGTGTGTTCGGTTGTCAGTGTGTCAGAGCCTGTCCTGGTGTCCTGTGTGTGTTTGGATGTGGGTGTGGCAGAGCCTGTCCTGATGTGTGTGGGTGTCTGTGTGGCATAGCCTGTCCTGGTGTGTGTGTGTGTTTGGTTGTCGGTGTGACAGCCTGTCCTGGTGTGTGTGTCTGGGTGTCGGTGTGACAGAGCCTGTCCTGGTGTGTGTGTCTGGGTGTCGGTGTAACAGAGCCTGTCCTGGTGTGTGTGTGTGTTTGGTTGTTGGTGTGGCAGAGCCTGTCCTGGTGTGTGTGTCTGGGTGTCGGTGTGACAGAGCCTGTCCTGGTGTGTGTGTCTGGGTGTCGGTGTGGCAGAGCCTGTCCTGGTGTGTGTGTGTGTCTGTGTGGCAGAGCCTGTCCTGGTGTGTATGTGTGTTTGGTTGTCGGTGTGGCAGGGCCTGTCCTGGTGTGTGTGTCTGGGTGTCGGTGTGACAGAGCCTGTCCTGGTGTGTGTGTCTGTGTCACAGAGCCTGTCCTGGTGTGTGTGTCTGGGTGTCGGTGTGACAGAGCCTGTCCTGGTGTGTGTGTTCAGTTGTCAGTGTGGCAGAGCCTGTCCTAGTGTGTGTGTCGGTGTGGCAGAGCCTGTCCTGGTGTGTCTGTTTGGTTGTCGGTGTGGCAGAGCCTGTCCTGGTGTGTGTGTCGGTGTGACAGAGCCTGTGTTGGTGTGTGTGTTTGGTCATCTGTTTCCTGGCACTTAACTTACAGTAGGAATTATTTAATTTATATTTATCCAGAGATAAAATGCCCTCCTGAAGTTGTAGTGACTTCAGGGGACAAAGCGTTCAAGGCCCTGAAACCATTTAGTGGAAAAGTTATTTATTGTGTTATAATATTTATTTCAAGGATTAGTCGCACTCAATTGTGGCTTCAGGCTTCCCATGTTGAATGATCAAGTATTATTATTTTAGCCCAATAACAAAAGTATAATTCCATAGCACATTACTTTTGGAAATTAATAATGCCCCCCAGTTTGACTGTGGTATCTTGTGTGCCCCCCCCCTATATATTGTTTCTAGAGTCACCACTGATCTATACAATTGTTAAAAATTGGAATAGATTGCATTTTGCTGTATAAAAAGTGCTGTCATGAAGTTTTAGTGACAATTTAAGCCCTGGTGATTCAGTGTGAGCATCTCAACTCTAAGGGGTTAAACAGCTTTAATGTGTCAGTATATTACCGTGCGTAGGTTGCAAGACTTCTATCCCAAGACACATTAGTAAAGAAACTGACTGCGGAATAATCGGTTATGCCAGTTCATCCCTTTGCTGCATTCGGACAACCATCTGATTGCTTTGTAAACATGTCCTAATGGTACTGAAATAGTTAAATAGCCAAATTGTTTTATAGTATGGCTAACCTAACGGTGAACTGGGAATTCTGACGTTTATCTGATGCCTAATTACCACGCTGGTCCGAGCATCACCCCGTTTGTGTATAATGATGCTGTATCCCATTACCTGCGATCCTTTGATCCTCGGAGCCTGGCCGTTTGTTCTAAGCATTACTTACAGCTTCTTGCACATTAATTACCGCTGCCTGCTTCACATAGCTTTGCACTGGGACTGCAAGATGGTTTCAGCAGATTTCCACTGGAATTATCCAACATATATAAATCTCACGTAAACCCTGGGGATAGTCCAGGAATAAGGAAACCGAACACATTGTCTGGATTGTACATTCTTCATATTTCTCAGGAAGGCCGGATTAGTCATTAACTTGACCTCTGCCACATTTACTCGGATTTTGAGAATGTTTTAGTAATTAAATTACTTTCTCTGTATGGAGCTTATGTGGACTGTCTATGACTTTTGTTTGGAACAGTGTATATATCCCCTGCATAATAATACAGAGGTAATTTACCATTCCTACAGAACCAAAAAACAGGGGCAGGAAAACGTGTGTGTGTGCGTGAAAATGTGTGTGTGAGTGGCTGAGCTGTTGTTGCGCCTTCACAATAACAGCATTTACATTGGACCCGTCAGATGTAGCAAGGCAGAAATTTCAAAAACTAACTTCTGACAAAGATGGCATCCTATGACAGCGCAACATTTAAAGTCATTGCGCTCTTCAGTACAATCCACTCTGTGGCCAGTGTTTGTCTACTGAGATGGTATGTGCTTGATTTTATAGACGTGTTACCAATGGACTGAAACACCTAAACTCAATAATTAGTTTCCATGTGTCCACATACTTTTTTTCATATAGTGTGTAAGTGTATATATTATATAGTCATAGGTAAAACTGGCAGAGCTAAGCCGTGGACTACCAGCCATTGGTAAACTTTGTGTCTAGCTGTTATTTTAACCACAGGCATTCCAGAGTTGTGAATATAATAACACTAAATAGCTTTAGCTAGTTCTACCAATAGCGGTTATGGCAGAGGGGACTTTGTTTTTTTAAAGGAACAGTGTGAGGTCCTTGATGCCCCTACTATTGAAGAATGCATATTAAAGTACGCTGAGAAATAAAGCACCTACCTGAGAATTTACAGCCATGGTTCAAGATCAAATTCTTTGTCCGTGATTTTATATTTCTTGCAACTGATTGGCTGGTTGAAGCTGTCAATCAGTGGTAGGAAAGTACAATTTCTGTCACTGACAGCTTAAGCAGCCACTCAGTGCCAGGAAAAGCTCCCTCTGAAGTCAATGGGAAGACTTTACTCATCCTGACAAGGGTCAAGACAGACCTTTCCATGCAGCGTTCATGCATTTGTAAAATGGACCACACACCGTGTATTGATGTGCATATGACGACTGGAGTGTTTCTTTAACAAGTAAAGGTACTTTTTAAAGCAGCTTAGAAAAGGAAATAAGCTTTGGGCTTGTAGTGGTATTATGTGTTTTTCTGTGTGTTTTGGGGGAAGAGGTTAAATGGACGCTCCGTAATCCATGCTATAGCCACAACACTTGTTTTGGGCTTTTCATAAATTCTTGTGAATTTTGATACATGAAGGGCAGTCAGCGGAAGGTTAAACTAGACATGTTGTGTCTGGTGCTTTCCTAGCATTGCATTTACATATTTTAATCTGTGAAATACCAGCGTAGAGCCTAGTTTCTGCTGTCCATTCAACTTCCGTTACCTGCATATAGTAAGTGTATTGTCCTAGAAGGAATTAAGATTAAAATTAAACATTGAAGGAAAGTAGCCTCTAATTTAAATGGTAACGTGTATCCTTTTTAAAAATGTAGAAAGGTCTCGTTTTAATACATGGATGGTGAGGAGGACTTGAAACCCTTTTGGTTGCCATCCAGTGCATACTAACAGTACAATGAATGGAAAAGGTTGGTCTCCTGTGTGCCCCGTATGCCTGAGATGGGCACCCTTGCAAATAATTCGGAAAGATGTATCACCCTATTATTATTGTTATGTTTTATTTATGTAGCCCCAACAATTTAGGCAGCGCTCCTTACTGTACATACATAGAACTGAAAGCCTAAAATAAACTGATACATTAGGTAGAGAGCACTCTGCTCACAAGGTTAACATCTTGGGGGATAGGGTGTAGAAAGATAAAAACTTTAGAGAAAGAGGGATGGTTCTGTTGATGACTGTCTTGTACCATTTGTTATGTACCTTATATTTTGAGGCACTCTGCCGCTATTTATGTGCCCCATCTCCTAACCAACTTGCCCATGAAGTAGAGGGAAGATAACCCTATAGCTCTATCACCCCCTGCTGGTCCACACTTAGAAACAGATAAGCTTTTGGCCCATGTAGTAATAGCCTAGGACTCAGCCATCAGGCACTCAGTATGCTTACTGGCAGGAAACGGGAGAAGAATGATCTGTGCTGATAAGATTTGCACTGGCTTATTGGCGTACATCAGACCTGCACGTGGAGACTTGTGGGAAATTTTTTAGATAAACAACTGCCATGTAAAAAGTCTGATATGATGTGACATGGTATGTGTTTTTTGTTTTTTTTTAGTAAATCACCACTGCTTAAAGGTGAGCAGGTTATTTTAGCAAACAAAAGGTGTATCCAGCAGAACAGAGGAATAGCAATATACAGAGACATTAATACCTTACTAAGGAAAAGGACATAATACACTAAATTCTCCATTCTTTCAGCTTCAGCACCAAAAGTTTAGTCCTCATTCAGTTGGGCCTGTGACTTGATCATGTAGAATTATTACATTACTGTGAGCCTTGTCCATAAATACCAAAGTGTAACACCACATACACAAACCAGCAATACACCATATGACTTTGGCACTAACCTCCACAGATCATACAAATGATCATCCCTTCACATGGAAACCACATCAATTCATGCATTCACTTCACACTTACAAGAACACTGCTAACTGTTGTCAGTCTAGTTGAAAGACCGCGCTCATTCCCATACTTGTGCAAATGGACCAGAAACGATAATAATTTTTCCATTCGTCTTCGGACAACCAGTTCGGACAAAATTCAGAGGGCTTTTTACATTTATAAATGAACTTCGCTCTCACTAACACTCTCTCTACAGCTCAACCTCTTCTCTGGACCTTTCTTGTTCTTCTATCTATTTCTTTCTTCGGCCATATCGCTCTGTTATCCAGACTTAATGGAGAACTTCCGCAGAAAGGTGGAGCCTCCATGCACACCCTTTTCCTCGATTGGAGGAACGGGAGATAGAGGCTGTTGCCGTGGCTCAGCCCTTTTCCGGAAGTTCTCCAGAAGGGCAAGTGATGGTGCGGATACCTGGGACGAAGACGGAAGAACAAGAAGAGGCAAGAGAAAAATCGTACCTGCAGTAAAGGAGGCAAGGACATTGGTATTGGTCGGCAGATATGATAGAAAGACATTAATAGAAAGTGTGACATAGTGTGAGTGGGTGTGAGAGAGAGTCGGTAAGTGAAAAGCAACCAAATTCCCCCCAAAAAATTCTGAGGCCTCTGCTTTGTTTTATTGCAGGACCCTTCTCGTTTTTGGACATTCATATAAATTAACGAAAGTGGCAGATTTTTATGAAATGAAAATTTAAAACAAATCTACTTTACAGCTTAATAAACCTAGGTGCAATGTTTTCACACACCGCAGTAAACAAATGGTCTCGATGTGACAGTCCATGTAACATGATTCTGCTTCAGCAATTCTAGACTACTGACAGCTGGAAGATACATCCATCAGTGACCCTGTCCTGAGGTAGCCTTTTCTGAGGGGATGTTGGATGTGTTGGGCCCAGGCCTCTTGTGACATTAGCATCTTTGTTTTTCAGAAGAAGCAGGGTCACTATGGGGGCTTGTGTGGACTGCCAGCCAGTTTGCGAGCACACGGTGTAAATAAATATTCAGGAGCGCATGCAGACTGTATGCAGAACGTACTAAATGTTCTCAGGCTCGTTGGCCGAAAGAAAAAGTGATGCTTAATTATCATTGACAGGAAGGAGTTAAAGCAGACAAACTCAGTGTCACAGCAATCGACGTGTTTTCCTGTAAGGAATCTAGCAATTCCCACAGTGGGAGTATTAGCGGAACATATCCGTTATGTTCCGTTAATTGGAAACATTAGCTCGGGGCTGTTGGGGAGATTTTTTAATCGAAGCAGTCATGTGCGTTAACACTTTAAATGCCAAAAGTGTAAAACAAATGTGCATTGAGCCTTTCATACTGTTCTTTTTTTAAAGTTTTATTTATTTATTTACTTATTGCTGACGTTCGGGTACAGAGTGGAGGGTTTCGGGGGGCCTAAGTAACTGAGATGGACTGTGTGTCGATAGAGAGCACAATAACATATGTGGTAAAGTTAAAGACACTCCACTGAGGGACTGCCCTTGGGAGGGTGAATTAAAAGGCCTGTTCCACTTTTGAAGTAAAATACCCTTAAGTTACCGCTCTAGCATGTTAAACAAATAAACCGTAGCAGGTCTGTTATATCATTCCTTCCTCTGAAGGTTTAATCACATAAAAATAACAGTTCAGTTTCAGTAGCCTTTTCCGTTTTAATTACAGCAACCTGTCAGTGCCTGCTTTGGTCACAGGCCAAACTTTCCATGATTAAGTAATTATTTCTGGGATGTGGGCATTCAAGGGTTTTAAGAATGTGCTGCGTTTAGTTATAAAAATGTTCAATTCTGTAAAAGCAATAACTTGTTAAAAGGACACACTTTCATTTTCTTTAAAATGTGGTCACATGATCAGAAGACTGCATTGTCGTGCTGGGCTTTCTAAAGGTATGGGAAGATTCCAAATAGAAGGAGTAAAAGGTCAAATTCTCTGGCTTTCAGTATGATTCAGATTCTGAGAATGAAGGGAGAAGTCTTGTGTTAGTGTGAAGTGATGGTTTCTCGGTCTTAGGGGTGCTCAGGCTGATACTCAAAGAACTTCACCTTGAGTAACCCAGCGTATTCTTTGGGTAAACCTTGATTTATTTTTTATGGGGGTGAAAGGAAAAAATCTTTGTCCATGTGGTTTTAGCCTAAATGGGAAAATGTCATACGAGACAGAGGACCATGGTTATAAAAAGCAGTTCTGTGGCTGAAAGTGGACTCGGCAGGAGCACTCCATTGGGTTGTAGTGCAATTTAGCATTTTGAGGCAGCTTATTCTAAACCCTTTTTATGCACATTTAGTCAAGTTTTCCATGTCAACCAACAATTCTGGATAGAGACCTAAGCCCTACTTTGCTCAGAATTTCAGAAACAGGAATAAATACAACGGTCTATAGAAATCGGCCAGCTCATGTGTGGCTTACGTTGCACGTGCAGCGATTGCACATGGGAAAAGCAGCTGGGGTGCCCATCCCCGGTAAGGGCCACATGCAGAGTCTGGGGATTGGGGAGTTAAAACTCAACAGAAACAAGGGTGATGACCCTTTCTGTAGAAGGAAGGTCCACTGTTGGGGGGTTTGTAAGTGAAGTTTGGAATGTGGACAATATATAAACTAACATCTCCATCCCAAGGATTCTGCATATACGTAGGCCCTTTGGAAAAGTCTCTATATTGTCTGTTTGACACAGACAGTGCCAGAGGTTGGATTGAGTTTCTCTCATCCAGACCCTGTCCTATTAATCAAAGGCCTTATATTTCCTAATAAGGAAAAACATGCGCTTTGTTAAAGACACTTCTGCCTTTTCTTCCCCTGCAGCGTAGAAGGAATTGCACAAACTCGGTGTAGGTTCTCAGGACTCACATGCTCTGTTTTTGATGGTTAACCCTTTTATGTTGACATTTTTCTCTCGTTATTTTATTATTCACAAAGACTACCACTGTGTTTCGCCTCATGTACCAGTATTTTTTTTTTTTTAAATGTTATTCAAAGGTTTAGAGAGGCAATACTGTAAGTGCTCACACATGGTTGGTTTATGTGTCATTGCAGTGTTTGCATGTGCTGCACCCATTGTAACGTCAGTAGTATATACCCTGCTTTATCCATCAGATATGATGGCAAGAGCTGCATTTTTTCATGGTATATTTGATGTTAAGATGATCAGTTGTAGTAGCAGCATTAATTATTTTATGGTAGGTTTGCACAGGTTACTGATTTCAGTGTCCTTTGGCAAATCGTCAATCACATTTTTGTCTTACTGGACAGCATCTACTTTGTCACAATATAATCCTCTCCATAACCATCTTCCTGGGTTTTTGTTTGCATTTTAAGGAACAAAAAAAAAAGTACTTGGGAAGCGCTTGTTCCCAAGTGTTAGCATAACACGACGGTCTTGTAGCATAGTTGTAACCAATAGGGTACTGTGATTTTTCACTTCATGGGAAACGATAATAATAATTTCCTGGATACAAGAAATGAAACAATTCAATTTATTATAAAATTGTCTCTGAATACTAACATCCATATATGAGAGAAAAATACTTGTTAAGCTGCATAGCTGGTGTAACTTCATCAGAAGTCCCAGTTCGCTAGATCATGATATTATACCCTGGTGACTGGATAAGTATTTATACCCTATACCATGTATAACTATACCATACTTATGGTATTGGGATACAGGTATCACCACTACCTACTCTCCTTATTTTCTAGCAACTCTTCGTGGTCTTCTTCTATTTATGTAGAAAGCCTCCATAAGATGCCTCTTTTCAGTTGATGTAGAATGTGCGTGGATAGGGTAGAACGCGCCACGTAGACATTTAATCTCTAAATATGGCCATAATGTGGATATTAAAAAAAAACAAAAAACAGCCCTTCCTTAACGCGAAGGAAATGAATGAAAATAACATGGGAATTTATTTGATGACTGATTGATAATTAAAAAACTAACCAGAAGTCTGCAGTTTCGTCTAGCTGCAGGTCTATAATTCTTGCCTCCATCCCTTTTCCTGTTCAATGTATAAAGTTTTTTACAATATGTTAATAACTCATGTGCTTGGAAGGGATTTCTGTTTAAAGTAATGCACACTCTGAACAGTCTTACAGGTTCCATTCCTTGTCGCAGAAATCCAGACAGTATATAACCGTAATAACTGTAATGTCTGCTAAAACAAAGCCATCTTTAGACATTGTACAGTGTAAGCCTCACTTCCTGGTACCTTGGATCGTCTCTCTTTTTTTTTTTTTTTTTTTACCAAAAAAAGAAGTCCTTGTTCTGTTGCCACTGAGTCAATATTAGACGACCGGTGTGTGCCCAGGAAGACAGAGCTACAGTCAAGAGCTATTCCCGCCCGTGTGTGCCTGACGTGTATGCACATGGAGCCGTGGCACTGATGTTTGTGGTTCCATTGAGAAATTAGACAGAATTTGTACACAGTGTACTAATGTAACCCATTTGCTACTGGAATATGGCAAGATGTGCATCCTGTCTGTTTTTATAGATGACATGGCTCTCTCTAATTCAGTGTGTCTCTCTCTTTCCTCTGCAGTGCTCCAAGCCAAAGCTACGAGTCCTGTGCGGTGCTGTCCAGGAGATCCGGAAATGTACCAGACTAGAGATGCCAGACAATATTAACACGTTTATGTTGAAGGTAGTCATAATGTATAATAACCGTGATTATATAATTATTATTGGTCTTGACACTTTAATCAACCATGCTAGAATGGAGCCGCACTTCTTTCTCTATCAGGCAAGCAGAACCTGATGTCAACCATACTTTTCCATTGGGGTATTCACTAAACTATGAGTTGCCATAAGAAAACAAATTATCTCACAAAATTAAAAAAATCACCAACCCAGGTATTTCCTACAAGAGGGGGAATAACATTTTTCACCTTACACTAACTCACTTTTTAGTGAATCATACCCAAATGAAAAAGTGCATATACTGTAGTTACTTTATTAAGCTGTAACAGACAACATTGTGGCACTTCGCACCTTTCATCACCAGGAAACAAACAGCAGGCGGCATGTTACTGTTGCTGCTACTTCAGTAACAGTTGGAAGCAGCGTTCCCCCCCGTGCAATGATTCCATTTAAATTCATGCTGGGTGATAAGTAGGTGATTACATCCAATCATGATTCCATGTCAAGGATTTATATGTAGATTTATAGGGCTGTGTGAATGGAGATCTTTATGGCCTCCAATCACAAAGGTTCTGTATTGGGTTACAACTGATAGGTGGTGTGTAGATGAGGTTGATGAAATGGAGGGCTTTTTGGCATTGAAGTTGGGGAGGGGCACGAGACAATGTGTGGATGATGTCTGTCAGACAGAGGATTACGCATGGGTGTGATTAAGATGCAGAGAGGTTTCTTGACGAAGTTGAGAATGCAAAGTTTGGTGAGAAGTGGATGAAGATAGAGAGTGGGGTGTGGATTTGATTAAGGAGGTACCTGAGTTTGAGGAGATGGTGTGTGGTATAAAACTGGGAGGGAGGTAGGTATGATGAGTAGGATGGGTTTGTGAAAGAGGTGTGTAGGTTGGGAGATGCTACCCTTCAGGATCCACTCTCCAGTATGGATTTTTTCCCCCTTATGTTTTAATTACCCTAGTAGTCTAATAATCAACTATAAGTACACAGATTTAGAGGTGTTATAATAGTCACCTGCAGGCAATAGCTTCACTTTATTGGGTCCACACATTTTACCCGAGTTAACCCAGATGTGTAGTGTTATCATGGCTATAAATAGGCCTTATTGGCAATATCTGTTTCCCAAATGCAGTGGAAAGTATCTCTGTTTGTGTAGGAGTGCAGGCAGAAGGATTTCTTTACAAACTGCTGTTGATGCCCATTTTCATGAATGTTCACTCCTGTGCCGGAAATGTGGTTTTAGATGTAAGGTCAAACTGAAGTGCTGGATTGTTCTTCAAGGAAACATTAAAAGGTTATCCTTAAACTGCAAACCCCAACACAGAATAGCAATAGTCCAGATATGATTAGATCGCTTCCCACTGGAATCCTCTGGTGAATTATTCGGAATGAAAATATTTATCAGCTATCCAGCTGCATACAACCAGTTAAAACAGATTAAGGAATGTTTTTTTGCTGCATAAACAGTTTGGTTTAATGTCCTAAATCATTACCCCTTTAATTTTGTTGGCTCATTACAATAAATAAAAGGTTTTACATACATAATACACTGTATGTAAATAAAGTTTGTTGAAGTTAATTGAAAGCATTGATACTGAAATGAAACAACACTAATATGTTTTATAAAAACTAAATATTTTGAGTTCTTGGGTTTTGGGACAGAAGTAATCTCTTAGAATCTTTTCACGATTACACCTTTAACTGCAAGCCTTTGGGAATCATTCATATGGGATTTGGCATTTGGAAACCACAACAAGCAGTACTGAATAAAAAATTTATTGGGTTTATGCCGTTTGATTTTGCTCTCGGTTTTGGTTTTCCCTAAAGCTATTTCTTAGGGTCTTTGATCTGATCAATAGTTGACACACACAGTTTGAACTAAATTCCACTGGAATTCCATTAATTATTATTATTTATTGATTTATATACTGCCATCATATTCTATGGTGCACAGTTGGATTGAATTGTGAAGGTAAAATGCTTTTATATGTTTGAAGCCTGTCCCGCTGAGTGTGGAGAGACTGTCATTGTAATGGCAGGTATATACGCTAGTAGGTAAACATTAATAATTCCACTTTGAATTTGCTTTCTTAAAATAGCCAAGTAGACAAAGGAAATTTATCAAACCAGCCAAACTGATATGCCCTGTTTGCACAACCAGATTAAGGCGCTTGGGGCTCTAGAGCTCACATATATAAAAAGGGCCCTACTTTTGTTTTTTCCACGTCAACACAAATAAAACATAATTAATATAAAATAAAAAACAAAACGTTTATTGCAGAGACCTCTACATCCCTGGCATAACATGTCCCACCCGAGGTGGCCCACTGCACATGTCCAAACCATGTTTCACTGTGCACCAATGAAGTGCCGATCTGTTGTGACTTTAGCCAGGAATGTTGGCAAGCGGCACGAAACTTCTGGTCAATACTGTCCCGTTATTATCAGGGTAATTGAAGAAAATTAAAAGCCAGGGTACAGTGTTTTACTAACTATACCACACAACACAGGAGCAAACACTGGAGAAAATAAGAAACCTAAGCATCTCTAAACTGCCCTAGTGTTGATATCAGCCCTTGCAGCTCAAGACACTTGTTGTCTGGGGGCTGCTGTCCTCTTACAAGCAAAAATAGATGACAGGGACAAGCTCCTGAAGTGTTTACATAAATGCCTGAATCTATTAATTACTACAAAATCCTCAAATGGATACTCAAACAGAAGCAATACATTGGGTTCCATAAAAAATATCTTGCCAGTATTCTTGGTGGTGTTCTGAATCAGATTCTGGAGAATCTATTAATACAAAAGGCAAGCACTGTGAGGTCTTAACCACAAACAAACATGGTACTAGAGTAGAAAGTATTTCTTTCAATAGGAATACTCAGTAGAAGTTGCTCTGTTGATTAAGGCTGATATCAACTGTAAATTGCCAGGTTCTACTAAGCTGAATTGCTTTCAGTGAAAATGTGTTAGAAGCTAAGCTTCAGTTGCATGGAAATATCTGCTTTTCATAGATTTTGAACCCAACTTGGCAAGGCCCAGTTTGTTGAAAGAGCTTGTCCAGTTCACTGGATGTCAGATCTGGAATGGTTTCCAGTTGAAATTTGGTGTACAATCAAAACCCAGTTTTCAGAGATCGATATCAATTCAAGGTTAAATTAATTGTCCTCTCTGAATTATGTTTTCAACTTGGTCTCATTTCTAAGAATGATATACACAAGCTTTTAAGTAAACCAGAAAGTTCCCAAAACCTGATGACTTAAAAATGTTTGAAAATATATGTATATTAATAGGCAAAGTTTTTAAAGCAAATATATAGCATTTGCTTATTTTGGGCAATTACAATAAGAATTCTGTATTTATTTATAAGGTTTAAAACGACATTATTCCATTTTTTTATATAAGTGATCTGCATTCTGTGACTATTTTCTTACAAACAAATAAGATTGACTTAATTAAAAGATTAACACACGGATTGTCACTGTTTTCTTTACTTTGCCCTTAAGCCCTGGGAAAATGCTGACCATTTTATGACAAGAGAGGTTCTCAGCTATTTAACATGTGGATAAGTGAGATTCATATATATATATGTATATAAATAGTGGCAGAATTTTATTATTGTATTATTAATGTTTTGGGTTTTTTTGTAGGTCAATGCAGCGGAGGTTATCTTTGAAGTCAGCGACGACCAACAGCTAACTTTGTGGATATCTGAAATCAAAGCATGCATGAGCCGCTGGTAGGCAAGCCTTTTTTTAAAATGTTCATTGTAAATTATGGTTGTGAACACTCTAAACAAACCTAAATAAGTAGTATATTTAGGTTACTAAAATCAACCTTTGTTCATTGAAAGAGGTAGAGAATGTCTAAAGTACTTTATTACATTGCCAAGTCTCCTTCTACTAAAACCAAGCCCAACAAGAGGACATGAAAACAAGAACGCTAGATTTCAGTGATTTTACGAAAACAGTGTTTTCTTCACTGGTGTCCTTCTTTCTTGGCCATTTCTTTAATTCCAGTGGGACTCTAAGGAGCCATATTTTCATACTGAAATAGATTTTATATTAGAGAATTCTAATGGGCCCAGTTTATTAAGAACAAATGTTCTTCCTGTTTTACAGTTTACAGTATAATAAAAAGTCCAGTCATCCAGTGAATATACTAGTCCAGTACGAATTTTTATCAGAGTACCATAGGTATGAATACATTGGGGCTTTTCAGTAGAACTGTCATTAGTAGCAGTGTGTTTGGCTCCCTGAATTACTATGCCACAATGGCCATACCTTAGAAACGTCCCTTTAAGGTGGGCTGAGCTGGCCATGATTGATATATGCTGCAATTCAAAAGTTTGAGGTCACTTGGAAATGTCAGCATCAAATGGATCAGAAATACAGTGTAGACGTTGTTAATTCTGTAAATGACTATTGTAGCTGGAAACGGCTGATTTCTAATGGAATATCTTCATGGGTGTACAGAGTCAGTGTGTGTATGTGTATATATGTATAGTGCTGGAGTCAATGTGTGTATGTGTATACCACAGTGTCAGAGTCAATGTGTATATGTATAGTGCTGGAGTCAATGTGTATATGTGTATACCGTAGTGTCAGTGTGTATGCGTGTATGTGTGTATATGTATAGTGCTGGAGTCAATGTGTATATGTGTATACCGTAGTGTCAGTGTGTATGTGTGTATATGTATAGTGTTAGTCGGTATGTCTACTGTATTGTAGTGTCAGTTTCTGTGTATGTGTCTATAGTCTGAGTGTGTATTTTTATATATGTATAGTGTTAGCCAGTGCATGTGTGTGAGTGTATGTTGTTGCATAGTGTGTACATGTGTATAAGGGTGTGGTGTTGTGTATGTTACAGTATGGCATTAGTATGAGTGTATATGTCAGCATATAGTGTTGTATGAGTGTATGGTGTTAGCATGTGTCTGCATGAGCCTAGAATGTTAGCGTGTGTTACTGTAAGGTGTTGTTTGTGAGCATAAGATGTTAGTGTTTGTCTGTTACTGAAGTGCTGTACAATTTGGTGCAGCAATGAAGAAAGGTGTTTCCCCGATAAACATCCTTTAACTGCAGACCAGGGGGTAAAAAATAAAAATTATTAGGGAAGGGGGGAAAAAAAGCTGGCTTCTAATTTTTTTTGGCTGGCTCATAGGTTTACCCCTGAAGTAAACTTACTTTCTGTTGTTCATGAACATATTGTAAATTTTAGGCGGTAGAACTCCATTATAGACTCATGTTCAACAAACATTCTGAACTCCTAAAAAAAGTCAGACATCGGGGGAGCAAAGGGAGATTTGGGTCCAAAAGAGGCACTGACCCAACTAAAGAGGGACATTTGGTGAAATTATTTTTGGAAGAGAAGATCGCTGGAGTTGCCCTTTCATACTGTAAAGTTAAGTCGGTTAGCTGAAACTGCAACTCTCCTGCCAAGTTCCGCTTTAGTGATAAAGCCCTTAAAGTGTACATATCCCATATATGTTAATGCGAGGTGTGTTTAATAACAATGAAATTATACACAGGCTTCGCACTCCGTTAAGTAATGCCAAAGTGCTTTAATGTGCAATAAAGCGGTGATATCTTGGTCTTCGGCACTCGTTCCCCCGTACGGCTTTTTGCGAGGATTGGAGGATCACCGGCGTGCAGCGTGTTTAACAATTTCATGACTTCTGTGTTTAATACCACCAAAATCTTGCTGTCTCTTTCCCATCAAGTAAAAGAGTAGTAAGACATCAAAGACAATATTTTATAAAAATAAATGGTTTCATTGCGATGCTGAAAAATGCAGAACTGGAGTTTATAAAATTGGTACTAATATTTAAAAATGTAGTGGAACTTCCTGAATGTGTGCTTATATAGCATTGAAATAGTGTCTAAATATAGAATGTTGTGTATGGAAAGGGGATTTGGAATGTGATCCGCACTTACAGCTGGGATCTGTGGGGAATACAAATTGCTTGCAGCGCCCAGGCGGTGTCAGGGTTAATCCAGCCGACGGCGCTGACAGACGAGTGCTGCGTATAAGTCCAGAGAGCTCACCTGCTGTCCCGGAGGGTTGCATGTGGTCCTGTCTCCATGGTTTGGTGATAATCACGGTTTCTTAGGCAGGAAGCGGAGGAAGTGCATGTTGACCTGTACGGTTTGCATATGGTACAGCCTCCATCGCTTTGCTGAAAGGCTTTTCCTGTTATTGAAATAACAAGAACTCTGTTTGCAATTAATCATGGTGTGATTTCCAGAGCTTGGCCTGCTCTATCACTCTCATGTTTTCCCATGATTTAGAAGTATGTTTCTGGGCCCTGCTCTATGGAAGCCTACGATAGAGTCCTTGTTCCACAATGCTGATCTTGTCGGAAATGGATCTATGTTTCTACTGGTACCCTTGTCACTTCTCTCTCTGAAATGGATCCCCCCTGTGTAGTCGGACACACGGTAGATGCTGTGTTCTGTGCAATAAGACCTCTTTATAGCATGCAGACTCAGTTTAAATACAAGAGAAGCTCTTAATAGTGGAATTTTATAGAAGTCCAGCATTAAGAACAAGGATTTCAACCTGGTGACTCACAACGGGTTTGGGGAAAGAATGGAACATCTTGGGGAACTACAGAGGTCCTATGAAATTTTATTTTTATTTTGTAGCCTGTATAAAATGTTCCAGTGGGTGAGACATGAACAAGTAGCCCAATTATAACCATTGCAGAAGCCAGTACAGATTCTCCTGCGTTATAACACTTGTATTGCCAGAATCTAGCTCTATAACATGCAGGGTACAGTGTCTTTAGTAGTTGTGTTTCCAGAACACCAGATTCTAGTCCCTAAAATTCTAGATATTTAGCAATCACCGTTGTATTCTCAAATGTTAAACACATACAGCATTGGAAAATAAGACATCTGTCCTCCAGCTGCCTCTCCTGAAAGCAGGGAGCACCTTGCAATATGCTGGCCCATTCTCATTAGAAGTCCCATCCTAGTCAGTGGAGATTTCAAAGGGAAGAAGAGACCTCTGAGGTCCTGAAAACTTTTACAACTTCTTATGTAACTTTCTCTATGTTGGTCCATTAAAACATATCAACTCCCTTTCTCTGGGGTTAATATGGCTATATCCATTTTCTTCTTGAGCTCCGTTGGAAATCAGTGGTAGTAAGTACATTGGCCAACCACATGTATGTGACTGACCGCTGCTTTAGTTATTGGGGGGGGGGGTCCACTGAGCATGTGCAAGAATCAGAGGCTTCTGACTCCACTACTTAATATGTGCTTCAATTTGCGTGCAGTTAAACGCATTGAAGTCCGTGCAAAGTGGATAAGCATTAAATCCACAAAATAAAATTTTGCTTCTGAATTGACCTTTATACAGAACCTCAGCGAGACATAAGACTGGTCAGTTTTAGTTTTGTTTAAAGAACATTAAGATATTGAAACGTGAAATTTCTGTTTTCATTATTAATCGTCCTAGAAGAAAAGACAAAGACACCTATCAAGTGTAATCACACCAATCCAATTGTTAATTTTCACTTCCTTTGCTCATAATACCACAATGTTTCTCTCCCTGAACATTAGATTACATTTCCTGGCACTGTTTTTATTGCATCCTACAAAAATACGATCTGTGATACTAGCTTCCTCGCTTTCATATATACAATTATGTTTTCCCACCGGACACATGTATAACGTTCTGTGTGGACAGATTCCAAAATGTATTGCAGAACTCGGATGCCCAATCGTTTTTATTGAAATGAACACCAGTATGCACGACCACTTCCTATTTCACATGGACACCAAATAAATGATGAATCTTAGCAGATGACCTTCTTGGAACCTGAAGGTTACAGTTCTGTGGCATTATAGCTCATCTCAGGTGTGCCTGGTGGGCATCTGAAGCTCAGTCACTAATTCATCTAGCAGAGCTTATCCAGATCAGTTCTAGACTTTTTCCAAAACTATTTGTGGCACAAGAGAGCAGTGATCTGCACCAGTCCTCCAAGTGCCCTGACAACCCCAATTAAAAGCCATATCATGGGGCTATCTCATCCTAGATACATCCATAATTAAATCCAACAATGAAAGGAGTATTGTGTCAGCCTCTGTGTCCACTAAAAGCACAGGTTATTTCATGCAAATCCCCCCTTATTGCTCATGATCCCTCAGGGGAGACAACTTGGAAATCTTAGGAACCTCAAAAGGGTCTGTATAGATACGTCAATGCTTCTTGTGATGTCAGCTCTGACAATCTTCATCCAGGCATTTAGACCCTTTCAGTAGAACATGCGCAGAATCGTACTTGGTTCAACATAAGGGAAACCAAAGAACCCACTCCCCACAATTGTAAATGTGATCGGCATTGCAATGCTGATTTTAACCCATAACCAGGTATGTCTATGCTCTAATAGAACCTTTTCTGATGTAGCTGCTCCATCGTTGATTGGGGAGGTGTTAAACTTGCACGGGATAAGGATACGGCTATCCTGAATATGAGACCAAGTACCAAATAAGGTTTCTGCAGCAGGAAGAAGCATGGGCAGACTAGATAGACATCAAACTTTGTTTCTAAAATGGTCTTCTGAACCACCGAGACCCTGTCCTATGTTTTTGGAAAGGAAGAGGTTTCCTTCTGTGAAGGGAAATTTGTATCAAACAGTTGAAGTACTTTGTGCCAGTGTTGCTGGATTTTCTGGAGCTCATTGTGCAAAAATTGCTTGAGGCTTAAAGTAAGTAGGACAACGATGACCTTCTGTTTTGTGAAGCCCAACTCCAAAACATGGGAATATAACTGATTTATTAGAGTGGTTTTATTTTTGGATTGTGAATTCCCTTACAGTATCAATGCCCTATTTACAGGGGCATCTTCTCTAAAGATCAAAGATGGGAAAGGGATTAACGAACCTGGTGACATTTTTTTTTTTTTTTTATTAAGTGAGTATTTAAGCAGGAAATTCAGAAATGTGAATAGAAAATAGATGGTACATAAACTTCATGAAATAAAATGGAAAATAATAAAGGCTGTGGAGCTGTATCTTCTAAAGATAAGTCTACAAATGTGTATTTTCTTTTTTTTTCTTTTAATGCATATTAACGTACTTACAATGTACTTCAGTGTACATTATTCATTGGCTTGGCTGTATGGGACCCTTGCCTGGCCCTTTGAAAATTTATCATTAACACATTACAAAAGATAGTGTAAGACATTAGATAATGGTGCAATTTTTTATGATGTTGGAAGTTATATGAAAAAGCGAAACACTTCCACATCGTGTATGTTTATTGTGTCTCAGTTGGGCAGGAAGCCAACATTTCGATGTTCACAAGGCTTGTTAAGGTCTGGAGTAGGTCAAACCATTACCTTCCTGTCCTATGTAATCCTGCCCAGTAATCGGCCATGTAACTATTTACATGTTGCTTCTCTCTTTGGTTATGGATGATTTGAATAGGTGAGGTGGAACTATGGGGATATCCGCATCCTCCTTGTGGATTAGATTGTCTATCTGTGAAGGCTCTGCTCCTATAAGTACTATGAAGAAAATAATATTTGTTTATCACTGTTGTATTTGTAGGTGCCTACTATGTTCTGGTCAGTCATATGTTCCCACATTGTTTAGGTTGCAGAAGCTTTACCGGAATTGTTCATCTTATGACACTAGCTAATGAAACATATTGTTTTAGGTCTGAAGAGTCTGATCGTGACACACATGAGATTTCCCAGTCAGACATAGGTTCCCAGAATCCTGCCAGCGGAAGCACAGACTCCATCACTCAAGGTACGTTCTGCCTTCGCCGTGAAACTAGGACACAATCAGTGTCTGCACATCATTGTGAACGCATTCATTCTGAAACAATACCTTTGCATGGGCTGGCCCAAAACCGAATGGTGAGCTGATTCTCGGTTAAGAATGCTGTTGGAGGCGATGTACTTAGTTTAATAAATGCAACATTTTTTCAATTACTTTGTTGCAAAAAGATACGTTTCATCGTACAGCACTACATAATGTGATGGCGCGATATAAATCAATAAATAATATGTTGCCATTATGTTCATGGCTGTGTTTGTACACAGAGAATTGGATTAAAAAGGAGAAGAACTTAATATGCAAAAGAGAAATTTAACATTTTGTTAAAAACATAACATATATTTTCTGCACTGTGCAGAGCCGGTAGGATGTTGTCCATTCGTTTCCTCTCGGCAATAACCTCTTTTTGTACAATAGTTATAAAGTTTTGCCTATTTGAAAATTGCTTATTATTAGATTTTATGTCTGTTCTTTTAATGAATTGCTTGATGCTTTTCTCCTTAGGCGCCGCGGTCCTTCTTCCTCCAGAGCAGTGTAGTCACAGAACCGACCATTTCCTTGCACCCTATCCGTGGTTCCACGGGTCCATTACCAGAATCAAAGCAGCCCAGCTCGTCCAATCCCAGGGATTTGAAGGACACGGTGTCTTCCTTGTAAGGCAGAGTGAAACGCGTCGGGGGGAGTATGTCCTCACATTTAATTTCCAAGGCAGAGCAAAGGTAATGCCCGAAAAAAGCATGCATACGTTATATATATTTTATTCCCAAACACATTGACTGAGTCAGTTATCAAGGACTGAGTCAGTTATCAAGGACTCTGTTAACTCCTTAAAATCAAATGGATCTGATACATGAACAGAGTAGAATAGGAGTAGCCAAATAAAAAGGCCTTCAGAATTTAGCATAGAAGCCTGCAAATAATTTATTACTTACAACTTTACATGCCAGCCATACCAAGGTTTTTGGGACAGATTTTAATAGATTATTTAAAATCCATTTTTTATGTTTAGTTACTATCTCTGGTAAAGCAAACATATAAGCATTCACATGCAAAAAAATAGAATGGCAAATGAGCTTTCACAATGAAATGGTTTGAGTTTGTTGTACGTGTAAGAGGAACGTGTTTTAGTTATATTGATGTAATATTTACCCAGGATCAGTCATGTTTGGCTCACTTGGCACAGAAAGTCACAGATTTGTTATATGTTCTCTTGGCAGCACTTACGCCTAACGTTGACACGCAGTGGGCAATGCCACGTCCAGCATCTGCGCTTCCTGTCCGTGGTAGAAATGCTTCACTACTTCAGATTAAATCCGATTCCATTGGAAAGTGGAGCCGCCTGCGATGTGAAGTTATCTAGTTACGTGGTAGCAGCTGCCCATTCACAAGGTACATGTTAATGCCTGTAACTTTTCCTGTGCACTCAATGTCCAAAATACAACTCCTTTGTTTGTTGGCAATAAAGGGAGCGTGAAGGTCACGTGAGTGGGGATATTCATGTGGGCTTTAAGTCATCAATATCCACATAAATCCATGGGGTTTGGGGCCATATGGTATTGGGACAAAGTGATAATTAAACTCATATTGATTTGTTTGCCAGTAATCATTTATTGACTGAGCAGACTGTATGGAACACACAGTGGAATTTATCAACTGCTTGATGTGTTACTAGTACCTTACAATAAAACACCGCATGTTGATACAATGCACCCTGTCATTAGTTATCTCCATCATCTCTGTTATTTTTTCTTCCAGAGCATAGCACCTCAGTCAGAACATTACTGTTCCCACTGCCGATCCAGCCCTGGAACTCAGACCGCAGTGTCCCCTGCCTAAACCTACGGCAAGAACCTTATGCAGAAGACAGCCGGAGGAGCTCCTATTCAGAGCAGATTTTTCACCTTGTCCCCTCTCCGGAGGAGCTGGCTCGTAGTTTTCAGCGGAGCGAGGCCGGTGTGGCCCAGTCAAGCAGTCACAGGGATTCGGACTATGAAATGGATTCTTCATCAAGGGGCCACATGCGAGCAATAGACAATCCTTACACTCCTCTTTGACAGTGTGGCTGCTGTACATAATGAACATACTTTTTTTACTTTCATACAGAAAATGATCACCAGAGCCTTAATATGAGCTGATCAAATCAAGAATGTAACTATTTTGTATTCCTATTTTTTCCTATGTTACATGGCAGGGATGGATATACTTTACACCTGCATTAGGTGTTATTCTATTAGGCCTGTTAAAGGGCCCTGCTTTTTTGCTGCATTCTAGGTCTGCACTGGCCTGAAAGTGGTGAAAGGTTTAATTTGTAAGCAGTCTAAAAGCTTCCATGTTTGTGTTAGTTTACATAGTACATCTGAGGGTAATATACTTCTAGCTATATTTCTTATAAATTCATATGTATTCGGTAACTACAAATTAGAGATTTCTTATAACACATTGTTATCCAGCTGTTTAATGGCACACCATTCAGTAGTGTAGGCTGAAGACTCTGTCACGTCTTAGACATAATAGTATAGAACCTGAAGGATTTTCTAGTAGGCTAAGCGCCATACAGTTATCCTCAGACTCCTGGCCCTCCTTTGAGACAACAGTACCTGGTGTAACCCATCCACAGCGAGTTACAGGGAAGAGTGCATTGTTTGATAAAAATAGGGTGTGTAGGTAATATATGTGTGTGTGTATATGTGTATATGTATATATATATATATATATATATATATATATATATATATACACACACACACGTATCAATCTATGAACATAAAACTTCCATATTTAAAAATCCCATGTCTTCTTGTACAGTCTAAAGTGTATTTATTAGCTTCAGCGTCCCAAAGGAATATGCAACTCTAATTAGTATTGATCTTTGACACCGTAAATGTATGTTCACAGCTACTCAATGGGTTTCCTGAAGTCTGATTAAAAGAACATAATTTGTTAAATAACAATATTTCTTTTTAACGCTTATTTAAAATGCTGAAACTATGTCCAAAAATAGTAGATCTGTACTTCATACCATTTTTGTTTCCAATATTCTTATTAGGATGTTCAGACTATGGCTACAGCGGGAAGCCATCTTGCATTTCTTTAGACTGTGATTGTAGGCTGATAAACAAGAACCTAACATGTGATGTGATTCGTGCAACGCGACAAAAGATATCACAAAAAGATATTGGACCCTTTAAAATAAGCTATTTTTTATTACTAACATAAGTATTAAGTTACCCCTATATTATCCTACAAGGATTCCTTGCTATGGAAAAGGGAACACTAAGATTTTTAGACACACGGTGGTACCTGCAAAAGTTCCTTCTTCTGTAATAAATTAGTTATTTGATAATATTTCCTTCTAGCCAATAAAGAAATGGTATACTGAAGGGCAGCGATAACCCAGTCAAAGCTTCTGCAGCAATTAGATAATGAGTTTTGTCTTACAAGCTGGGACAATTTTGCATCTGATGCAACACATTGTTTAGTTAATGGAGATGGAAAATGAGATGTCCTCTTAATTTTAACTCCTCCCTCAGCAGTCTGTACTGAAAGCAGGAAGCATTCCTATGTACACTTCATGCAAGCACTCACTAGTCCTCAATTTATAATCAATGGGAGCATCCGCCATGACATGTATGCTATCGTAACACGAACGTTTTGTTGGCAAACCACATGATTAGCTGCCGGCCCTCCCTCTGATTTCAGTGCGGTGCTGCTGAGCGTGTGCATTGCCTGGTTTAAGTAGGAGGATTTATTTGAGGTATACATCTAATTTTGTAATTTCAATTACTAAAGGAATGCATTCAAAATGGGCTTTAAGCATGCATAAAATTTTTTTTTAAAAATGTGGGTGTCTTGACTGTTCCATTACATACAGGAATTCTGTATTTTACTTACATAGAGATGTTTATAGCAGTATTTATTGAATTAATTACAGTAATACAGCAAACCTAAAGTAAATATAATTTAGTCTCTTTTTATTTGTGGGGGTGTAACTTCAACATAACGTTGATATTTCAGCTACCATGTTGAATTTCACTCTTTTTATATGAAATGCAGAAGTCCAAGCATTAACCCCAGTACTGTAGAATGCCCAAACCAGTCCCAGAAATAATTATTTTACCGTGCCAAATTTCATGTCATTCATATTTTTTGCTGGTCACAAAAGACAGCACCTATAGGTTTTTACCATAGAAAGAAAAAGTAAGCTTCTGTGTTGCTTTTATGTGATTAAAATATAAAATGACAGCTCAAAGATATATTTGCTTAACACACTAGAAAGCGCAGTTAATGTTTTGAATAAGTTATTGGAAGAGCACCTTTTAAATGTCCTTACAAAGTCAACCTTAGGGTCTCCTAAGCTGCAAGTGCCTTTGCATAAAGTCTGTCTATTCAATGTACAGATTGTGTGCCTTTTTATTTATTTTTATTTTCTATATTATGTCTTTTTACAAGAGTTTAACAACAAGGTTTCAGAGACTTTCAGCCAAAATCCAGGGGTTTAAAGCTTTAATAATATATATATATATTTTTTTTTTAAGTATGTTATTGGTGATCACGCAGAAACCCTCTAATGCAAATTCTAAGGTTATAGGTAATAAACAGCAAATCCTAGACTATGATTTTTCTATCAATTTCTCCTGGCTGCAGGCAGCAGTTCTTTTCATTCTTGTTGGTTTTGGCTTGAAAATTGCAATCGGAAGAGGAAGTAACCGCACACATTTCTGAGTGATTTTCTTGGCAGGCGATAGCTTAACATCCAGCTGTGCTAATGAAAATAGATCATTTGAAACACTAATAGCCAGTCATCTCACATACATGTTCAAGGAAAATGCAGTATCAAGAGTTCAGAATGTTACGACTGGTTTCAGATATGTTAACCTTTTTTAGTGCATAGTTCAAATTGGCTTAACTTGCAGACAAGAAATAGGGTTTTTGTTTAGTTATTTTTGTAAAGGGCCTCATAGTTTAAAATATCAGCATTTGTGTTTTGGGTTTTTTTGGTAGATCGGATTGGATTTTAGAATTCCATCATTTTTTGTGTATGTATATATATGTATGTATATATATATATATATATATATATATATATATATATATATATATATATATACATACACACACACATATATACATGTATATGCAATGCACTGAGAAACAAGAAGATATCATAAATTCTAAAAAAAAAAAAAAAAAAAAAAAAAGTAAATTCCACTAATTTGCAGTTACTCATCCACATTTTTAGAGGTATTTAGCCAGGCAATAAACTTACTGTGACACCCATGGAATGGAGTCTAGGCTACTTTGTCAAGGCTGCCATCTCAGCCATTTAAATGATCATACCTACAAATTATGTGTTGCAGGACAGGCTTGTTGCGAATGCAGCCCAGGACAATGTGGGAATTATAGGCTTAAATATGCCACTGCACGAGTTCTGCTGGCAGTTGGTCTAAAATACAGAATTTGTAGAGGTCTACTTTTGAATGACTGGTATTACAAAGCCAACTTGCACATTGCGTGAAATGTCCCTCTGCCATCAGAGATGATATACAATTGTCCATTTGCCTATTAGTGGGGAAGTTTTGTTTGCTGCACTGAGCCCTTAAAGCTTGCATCAGTGTGATGGCCTGCAAAGTGTGATGGCCTGCCTGAGCACTTTGACCCATGTGGGTGTGAAGCATTATGAGCATTACCTTCTTGGAACTTTAGCCCCAAACCCCAGTGGCAACTTGTAGGTTAGGGTGATAAGATGGTGCCTGATGCATCATGCAAGACAGCAATTTTGAAGCAGCCCTGTAGTACATATTTTATATAAGCATCATCAGTTAAATGGACCATCCCAGTTTGGTAGGATCCTTAAAACCCGTTGGAGAGTTAGTCCGCAAAGAAGCAATTGTGCCATACTCTGGTGTTTGACCTGAAGTGTGTGGGAGAAGACCAATTATTTGAACACAAAGCATATATTGGTGTGCTGTAATTTACTATAATTAAAGGGTTGCTTGAAGTCATATTGCAGCATACAGCTTGTTCAGTCTTCAGTATCAGAAGCACAGCATTTCTCATTAGTGCATGTTAATAAGTTTATGGCACATAAGTCTGACACATTAGCCCTATATCAGAGCAAAAAATCTGAGGGAAGGTATAAGAGACACTTTCATATATATATAGATAGATAGATATAGATTTTCTGGTCAGTTGTTAAGGGTGTTTAAACCAGTGACACAGCATGCATTATTCACCAGCTTATCTCTGCAGGTGGCGCGAGGCTTCCCTGTATCTGCGCATAATCACAGATCTGTGTAAGCATATATCCCCAACCTAACCCTCAGCTGTGCTTTCAGAAGACATTTCCCCACACACTAAAACTGGTGGTCTAATTAAAATAAGATTGATAATCAGCAATTTAGTCCACATTGTACGAGATGCTGCTATGAATTGTCAAATTATAGTTAAAGATCCAGAACATCAAGTTATTCCTAACATTCCTAGGAACTCCTTTCATGCCTAAAATTATAGTAACATACAAAATGAAACTACAAAAAAAAAGACAAGTAAAAATACAACAGATATTACTGAGTAAATGTGATCTGCTGGACAAACATTGGTAGCAGGCGCTACTAGTTTTTATACTTATTTTCTTACATGGCTGTGTACATTAAACAAAGCATTATTGTGTTGAGTAATTGTGTAGCGTAGGGGTCCCCGGCATCTTTAAATGGAACGAACGCAGGAGATCGGCTTCACCTTAACCTATATAATTGCCACTGCATTAGCTTCTTACACGCTATTTTAAATATGCCATAATTACAAACCAGAGATCATGCAGATATTTTGTTTTTTATGTACTGTACCAATCACTTAAATTTTATTTTGCTAGAATGTACAGATCTGCTGTTGAAATACTTTAATTTCTATCTTTACAAAATGTTTTTTTAAACCGACAGAGGAAAAAAAAAAAATTATATAATATATATATATAATATATATATAATATATATATTTCATGGTAAATTTTTTTTTTTTTTTTTTTTGCCTGGAGCTTCTCTTTTGCCTTATTGAAATAAAATACAATACTGTAAAAGTATAAAGCTGCCCTTTTCTCCATAAACGAATGGTTGCTTTAGAGGTGCTGCTGTTTAGAAGAAAAGAGGCATGAAAGTCTTCTGCTTGCTAGGCAATGCTTTTCATCGTTAGAACCGGATATACTACAGAATAAAGAAAAACACGATAAATAGTCTAATATCTCCCACTAGAGGTTTGTTTAAAACAATGGTGGTTCATATATACATGTCATGATAAAGTGGATACATACATCAGAGATAATCACGATAAACAGAATCTGTGATATAAGTGTTAGCTTATGTTTACAGTGATAGGCTGGTGTCAGACCTTGTAGCCACCAGTATCCCAATAAAGCACAGTAACATCAAGACAATGTGGGTGAATAATTATTGCCTTGCTTGCAACGCATAAGCACAGTTGCCATTTGTTCGTTAAAGACTAACCCACACTTAAGCCACACATTGACCATTCCCTTAAATGATCTCTGGTGCTGTAGCATAGAAAAGGAAGAGGCATGGTCATTACCAAGGTCCCCGCTAAATTTTAGTAGGTGTGTGCAGAAATCTTATCTTGAGCAATTTTTTTTTCCGTTACAAAAATGCAAATGCAAACCTGAAATTGTTTCAACATAACTTTGGCACAAACTATCTTGTGTGCTACAACTCTTTTCCTCCTCCATGTTATTCAAGTATAGATCAAATGATAAGACATACAAACCCTGTATTATAGGGGTATAGATTAAATAAATAACACATGGAAACTCAGCATTGAAGGTATAAAGCGACTGAAGACACAAACCCAGCCATGAAGGCATGGATAACACATGTAAGCCCTAAATTGAAGGCATAGATCACACACTCCAAAGGCCAGCCCTGGCACCTAGATTGGGTGCTGGGTAAATCCTGTGTCTGTCTGCAGATTGTACCCACAGTGGTCTTCTCTCGGAGTCTGAGGTCTCATCTCAGTCTGTCTCAGGCACACTCTATTCATTCTATAGCCTTTAGGCCCAAAACAGTAACAATAATGAATAGACTGTCTAACTATACACACTCCACCCTTACAAAAGCCTGCTCATACATACACAGGCGGTCATGTTTGCCCCTACACAAACATCCTGGCTTATACTTGCCCTAACATGAAAACACTTCCTCACACTCACTATCCTCTGTCATAATTTCAGTAAGATAATCCTTATTGTCTCATACCCTATGCTTTTCTTTGATAAACCTTCTCATATTCCCCCTTTGCATGTCTTTGTACTCTCTCTCTCCACCTCTTTCCCAATACCTACCCTACAAATCTCCCCTACTCATTCCCTTTCTCCCCCTCTTATCTGACTTTTTTCTCCCCCTTTCCGATTAACTCTCCTCTCCCGTTACACCCACTATTTCAATGCTTTCGATCTCCTCTCCCATTTCTCTTTATGTCATGCCTTATTCATTGTCACTCCCCATCTCTACATCCCCCCCTTGCTCCTAGTTCTCATTATCTTCCCCTTCTCGCTCCTCTTTCTCTCAATTTTCTTACCTCTGCCCTTCTCCCCCTCTCTTACTTTTCTGTAGTCATGTAGCTTGAGGTCCGTTCTCTTCAGTTTCAGTGGTCCCTCACCATGACATATCCAGGTGCTCAGCATCAATTGCCAGAAGCATTGCACGAGAGTGTGAAACCTTGCACTCCCTGTATTTTGGGACCGTTAGAGGGAGAGATCCATGATCTTCCCAATTGCTCCCTGCTCCTCCAGCATCAGGCAGTGACAGGCAGCCCAGTCCGCCGCAGATGAGGCGCTAGTCCCTTTTGTATGTGTGCCTCTTTCGGAGTGTGTGTGTTAGTGTGTGTGTGTGTTAGAGTGTGTGTGTGTTAGAGTGTGTGTGTGTTAGAGTGTGTGTGTGTTAGAGTGTGTGTGTGTTAGAGTGTGTGTGTGTTAGAGTGTGTGTGTGTTAGAGTGTGTGTGTGTTAGAGTGTGTGTGTGTTAGAGTGTGTGTGTGTTAGAGTGTGTGTGTGTTAGAGTGTGTGTGTGTTAGAGTGTGTGTGTGTTAGAGTGTGTGTGTGTTAGAGTGTGTGTGTGTTAGAGTGTGTGTGTGTTAGAGTGTGTGTGTGTTAGAGTGTGTGTGTGTTAGAGTGTGTGTGTGTTAGAGCGTGTGTGTGTTAGAGCGTGTGTGTGTTAGAGCGTGTGTGTGTTAGAGCGTGTGTGTGTTAGAGCGTGTGTGTGTTAGAGCGTGTGTGTGTTAGAGCGTGTGTGTGTTAGAGCGTGTGTGTGTTAGAGCGTGTGTGTGTTAGAGCGTGTGTGTGTTAGAGCGTGTGTGTGTTAGAGCGTGTGTGTGTTAGAGCGTGTGTGTGTTAGAGCGTGTGTGTGTTAGAGCGTGTGTGTGTTAGAGCGTGTGTGTGTTAGAGCGTGTGTGTACACACACACACCCTCATTTAGAAATGTAGAAATCTCTCCCCCAACCCCAAGTGTAAAATAATTAACCAAGCAGAGTTAAAAAAAAAAAAATTAATGTCTACAGATTGCTGATCATTCTATAGACAAATTTATATATTAAAATAACGTTGTCGCTTCTCACTGCCTCTCCTCCTCACAATCCCAGTGAAGCAGAGGTATCGATCACTTGTAAAGGCAATGTTGAAAGACGCTGCAGTTGCCAGCCTGCATGTGCCCAAGTAATCACATTTACAGAACTATCGTCTATAGGCTGCTGCGGTCTGTCTAGGTCTCCATGCAGCCAGTAGTAGCATTCCTGATGCAGTCCTGGTGAGCATGTAATATTACACCCTCCATCCTGAATGGGTTAATATACCTCCACTACATTTCTACAGGAAACATGTTAAAATAGTGAACATAGGATTAAAAGTTACAGGCTGACCCATGTGGATCCTCCAATATTTCAGCACAACGCCCTTTGTCAAATATTTTACATATGTCCTTGTACACAATAGCTCTTAATTACCTGGCCATAATCAGTGCACACACCTGACATCACGTGGCACGATGATGTCAAAGCGCTCAAAATTAAGACATAAAGCAAAATTTTGAACCTGTGACCAAACAGGTACAAGCTTAGGACATGTCCACCAGACATTTATATAGGAGCCATGATTCACACATTGTTTCCAACACAAAACATTCAGGAGTTTGACCCCAGTACATTTATTTAAAACACACATATACCAGCACAACATTGTTTTTAAATGACGGTTGGCAAGGCTTCCCAGATTTTATTCCACTTGGACCGGGGTTTGGTTCTAGGAGTCCATCTTCCCATTTCATCACCTAAGAAAACGTATCCGTGAGGCCTGGGATATGTGGGCTTTATCATTAGGATTATGTAGTATTTGCAAGATTAGTAATCTGTGAATATATTACAAAACTACTTAGATGCATGTATAGGGCAAAATCAAAACGGCTCAACTGAGTGATCAGGAAGGGTCCAAAATGTAACCAATTTACTGTTATGAAAGTGTAGTTATCTGAATACCAATATACATTAATTATCTCTATATCTAAACATGAGCATGTACCTAGCCTCCAAGGGTCCTGATGAAGTATGTGCCCTAAAAAGAGTATTATTAATTAAAACGATGTTTATAGAAATCCAAGTCCTGGTTCTCCTCCTCCTCAGTAGCACAACTTCCATAAAACCTGCAAACTTTAGCAAAGTCTGCGTACTGGAGTGGCCAGTTTCAATCGTTTAAGCCTCCCATTGTATTGATTAGTGAACCTAAGGTTACATAGTAATTGCCGATTTATAGCCAAACTGTAAAATAATCCGATTTCCCTTAGTTGGATGCCTTCCAAAAATCCATATAGAGAAGGTGGTAAGAATGAGTCACACAAACATGGATGTCAGTTTTTAAAACTTTTTTATTTTTTTATTTTTTTTTTAGGTTTTATTTTATATTATCTACAAAGTAAAAGTTGTTTTGTTTTTTTTTTTACTTAACTTAAAAGTTACACCACTGTCTTAAAGCAGCGGCTGCATCATCAAACCTGACTCATAAATAATAATCCATCAGTTTGATGATCAGAATCTTTACTGAATCGGTTTCAAGTTTAGTTAGAAGATAAGGGATTTTAGAGTCTTGATTTTTTGTCTTTAATGTGGAGATAGCAGCAAGAATCAATTGTGTTACTTCCTTCGCTAGCTGATGAGTTCATAACTTAGAAGGGCCTTTCAAAATAAATAACTTCCAGTTATCAGCAAGCAAAGGCAGGGCTTTTGGAGGACTGGTGCAGTTTGTCAGACACCCTGCATGTTCCTACATGCCTCTACTCAGTCCAAATCTTTCCCACTGCAAGATGATCAGTTAGCATTCCTATTGGATGTTATCAGAAATAAAGTTTTGTTTGGTTTTTTTTTAAACAAAAAAGGAGATTCTAGATATCGGGCTTCCAGTGGAGGGATTTTGGCCTGTAAAATGGTGCCAGCCTTTCCGGTACTACTCCAAATTCACAGCTGCTGTTGGTGATGTGCTTGCACTAAACAGGGAAATTAAAACACATTAAAAGTGAAAATATACATACAAGTTCTGAAACTGTCAACAGGTTACACAACACAATTGTGCAATATTTGTTGGTAACATGCCTAGCAGCCATATGTTTACAGTAACCAGAACAAAGCAGCATTTGTAGGGGCCGTATAAATAATGCCACTAAAGAAAAAAAGCAATAATAATGGTAAAGTGAGCGACACTTACCTGGAGGATGTGTCATGTAGGGAAAATGTGCAGTTGTAGAGACAGGAATGGGTTGTAAACCACTTTGAGCAAGAGCAGCTTGGGGGCCCCCTGGTGGCTGAGCGGTCATCAGCATCATAGGGTGAGAAGGAACCATCCCAGACTGTACATGAGCCTGTAAACAAAGGGATGCATTGAAATAAACCTCCTGTAAGAGCAGCAAAGCTAAATAGTCATCAACAGCAATACAGAAAGGCACAATGCATGCATAAAATGACCAAAACATCTAGCCATTTTTATATGGCGTTGTAAAAATGAGGACTCCCTGAAGCATTTATATATGAATAATCCCTCTCATGTTGACTGCACATAACAATATTTAGTGTGCCATCTGTGGGAACTGATAACAGGGATCCATGCTAAACCCGATCACTGACAGGGAACAAGCCCTGTGGAACGCCCACAGGATTGATGAATGACAGAACTCTGGCAGCCCTACATAAACTGCTCATTTTTATTCCCAGGTCACCCAAGATAAAAAAAATTACTTGCTAAGCACTTAAAGCATTCTGTAATTAAAATACCAATTGTCACACTTCAAGAACGTGACTTGCGAGATAAGTCAGAAAGATTGGAAAAATATATTGTTTAGTATATTGTATATGGACGCTAGCTAGGAAGTGTGAAAGCAGAGAGGGATGGTGATTGTGTATGCCGACTGCCTACAGCAAAAGTTACCTGTTGCACGTGAGCCATGTGCGGTGGGTTGGTGTAGGCAGGCTGGACATGCGAGGGGTGGATCGTGAATACTGTCTGTTGAGTGGGAAAGCTACTTTGTGGAGACTGTGCATTGGAGCCAGGGGTCATTGATGGTGGAGTAGGAGCCAGGCCAGCATGGTATATGGCAGACTGCTGCTGCTGGTTAGCTAGGTGGAGAGCCTGGGCTGCCTGATGTTGATGGTGCTGTAACAAAATACGGTCTTACATTTATTTTTAAAAAAACAAAAACACACACTCACAAACATAGACCCATGTAATTGTCACTGAGATGAGAAGTTGCAATATTAGTATATTTAAATAATTACACCATTACAAAATACAGTAGCCAACGTATAGCTCCAAAAAAACAAACCCTGTACGGTGCTAAGCGACCATGATGACAATCGTATGGTCCTCTTTTTGGTTGTAAATGGCAGATTATGCCATCAATAAGGCAGGTGGCCAAACACATCAATACCATCCCCACTACATATATTAATTTTACATGCATGGCTTTCTACACAGATGTTATTTTTGTATTAACAACATTATTCATACAAAAAGACAGACTATACATATACAAATAGTAAGAAATACATATATATCTCTTCCACACAAGATTATATATATCATATATAAAATCTAATATAATATATTGTGTAGATACACTAAACATAAAAAAGGGAACCTTGATTGAACAAGTCACAGGTCATGAATGGGTTAACCTTACCTGTACTGGGCTTGGGGCTGCGTGACTACCTCCATGTTGGTTCTGTTGCTGGCCAGTAGGTGTGGCAGAAGGCTGTGGATGCGGAGGATGGGGGTGAAGAGCCGCGTTTGGGTGGGCATACTGCTGTGCTAGAGAGTTGGTTGAAACTGAAATAAGGGAGAACATTTAAGAACAAAGAAAACATTCTTTATTCTTTTGAGTGCAGCAGCGAAAGACGCCTGAACGAACAGAGCAGATCGTGTTATTCCGTAATGACCTAGCTATAAGCCATAAGACGAATATCCGTAATAGTTCCCAATCACAACTTCATAGCTGAAGCCACACATTCTATAAGAACCCCCATACAATGTGGGGAATTGATTTCATTCAGCCACAAAGGCATTAGTGATGTTGAGCCCTGATGCTGGTTACTAGGCTTATAATTCTACCTGAAAGCCGTATTGAGGTAAAGACTTCACAGGCCGGTCAAGCTCTTCCCCCTTTGTTTGGCCGCAGCAGCACTACTATGCTGGATCGGGGGACACCCAGAGGTGGGAACACAGAATCGTGCAGAATTCGTGTCACTGTATGCTGTCTCTTCAAACTCTAAGGGGGCTAGTAACGAACATTAAAGTACTTCAGAGCACTTTTCCTCCTCTACCTATACATTACAACTCATCGCCCCTATGCCATTGATCTGGCGTGTTTCTATCAAAATAACTAAAAGATCATAGAGAGGGAAACGATGCTATTGATAAAGAATAAAGCATAAAGGAGTGTGATGCCGTTACCAATAGGTATCAGGTAAATGCCAATGTCTTAGGGCGTTTTATAAACATTTAAGCATGTAGCAAAACCATTAAAAAGCCACCGGGGAATGCCCACTCACTTGGATTAGTTGGTGAACACTCAGGATTAATGGATAGAAATGTTGGTAGGGCTACTACAGGAGTGAGTAACTGTCAAAACATGGCCTGGGTAGACCTCACAAGACAGGCAAAAGCATTTAAATGCCTGCTAATGGATGCATCAACATTATTATGAGCATTTATAGGAGTATTTTATGTTACTCCTTGTAATAAAATTATGCTCAGCATAATGAAATTACATCAGTTTGTGGGAGTGAGTGAATGATCGGATGGTGGTTTTGTGGGAGTGAGTGAATGATCGGATGGTGGTTTTGTGGGAGTGAGTGAATGATCGGATGGTGGTTTTGTGGGAGTGAGTGAATGATCGGATGGTGGTTTTGGATGTTTGAGGGACACCTAAGGCCAAACTCCAGACCAAGCCCTATACTCAACAAGAAGCCGCTCTGTCCAACTCCCAACAGCTAGAGAAACAGACTGCCGAGGTCACATTGTTGTTGAGGCAAATATCCCCACTTGGCATAGCATGCTTATTAGGCTAGTTACGGGTACTTGCAACAATCTGGCATACAATGCAACAGGCATTGCCACATCGTCCTCTCATCCACACAGAGTGACGGCTCATTTCCATGCAAAAACACAGAGGACGGCCTATACTTTATATTGTAACATTTCCACCTGGAAGATAGAGAAAATCCAAAGGCTGCAGTTTGCAGGTGGTAATAGTGGTAATGTGTAACAGAATAAAAGACCTAGTTTATGGAAGACTGAAACTTGTGAATGGCCAAGAGTGTGTGGTACTAAACAAGAAGCAAGCAGATCAATTTAAGACAAGACTTAACTAGTAAACTTGAAAGAAGAATATAAATTGTAGGTGCGAAGTACTTAAAAACTTTAACACAAGACCAAAGGAGAAACATTGGCGCTACTGAATTTCCAGCAACATCTGCATTCTTTATTAACGGGTTCAGTGGGGCAGACTTCAGACTTTCAATGTTTCAAGCATCAGTGGCCTATGAAGTAGTATTTGGAGGGGGAGGCTGTTAAATTTAGTACAGAGAACAAGGCATTTGTTAAAATACCGTATTTTTCGCTCCATAAGACGCAGTTTTTTTCCTCCCAAAGTAGGATGAAAAATCAGCCGCGTCTTATGGAGCGAAGATGCAGGCAGGGAGGGGGGGGAGGGGGCAACGATATACCGTATTTATCGGCGTATAACACGCACTTTTTTAACTAAAATCCGGAGCTTAAACCCTACCTGCGTGTTATACGCCGATAAATCCGGGGTCGCAACTGAGGCAGGCGGCGGCGGCGGCGGCCGCCAGCAGAGGAGTCCTGGATTTCTGCCAGTCAGGGGGGCCCAAGGGGTGCCGAGCGGTTGCTGAAGACAACCGCTCGGCAACTCTCGGGCCCCCCTGCCTGACAGATATACAGGAATCCTTTGCTGGCGGCGGCCGCCGCCACTGCCGCCTGCCTCAGCGCTTCAACTCCTGTGTTGGAAGCGTTTGTCTCGGGTGCCGGCGCTTTACGCTGGGCGCCGGCATATGACGTCAGACGCCGGCGCTCAGCAGTGAAGCGCCGGCACCCGAGACAAACGCCTCACGCTTCCAACACAGGAGTTTAAGGTAAGTGACCGGGGCGGGGGGGGGGGGAGATCCTGAGAAGGGGGGGTTAGGGAGTTAGAGGGGAGATCCTGAGAAGGGGGGGTTAGGGAGTTAGAGGGGAGATACTGAGAAGGGGGGTTAGGGAGGGAGGTCTTACTGTGTGTGTCTTACTGTGTGTGTGTGTGTGTCTTACTGTGTGTGTGTGTGTGTGTCTTACTGTGTCTGTGTGTGTCTTACTGTGTGTGTCTTACTGTGTTCATATCTTATTCAGTTATTGTAATAAATATTTTAGCCCATTTTTTAGCTCAAAATATTTTTTCCTTTTTTTTCTCCTCTAAAATCTAGGTGCGTCTTATCAGCAGGTGCGTCTTATAGAGCGAAAAATACGGTATGTTTTTGTGGCCTCGGAGCGCACTCAGATATAAGCAGCAATCAAAGTTGTTGGGGAAGGCCATCCATCTCCTGCTGTGAACTTTAAGCCGAGTACAGGGCAATCGAGACGATTAGTAAGACGGGTGAATCATCTTAACACTGATGGATCCACACTACGGTTATGAGATTTCCAGAGCCGAGTAAGTAGTATTGTGATTTGCCCAGGGTGAGTAAAACAGGGTCACAAAAGTACTCCTCTAATGCTTGTTCTGATATCCCACAAACCAGTATGTGGGTTTCTATGACCAGCACTTCTAAATGCAATACAAATTGTAAGCAGGGGGATTCTCAACACTTACTCTGCTGCAAGCCATGGGGACAGCAATGAGAAACCTGCAAACACTGACGCTACAGTTCTACCATTTACTGCACTACTTTGTATGTTTTTGCCATTGAAATTTTTCCGAAATGCTACAATTAAAATCAACAGCAGTCTTAAACTAACTTTAGCCAGAACAAACGAAACAGTGTGTGAATGTTGTGCCAAAATCAGCTATTAGAAGCCCTACGCAAGTATATCTGATGCGTAGATTACGAATCATGTATATCAGGAAGCCATCCTTACATTAAGAGTTTGTATGCTGTCCTTTTTGGTGACTATGTTGGAAAGGACTGGACGTGTTTTGAGCAAATTTAGTCACTTGGCCGGGTATGGCTGTAGTAAATCTCTAATGCCTACAAACAATCTACAATGTGCCACTGGGGAGGAAAATCACTCTGGCATCGGGTAAAGCGAGAGCTAGAAGAAATCTGGAGAAGGTGAAACCAAGACAGTGCCCAATTACAAACCTTTGGCCAAGTGTGTTATTACAGACAAATGGTTGTGGAATGGAAAAGGCATGGACTTGGTGATAACACAATGGGACGGAATAACTAAGGACTATACAGGGCAGCACCACAGGGTGTATTTCAGGTTTAGGAAAGTTTGGCAATGCAATCACCAAATGTGTTTTGTTTCTTTTAAGCACAGTCATTTAGAAGTAAATCAAAATGAAGCCACTCACTGGTAAAGTAGAAAGAAGGGGTTGTCTCCTTGTTGTTTGGCATTTTGGGACATGCTGAATTTGGGGAAAATAGAAAGGGAAGTTAGCCTTTTTACAAACGCAAAACATTACCGGCATTTATATGATGGACAAAAAGGTGTTTAATCCTAATCATACACCATACGGCAATCAAACATATCAGAGGTTTATCAATAAACTGGTTTGAATGTCCTACACATTGAGGAAATGTAAAGCATACAGGTCATCTCGTTATAGAACGGAACGTTTTAAGACTAACTGGAAAGAAAACCTATTTACCTATATGCTAACATTAAAAAAAAGCAAAATCTCAGGCCTGAGAAAGACTGAACAAGACCTCAGAAACATACCACAAACGAGCTAGCACCAGAGACGTGGAATGACCCACCAGACAACGGGAAACTACATGTCCGACAGGACTACGGTGGGGTCTTGTGGGCGCCAGACAACTAATTTGGCAATAAACAAAGCTGGAGAAATCAGACAGCCCTGTACAGAGCTTATACATACATGTGCATTCAACTCATTGTAAAAATCCCTTCTTCTGCAAATAAGGACAGCTCTACAAGTCCTACAGACGATATCTTCTCTCAAATCAAATGCAGTTATGGAGCTACCGTTAAAGCACAGAGGAAAAAAGTTACTTAGATTAACAGGAAAATGAGAATCCAGCCTATGCATATTAACTATGAGGCCATCCGTTTACACAAGAACATGCGCCATACAGAAAACGCAACATATGCCTTTCTAGCCAAAGGACATGTGACAGTTCCTCCAAAACAGGATTGCATTTCTTCATTTGTTATAGATCTTCAATACTTCCTTAAAATACAGTTTCATAACCGGCGTGTTCAACGTAACAAACATCGACACAAAGAAGTATAAAATATACACCAGCTCTGCAAGCTGTACTTATGAATGGAGTAAGTAGACAATCGCAGACGGTTCACACAAAGATTCTCTGTCGCACCACCAGCTGGTAGGACAATGAGAAGGGATTCCCATTAACAGCTAAATACCATTCCAACAAGAAGTCACAGATAGTAACATTATTATTATTACGCATAGGATCTCTATAAAAGATACGATTAAAAAGGACTTTAATGTAAAGCCATACAAACTAAAGAGGGGATATCTTGTGTAAATAAACCGGCCACTAAAGAGGCATTTCAGACTACACGGGACCGTTTAACAATCACTCTGTCCTAGAGGTAGGGAATACACATTGCCACCAGAACAGCAGCAGACAGGGCAATGAGAAACTGAAAAAGCTCCTACTTCACAGACTTGTATGTAGCGTAAGAAAAATGGTCACAAATCTCTAACAGGAATTTGAATGTCAGTTTCAGCCTCATATCTTAAAAGCCGCTCCTAGAAAACCGATGACACAGGATGGTAAATACTTTGGATATACATTATGCGAACAATGGATAGCCAACGCACATTTACCTTAAAGTTTCTAAACTACTTCTATACCAGCATAGAAATAAGTACAAATATGATCTCTGGCTATACCGCGGTCGACACGTCACAAATCCTCTCCATATCACAGAGTGCGGTAATACATAATTGTAGGCGCACGCACAACTAAAAAGAAACATGTACCAGCGGGGTGTGTACATATATCTGTATAATTATGCATAACTGGAGCGTTAAGTTACTATGCGGAATGACCATTCATCGAGTATTTAAAGCCGTAACTGTTGATCAAGGAGAATAGGTTCCATTTTTTTCCCCAATCTTTATTCCCAAAGTAAGCCAGTACAATAAGAACAAAAAATAAAAATTCTAACATCAACTACAATGCAATAAGTAAAATAAGTCATGTGACAAGTACGACGAACAAATGATGGCCTCTAACAATCATCTTCCATCACCAAGGAGACATAATTACTTGTAGACCATAAGATAACAATAACCCCAAAGAGCAGTAAGGTACCAATGCAGCCTTAAGGTCTGGTTACAATTACAGCCATTTTAATATTAGAGAGATAAGCAAAGCCGCAGAAAGTATTAACCAAAAGGCAAACACACTGCACGTTTCTGTCTACCGACACAGGATAATGTTACGTTTCAATAACTCGAAAACTTCTCAAACACAGACCTGCACCATGTATAAAGTTTAAATACAAGTTTTATAACTGCAGTGAGTGTAGTATTGCGCAGAAGACATTCAGGGACTATAAAAACACTACTAAGGATAAAGTAAGTACCCCTGCATGTGGTGATTTATCTTACCGTACATGGTGTGCGTTTGCTCGGGAGCACCATATTGGGTTCCAGACGATGATACTAAGCCAGCCTGCGCATGTGCTGGTGGTGCCATCACCCTAGTACTCCCTGGTATAACCTGGCCATACATATGTGGATGCTGAAACAAGAACAAAAAGAATATTTAGAAAAAAGGCATTTATGTGAAGCTTACAATATTATCACATGGGAGAAAATTGAACGCGGAACATTCAATTCATGCTACAAGTGTGGAAGGCGAGCAGAAATCAGTACTTTGTTTAAACATCAAGTTCCTTCCACCCAAAAAATCAACTAAGAAGTGAAATAAGTGAATGCGATTCGCAGTGTAGGCTGGCAGAACTATAAGAGGGATTACCTGAGACTGATAATGCTGCACATGTTGCATGAGAGGCTGATTAGGGAACTGCTGCGGGCTGTAAGTGACGTATTGTGCAGAGTACGCAGGTGAAGTCGCAACAATCGGAGGACCTGCAGCAGACACGGGATGCATCATTGTGTTTTGGTGATGCTGATCTTGTCGTTGTTGTGGCATATTAGATACTGAAATGCAACGTAAACATGATTAGCCAACATTCAATCATTTTACAATATAAAAAATCAAAGCTAAGGCCCGGTCGCTAGGTGCAGCCTGCCTCCGCACAACAGCTTAGACATCTCAAGCCTGCAGGCGCATGGGACAGAAAAAATATATTCTATTTTAAAATCCTCATATTGATCTTAGCAACCAAGCTAATTTTGATTGCTTCCATCATCTGCAAGCCATCTTGTTTCTCTTCCCTTGGAGAGATCATACAATGTTTTCAAACATGTCCAAATGAATTCTTTGCCACTAAACCTGGGGCTGACTACCCTCGTAGGTAGACGTTTCCTTCAATGCTTTGAAGTCATTGGTGCCTCGACAAGGACATTATACCTACTTGTGCTCCTCACAGAGTTAAAGAAATCTTTAAAATGCCCAAAAAATTAAAGCCCTACTTACCATTTTCCAAAAAAAACCAAAACACATTATATAAAAGCTATTAGAGAAGAAAAAAAAAAAACTAAAATATTTTACGCTTGGGATTAAAAATAAATAAAAACAATACAGGGCTCAAAAAGTGTAATGCCATTTTCTAATAGATAAAACATGAAAAAAATATGCTGAACCACGTAGCATGCAGACTGAGAAACTGAGCACAAGTGCGCACATCTCACCTTTACCTGCTCTGTAAGTTTTAGCCTGATTCACCGGCATCGTAGTCATTGGAATAGAATACAGGGGCTGTTGGGGGGGGGGGAGAGAACACAGTGTTTGACATTACTAAACAGAAACTATTAAAACTTGATAGATATTGACAATCTTTTTTGACTGTAATGAAATCAAGTTCGATTTTATACATCCCGGCAAACTAAGGAGCACACTGGAATTGCTTAAGGTAACACCTGTGCCCCTTGCAGTCCCACCACAGGATAAAAGCAAAGTATTGTGGAAATATTTGAATTTCATTATTCTGGTAAAATTAAAAAACAAACAAACAAAAAAAAAAAAAAAAACTTAACTCTACTGTGCCAGTTTTGAATGCCTGAAGGAGCCAGCCACTGGAAGAAGAGTGCTACTACTGAAACCAATGGGAATGCTTTTTGAGCTTGAAGGGTCATTGATAGACCCCCCTTGAACTGGAGCAAACCTGGACTAGCTGAGGACAAATAGGAGTTGGAATGCATGGAGGGATTTGTAACACTTAGCTATTATACACATTTACACTGCTACAACGTCTGGAGTGTCCCTTGAGGATCATTTGGTATGATTCAACAATCAACATACATTCATACATTTAGGGTATGTTTCAAAATACCTGAACTCCAGGGCTCACAGGAACTGGATACATCATGTTGGGTGCAAAACAAACCGGTTGTGTGTATACAGGAGTCGGCTGCTGATGACCAACCATAGATGGACTAGGCTGTGCCTGTGGTCGAGGAGATGTTGGGGTTGTGGAAGGCTTAGGCTGTTAGACAGATACCATAGGTTAACATTGCCAAGGTAAGAATAAATTGTTAAGAAAAGGGGGTAACAGTTGTCCTTTTATATTAAATTCATACTGGGGAGCATTTTGCATGGTCTCCGATGTATTTTACTATGTGTTACTGGGTGCATGCATTCTTTGGTTACTGGCGTTAGCAAAGGATATTTAGCAAAAGCATGTAAACAGGATGAATAGTTATGTGCACCTCCTGCACATGATCAGCTCATTCCTTTTTAAACGTATGAGTAAGTACAACCAACCAGCTTGACAAGGGTAGTTAAAACAAAATAATACAAAAATAAAAACCAACAACAACCACACAACATGCTGCTCTCTATTACATTCACTTTGGTCATTGCACTACAGTCTCTAAAAATAATCTATGTTCCAACATCCAGAAGCTTTATACTTGGCTATAACAGACTGCAGACACCTACCTGCGCATATGATCGTGGATTAAACTCCTTTGCGTTGGGGTTTAGTGTTGATTTTTTCACTTGTCTTTCAAAAGGGGGAAAAACAAAGCAAGCAAGAATTACAAAATTGCATTTTCATTCATATTTTTGAACAAAGCATGTTCTCACATATTTAACCCCTTGATGACAATTGCCGGTCCGGGCACGTCACCGAAATTCAAGTCGTTAACGACAATTGACGTGCCAGGACCGGCACGTCTTTAAACGGGTGCAGAAAGCGATCTATTTTCGCTTTCTGCACCGAAACGGCGTTGCTGTAATGCCTCGACCGAGGCATTCAGCAACGCCATGATCGGCACAAAGGGGCCATCTCTGGCCCCTCCCCGGGGCGTCAACATCCGTTTTAAAAGCGTTTGAGGCGATCAACGATCGCCACCTAAATTTAAATGGTGTCGCTGGAATGCCTCAATCAGGAGGCATCCAGTGACACCAAACACTTACCGGTGCCGGTGAGCTTCGCCATCAGCAAGATGGTGGCGGTCCGGGGAAAAAAACAGACGAAAAAGTTCGCTAGATGGTCTCCAGACCCTCTAGAGAACTCTGGCTCCACTTGCGGGTTGAATACAGGTACTGCATTCAACCATCAAGTCAATGGAGCTCAGCTTTCTAATCACAGTGTGATTAGTAAAAATAAATTTCCAATTAGAAAAATGCACACGTACCAAATGTGGCCTTTTAGTTCCCCCAAAAATGGCAAACCCATGCATGTGGGGTATCAATGTACTCAGGAGATGTTGCTGAACACATATTGGGGTGGCATAAACCAGGAGCTGTAAATTCATACATAAAGTAGGTGTGTGTGGGGAAAATACACACACAAAAATACTACTGCAAACTTTGAAAAAATGCTGGTGGTAAAATGTGTGCATGCAAAGAGTTAAAATACCAGCAATTAAAATACCCTGGGGTGTCTAGTGTTCAAAAATATATGGTTTTGTTGGGCACACTGAAATGGCCCGGCTCAAAGATGTACCAAATAGGGCATGGGCAGTGGATCCCCAAATGCCAAAGTTCAACATTGAAAAATGTGCATGCCCCAAATGTGGCCCTTTTGTCCCCAAACAGCCAGGCAAAATCATTCATGTGAGGTATCGCTGTACTCAGGAGATGTTGCTAAACACATGTTTTATGATAGTGACATATACCAGAACCTGTTTATTCATACCTGAAGTAAAATGTGTGTGAAAAAACAAATGCAAAAAAAATGACTACCACAAAGTTTGACAAAGACTGGTGGTAGATATGGTGCATGGAAAGAGTTAAAATACTAGCATTTGAAATACCCTGGGCTGTCTAGTTTTCAAAAATATATGACTTGATGGGGTAAATTGCATTGGCCGGCTTCAAATATACCCGAAATGGGACATGGGGGAAGAATGACCAGATTTGGAAAAAATGGCTTTGAAATAGCAAAACGCTACCTGTACTTATTGCTCCATAACGTGCAGAAAAAAGCAAAAAAAAAAACATAAAAACATTGGGTATTTCTAAACTCAGGACAAATAGTAGAATCTATTTAGCAGTTTTTTTTATTACCTTTTATAGATGAGTAAAAGATTTTTCAACTAAAAGTTAGAAACAGTCATTTTTTTTCCTAAATGTTTCACCATATTTTATACTTTTTTTAATAGTAAATATGATACAATCAAAACAATGTCATCTAAAGAAATCCCTTCTTGTCCTGTGTGTGGGTTCAGTAAACGGGAAAGAAGAAAATCACAGCTAAACACGAGCAGCGCAAAAAAGGTACAAAAAGTAAAATCAGCCTGTCACGAAGGGGTTAAAAGAAGAAAACTCCATCATAAGGGGCTATAAACTAAACTAGTTGTTGATATTTGACACTGAACATGATTCTGACAGTTCACAGGCTGCGGTGTCCACCATAGACTGGATGATTATTGCTTTTTATTGCTGGCCGTTGATGACCAGTGATGGAAACCTCTATGCCATGAAGAAAGGTCATTGCATATTTTATAGTCCTAAACTGATTTTGGGTAGAGACCCACGGAGCCTGCAGGATCACTCCATGTGTCATGGGTCAAAAGAGGAAACATTAGTCTGTCATTCCCACTGGTGGAGACACCAAAAGTAACTTTATAACCAAATATTAGGCCTGTGATGCAACAGTGCATTTTTGTACATACGTTGTTAGGTAAGTAACCCCAGGGGGTTAAATTCTGTTTAGAAAGAGTGTGGGGTGGAATTATTACAGCAATACTCACTCTGTAGCGTTTTCCTTTTTGTCTTCCTTGTCATCACGGTCTTGTTTGCCCGGGCCAGAGGTTTGTACACCTTGTGAAGTTACTTCTGGACCTCTTTTGTATTCTGAGCTGCTGCTGCTAATGGAGGGTGAGATGCTAGGACTACTAGGTTTGCTACTGCTATTGCTTGTCGGTGCATTGCTGCCACTTTCACTGGCAGATTCCTTTGCAGATGAATCTTTCTCCTTCATAAGTTCTCTAGGCTTCTCTCCACTGTCTCGGCTTTTGCAGAGAAGCTGATCCATAGAATCAGGGCTTGAGCTAGGTTGTAACTGGAAACAAAAGAATGTTTAAATAAAGTGAATATGATAGTGGTCCCTTTTGTGTAGTCTATTTTGCAAAAGCATGGGTGGATTCTTAAAATGTATTCGTACCCCCCCCCCCACCACACACACACACACACACACACACACACAAGATTCTGTGCAGGAGAGGCACCTCCAGCGCTGCGTGTACATGGGTAAAAGCCTTTAGAATCATTTCAATGTAAGTACTTCCCTGTTGCTGTTTAGCGGATTCAGCTGTTAATCAGAGACAGGGAAGTATGCCGCTGATTTCAATTGAAGAACTTCCCTGCCAATGATTTACAGCTCCAAGCAGTGTCAAGAAATGTCGGATCATGGAGGAAGAATGAAGCTTCTGCAGCACGGGAACAGATCCAGGTAAGTGTAAGGTAAGTGCGTTTTTTTTCCAGAAGAATGCATATTCTATTATGTCCTTATTCTTGTTATATAGTAGGAGTGTCGGGGACATTAGACGGTCCCTTTAGGGGGGCATTGCCCCCCACAAGGATGTTTGCTATATAATTGGCAAGTCTTACTTACCCTAAAGTCATTTTTAAACTTCTTTAAGTCATCTAGTTGTTTCCTTTGTTCTGATGCCATGGGAGACACGACTTTAAGAGAAAATAGAGCTAATCATCAGAATGCATGAGATGGACAAATGCATCATATGCCATAAAATGACCAATACTAACAAGCAATATTCATGGAAAAACTAGCAAAAATAAAATAGGTACCCCTTTAAAAGAGAAATACAAGTTAATAGAGTAAGATTTACACTTTATTAAATCTATGGTATCATTTCTTTTTAAATGAAAGTACATATGTGTGAAATGCCTTTTAAATTCTGTTCTTGAGATTATGGTTGGCTTGACAGGTTTACCCAAATATAATACAAATCAGTTTTATAAAATGAGAACAGAGGGACGAATGCAATAGTTCACGCTGACCTTTCCTTCAGCGATTCGCATCTGTTACATACTTTTCAATAACATGGCAGGACATATGGTAACCACAAGACCAAAAACGAACATTTCTGTTATCTTTTCACTTTATCAGATGAAGCGACACGAGGGTTGAATTCCTCCAGCGCTTAAGTTCCAAGTAGTAACAAATGCATTAGTGTTTCCATTTTAGCACAGAGTACCCACCTTTGTTTTCAGGTTTGTTAAAGCTAGAAGATTCACTTTGTTTCATGCTTTCTCTGCCACCAGCAGGTGAATTTTGTCTCTGGTCTTGCAACCTTGAATCCTTTGCTGAAAGATATTTTTTTTGTTATATTCCGTCTCACAATGAATCACAGCCCATATTAACAAAAAATTATTTACCAAAAATGAACGTGCTTGTACCTAATTATTAGGTGCTAATAAAATCTTATATTGCTTGATAGGTCTATGGATCAGAAACGATGCTATAGCGGTAGCCGTGACATGTTGCCCCTGAATGGATACATTAATCGGAGCTGAATTATGCAGAGCTACACCTGCAATGGTGCACGATGGCTCTACAACTGTTATTGTAATACGTGTATTGTTTAATCAAATCCAGTACGAGGAAGGGAAAACAAAAATTCACTTTAGTGCTTAAGTGTTTTACAACAGCGTTGCTCTCTTGCATACACTATACCGTTCGCTGCTGATGTGCCAACAGCAGCTTAACGGACTGAAAAGTTATTATAAGACATACCTTCACAAGATGGAGTAACTGCTCTGTTCGAGGCAGGGCTGGCAGGTGTAGGCGAAGCAGCAGGAGGTGGCATGGTAACAGATTCTGGGGGAAGAGTACCAGACTGGGGAGAGCTCAGGGTAGGACCTGGGACACCACCTCCCATGGCACCCTGTCTGGGGGATCTAGGCCTGTGGGTCTTGGGAGAGAGTCGTTGAACTAGGAAAAGGATGGGAGAATGGCAATTTAATGTGTAGGTGTGAAATGCAATTTTTTTTTTTTTTTTTATTTAAGTTTTTTTACAGTTACTTACAGTTGGAACGCAATACAGAATTGTGAAACTGAATTTCATTGTGATAGTGCCATAACAAATGCAGTCATATGCAGGGGTGAGCTTAGACTTAGTGGCAGTATTTCTTCTACTATACAAAGCCCCCCCACCCCACCCCCGTAACCAACACAAAATTAGTACTCTCCCCCTAACAAACACACATTATCCCTGTATCCCATGACCTCTCTCTCCTGCCCTCTCCTCATCTCAGATACAGTCCTGTCTTCACTGCAGCTTGCACTCTCCATGCAAGGGGCAGCTACTACGGTGGGGTCCCGCAGAATACGTGAGCTTACGAGATACTCTGCCTACCTTAGCACTTCTCTGGTCATATGAAGAGGAGAGTGTGTAAGTCCTTCACCATACCTACACTCATCAGCTTCACATCTCTAAAGTGCACTTACAGCTTAAACAATTTTTCACATTCTATACTTATAAATAGGTGGAAAAAGTAATACTCCAGAGTGTCATAATTTACTATTATTTCAAATAAGTCTGTTTCTAATATACTAAAACTATATAGTTATCAAGATACCACTGGGAAAGCTACCACTATAAATTTATTTTAATAAATGAATCCTGAACAAACACTAAAATTTGAAAAAAAACAAAAACAAAACAAAAAAACATACCCCCAATAACTACCGATGACCAAGTTCCACCAGAACTGTTTCGGGCAACAGGTGGGACAGAAACTTCTCCTGATTCATTGCGGGAGACAAACTCTAGACCTCCACACATGGTACTTCTACCATTTGCAACCCTGTGGGTACGAGGATGTCGCTGAGCCTTCGGAGACATCCTTGGAGGTCCTGGAAGGGCAAAACATATTCCATGAAAAATTATATTCTGAAACAAAATACTTACAATGCAATCAAGCAGCTATGCCGAAAGTGTTAAAAGCAGTCACTTTACAGTAATGTTAGACAATCATTACTTGTTGGTGGTGATTTAACATTTGTACTGACAAACAAATGCAAAATAACTTGGGAGTTGTCAAGTTGTGTTTGAAGCACAATTACCAGCAACTCCAGATAAAATAGTGCTCTTCACACTTGGAAAACAAAGCCAAGGAAGACAAAGTTAGGAAACAAACGCACTTTAAGAACACAGTAGAAATCAGTTCTTCCCTCTGATGTGAAAATACACAAGCTTAATATAGATTGAGGTTTCCCTTCAAGGTGCAATCTTTACTCTCAAAATAGGTGTTTTTGTTCTTTGCAGTAAAATGTAACCTTTTCCCCAGAAATATTTGTTATTTTTAACCCCTTCAATCCCAGGGGTTTTTGGTACCTCAAAGCCCGGAGCATTTTTGCCATTTTTGCGCTATGTCGGTTTAACGATGATTCTCCTTTCCTGTGAATAGTGTACCCATGTAAACTATATATTGTTTTTTCAAGGAGAGATAGAGCTTTCGTTTCATACCATAGTTGGATGATTAGCTGAAAACTTAGAATGAGAAATTTAGTAAAAACTAGTGAAGATTAGAAAAAAAAACTAATTTTTTTTTTACATTTTCTCTCTGAATCCTCACAAAATTAGGTAAAGTGATGGAAAATCCCCTCCAAGTTTATCAATTCAGGTGTTCTGATTTCAGAAATACCTAATTTATATAGATTTTCCAGACTTTCCCAGCACCAGGGAGCATACTATAAGGTGTACAATTTTGTATACTTTTTATTCCTATGGCTTAACGGGTTTGGGGGTTGTGAACGAGGGTTATACTGGCTAGATGTTATGCTAGGGCAATGGGAAGTAAGGTTTTTTTATATTTTTTTTTTATTATCTTTTTTTTTATATATATATATTTTTTTTTATTATTTTTTTTTATTTTTTATATTTTTTTTTTTAATACAGAAACGGTTAGAGGAAGGGAATGCCCGATCGCGCGTTTGATCGGGCAGTTTACAGTGTAACCGCTTACCGGCTTTCATGCCGGAAGCTGTTACAGGAGATCGGACAGCAGAAAGCCGGCAATGCCGGCTTCTGCTGTCAGTAGGGAGTCCAGGCTGTCAAACGTCCCTGACGCTGCAAGAAGGGCTGGACGTACCGGAACGTCCATAGGGGATTCTTAATAGGCGTTTTTTGGACGTCCCGGTACGTCTATAGGGGAATGAAGGGGTTAAATATGTTCTACACACACATGCTGACCATATTTATCAACGTGTAGTTAATTAGGTCATAGAAGGTGAGGCCATCCCAAGATTCCCTATCCCATAAGGTCCCCTCCCACCATATTCCTATCTTTAACATGGAATGGGGTGTTGTATGCTTCTCCCAATGCACCTTCTAGTGCTTACCACCAATCCCCATAACTTTTGAAGTTCACTCTGCCCATCTCTCATCCCCTCTCACCACCATGTGTGTGACTCACCAACTCCCTACTCTTACATCCCAATGTATTGATCTTTTTGCTGCACTCCCTCTTTGCTGCTATGCCCACATTAATCTAAGGGGGTTCCAACACACCGGTTGACAATCCATCTTTCCCTGCTGCCACCTCCCCCGTGCACTGTAATCACTACCAAATAGACTTGTCTTCTCCCACTCCTGTACGGTCTGACAATTTTCAATGACCTCCTTTTTGTCGCACCTTACAACTATTCCTCCCTCTACCTATAACACTCTGCAAACCTAGAAAAACCTGTACACTAGACATCCCCAGGGCCGAACTGGGAATGAAAAGCCACCCTGGAAACATTTGGAGACCAGCCCCATATAGTTTATCTCGCGGCCAAGCTCTTATAACCACACACACCCCTTATACACACCCGAGTCACACTATTTGCCGTACAAACTATAAAACATTATTTTTATCACATTTGGATTGAAATGCCAGAAAGCAAAAGTGTTAAAAGGCCCTAATAAATGAAATACCGTATCTGCTCGATTATAAGACTACCCTGATTATAAGACGACCCCCCAAAATCTGAATATTAATTAAGGAAAAAAAAGAAAGCCTGAATATAAGATGACCCTATAGGAAAAAAGTTTTACCAGTAAATGTTAATTCATGTAAACTATGTGAACAATTGTTTGTTAATAAAAGCTATGATTGAGAAAAATTTTGTTTTTATTACAACCTGCCCCCCAGTTATGCACATCTGCCCCCAGAAATGCCTTATACCCTCCTATATGCCACTCTGGCTCCAGAAATGCCTTTTGACCCCCTATATGCCACTCTGGCATAAAGGAGATAAAAGGCATATCGTGGGACTTCTCTTTCGGGTGTCAATTTATTTTAAACTTTTTCTCTCTTTTATTGTTTTTGAAATGACAAGCATCAAATAAGTTCTCAAAAACATTGTAGAATGCTCTTAAAGTTTGTTCAGATAATGTTTTCAGACAACTGCATGTTAGCCACTTGTGTGTTTTCCGTTTTCTTAGTCCAACCTACTAGACAAAACCCTCCTTGTTGTTTACTGTGATAAACTATATAATCCCACATTCCCATCTTCTTGGCCTCGCCTACTGGAATGTTTAATCTACAACCAATCTTCCATCATCCAGCTCTGATTGACCCTCTAAAATGCCGTTTCAGTAGAGAGATCTGCACAGAAAGAGAGACTGCCCTGAGCAACATTACTAATAATGTCCTCACCTATTAAAACAAAACATCTCCTGATTCAAGTCCTACTTCTCTGACCATACATTTAGAGTCTCCTTTATCTCAAGATTGTAAACTTGCGAGCCGGGCTCTCTCCACCTAATGTATCGGTTTGTCTTAGTCTGTCAATTTTTGTCTTGAATATATGTATTGTCATACCCCTTGAATATATTAATTGTATTAAGCGCTGCGTAAACAGTTGGCGCTATATAAATAAAAGATAATAATAATCTAGCAATGAATCCCCACCATACCGCCCTCTGTTGGTGTGCTGCAGGTTCAGCTCAGCTTCCACACCCCTAACCTCCTCTCTATCTATAGCTCTTTTCTCAGACAACGAAACCTTTTTGGTCCACCAGCAGCACCTATATGTTATATTACAATGCATTTACCTCATGGTCAAGATATTCTTGCAAAATGATACAAGACATACCTGTATATGCAAGTGATTGTAACCAGATACATGTCACCCACTCAACCTACCTTAAACATATTGCACACTGATCAGAGAACATAACCAGCATATTGAGAGATTGTCTCAAGAGTTATATGACCAGAGTTGCAAAATAACCTTTAGCAAATCCAAAAAAAAAGAATTTAGAAGGCATCACAATGAAGCATCTTAAACAGTACATTGGAAGTTCCCTGATGCCCAAGTAACTAAAATCAAAGCGAAACTTTCAAAAACACTACATACCAGTTCAATAAAATAAAAACACACCAACTAGTTAACTCTAAGTTGCAGAAATCATAATGCAGACACATAAATAGAAGTCTTATGGCTACAATCCAATTTTAACACGCTTTAAGCCAATTACAAAGATTACAATGAGAAGGTCTGACAAGCATGCAACACATTGAGGCCACATATGTAAGTGATTATTGTTAAAACCCTAAGAATGCCGTGAGCATAGATGCAGGGTAAGAAGGGATTTTTACAAGAACAAAAAAAAACAAAAACAGAGGTGTTGTACCTTCTGAAGACATGCGTTTAGGCATAGTAGAGACAGGAGCTGGAGAACCATGAGCAGAGGGGTGAGACGGGGGTCTGGATGGCCTCGAAGGGGGCCTGGAGGGCGGCCTTGTAGGGGTGGCTGCCCGAGGTGGAAGAGAGTTGGGACCTGACTGGTAGCGAGAAGGTGGGCGGGAAGAAGGAGATGGACAAGGCGATGGCCAGGAAACACCTGACAGAACAAATGAGATGAAGGAAAGTATAATAAAAAGAAAAAAAGAAAAAAAAAAAAAAAGAAAAAATGGGATGAAGGGAGGGAAAAAATAGGTCAACAGAAAAAAATAAACTATAACAAGGTAGGGTATATGGTTCCTCACACTCAATTCTGGGTTTGTACGTGTAACTTCATTATTCTCACATGAACAAACTTTAAAAACCCTTCAAACAACCAAGACTCATAACTTATTTTTGTTAAATGCAATGAACATAAGTGCATTTGAACATTAAAACTGGTTTGGGATAGTATTTAATAATCAAAAGATATACTTCAAAAGCTGTTCTTTAGAGGCAACGGTGTGCTTCATTACATACCTCCATTGACAACTCTTTGGTCAGTTCCAGAACTAGGACTGAAGTCCGAAGAATGGGAACTAGTTCTTGATGGTAGTGGTCCAGATCCAGACTGACCCATTCTTGGGGAATTCTGTCTCCCACCATGGCTACTCCATGACATTGTATCTTTATTTCTCTGTCCAGGAGGAATGTATTTGTTCTCTCTTAAAAACACAAAGAAGCCTTTTCAAAATGACATCTGTAAGTAGTATGAAATGAATGCAGAAAGAACCCTACTAATTAGCTTACCGGTTAGTTACAGGGTGCCCTTCTCTATCACTGTTACGTTGAACAGCGGTGTACTTTTCCTCTTCTGATCGTTCATCATTTTCCAAGGCAACACGGGCTTTGTACTGGGAGCTTGACTCAATCTCCTCAGCTATCTGTGCTGCTCTTGCTTCCCTCTTTAAATATTCCTCAGAATTATCTTTCTCCAATGGTACTCTGATGAAAACAAAAGAGAAATAAATGATGCAGATTTGGCAATGTTTTTAAGTTACACAAACATACAAAAAAGGGACTAAAAATGGACGATACAAACGTTTTTTTTCCTCTCTAATTTCAAGGTTTCGTGTATATTATACATATTGAACTTGGTATTACGTGAAATAAACCATATATGTGTAATATTATACATATTACACATATACGGTATATTTCACGAAATACCAAGTTCAATAAGAGTGCTTCCCAGGCAGCAGCCTAAACTAAGTGGGTATTTATGCTGCAGCACCTTAAGCAGTAAGTTACTTGATTTATTAAAGTCTTATAAGTACTTTATATACATCCATCTTTGCTGAGGCTGTATAAACATAAGGCCACCTTTTTTCACTAAATAGATCAAGATAAATTAAGGTGGAAAAAGAATTTTAAGCTCACATTGTTAACCAAGCATTATGAAGGGCTGTATTGGCTTTTCACAATACATTGCCATGGAAGTGATGACATCGCCGGCAAGGACTCTCAGGGGTGCCTAACTCACTGGCTGATCGCGCCATGTGCAATTAGTGAGTGTGCGTGCGGGTATGCTGCAGCCCTTTGACAGAGATTTCATGGGGCTGCACACAGTAATCAGAGGGCGCTCTGTTGGATTCCCATGCTTGCTGTACTGGGGAATCCCAACAGGAGATACCACAGGGGTTCCACTGTGCCGATATACATTCATAGGGTCATAAAAGACTCCAAAGCGCAAAGTGGATATCTATAAAATGTGACTGACTCATTTTAAAAATCTTTCCAACCACCTAAAAGCTGACCGATTCCCTAAATATTATATATTAAATGTAACACCCTCCCACTAATTTTAAGGGGAAAAAAGTAAATTTGAATTGGGGGCCAGCTAAACTAACTTGAGGGATACCACATAACAAAATAGTTTTTTTTCTTCTGCAGCAGCTTACTTCGGCAAGAAATGAAAAACAACATGCAATGTGAGAAATACAAATCCAAAATACGGAAAATTTCAGAAGTTTTATGTATCTTATATTACATTTTAGATATACAAACTAATGTCATGGACATTAAGGGTCAACAGAGACATGGTAAAAACATGTTAATTGCTGCTATCCTTCTCCTCCATAATCCAATGATTGTCACAACTGGCTGCCAAACACCGGCAGGAAAGTGTTCCCATTGACGATAACGACAGCTCTTTCCACGCATAGGTATGGGGAGGGTTGTCTAACTAGACCTGCATGGAAAATAGCTGGGGTGCAGGCAAAGGGACAAATGCATATGGGGGGCTGTGCAGACCACTTAAAACACTGCATCAAAATCACTTTTTAGACATGATCCACACTGAAAACAAAGTAATTTCTTAATGACCAAATGTATTTCAATACTTGATTTGTGAAGGCATTTAAATTGCGTAATATCACTGCCTTACGGTAAACAAAAAACAAACCTCAATCTTAACCTATCAGTGGAGACCTTAAAACTAAGCAAGTTATGTGGAAAGATTTAGCAAGAACTAAGTTGTGCTGGGTGGTTTGTGAACAGAAAGAAAATACGGGTGTCATGCAAAATTCCTATGTTAAATGGTTAAAATTTAATCAGTTTAACCCCTTAACGACAATTGCCGGTCCTGGCACGACACGGAAAAGCATGTGCTTTACGACAATTGACGTGCCAGGACCGGCACGTCTTTAAACGGGTGCAGAAAGCGATCTGTTTTCGCTTTCTGCACCCAAAAAACGTTGCTGAATGCCTCGACCTCGAGGCATTCAGCAACGCCGCAATCGGAACGAAGGGGCCATCTCAGGCCCCTCCACGGGGCGTCAACATCCGCCATTTTAAAAGCGTTTAGGAGGCGATCGACGATCGCCTCCTAAACTTAAATGGTGTCGCTGGAATGCCTCGATCAGGAGGCATCCAGCGACACCAAACACTTACCTTTCGATGGGCTGTGACCGCTCCGGAGAGCGGTCACAGCCGCAGCTGCCGATGATCTTCGCCATCAAGCAAGATGGCCGCTGCCCTGTAACAGGAACCAACAAATTTTAAAAGTTCGCTAGATGGTCCAGACCATCTAGAGAACTTTGGCTCCACTTGCAGGTTGAATACAGGTACTGCATTCACCATGCAAGTCAATGGAACCCAGCTTTCTAATCACAGTGTGATTAGTGAAAATCAATAAAAAAAATTAAATAAAATTAATAATTAGAAAAAAAAGTAAAAAACTAGTAAAATGTAAAAATCATTTCCCACTGATGTCACTATCAGGGGAACCTCCAAGTTGAAAAAAAATTTTAAATTTTTTTTTTTAAAAAGACAAAAAAAAAAAATATATATATAAAAAATATATTTTTGTGAGCAAGTCCTAAAATTAGCATATTAGCTTAAAACAATTCTCGCATGGAAAGAGTTAAAATACTGGCATATTAAATGCCCGTGGGGTGTCTACTTTTAAAAAAGGTATGACTTGATGGGGTAAATTGAATGGGCCGGGTTCAACAAGGTCCCAATTAACACCGGGGGAAGGATGGCCACACACCTAATTTCCAATTAGAAAAATGCACATGTACCAAATGTGGCCTTTTAGTTCCCACAAAAATGACAAACCCATGCATGTGGGGTATCACTGCACTCAGGAGATGTTGCTGAACACATTATGGGGTGTTGTGTGACAGCGGCATATACCAGGAGCTGTAAATTCATACATAAAGTAGGTGTGTGTGGGAAAAATACACACACAAAAATACTACTGCAAACTTTGAAAACATGCTGGTGGTAAAATGTGTGCATGCAAAGAGTTAAAATACCAGCATTTAAAATACCCTGTGGTGTCTAGTTTTGAAAAATATATGGTTTTGTTGGGCACACTGAAATGGCCCGGCTCAAAGATGTACCAAATAGGGCATGGGCAGTGGATCCCCAAATGCCAAAGTTCAACATTGAAAAATGCGCATGCCCCAAATGTGGCCCTTTTGCCCCCAAACGGCCAGGCAAAATCATTCATGTGAGGTATCGCTGTACTCAGGAGATGTTGCTGAACACATATTGGGGTGTTTTGTGATAGTGACATAAACGAGAACTTTTTAATTCATACCTGAAGTAAAATGTGTGTGGAAAACCAAATGCAAAAAAATGACTACCACAAAGTTTGACAAAAACTGGTGGTAGATATGGTGCATGGAAAGAGTTAAAATACTAGCATTTGGAATACCCTGGGCTGTCTAGTTTTCAAAAATATATGATTTGATGGGGTAAATTGCATTGGCCGGGTTCAAAGATACCCGAAATGGCACATGGGGGGAAGAATTACCAGATTTGGAAAAAATGGCTTTGAAATAGCAAAACGCTACCTGTACTTATTGCCCCATAATGGGTAGAAAAAAGCAAAAAAAACATAAAAACATTGGGTATTTCTAAACTCAGGACAAATAGTAGAATCCATTTAGCAGGTTTTTTCATTACCTTTTATAGATGAGTAAAAGATTTTTCAACTAAAAGTTAGAAACAGTCATTTTTTTCTAAATTTTTCACCATATTTTATACTTTTTTTAGTAGTAAATAATATGATACAATCAAAACAATGTCATCTAAAGAAAGCCCTTCTTGTCCTGAAAAAAACAATATCTAATGTGTGTGGGTTCAGTAAACGGGAAAGAAGAAAATTACAGCTAAACACGAGCAGCGCAGAAATGTTAAAAAGGCCATTGTCACGAAGGGTACAAAAAGTAAAATCAGCCTTTGTCACGAAGGGGTTAAACAAAATCAGTGGGGCAGGAAGAGCATCCAAGCAGGACATCTTCTAAAGATACCAGATGGCCTGTGCTGGGTGCCATAAACTTAGAGGACCAGGCACTGGGGTCACACAGGGGGCTCAGCACCTAGCATCCTCAGAGTTATGATTTGAGAAATGTGGTTAAGTTTTCATAGTAGAATCATGCCATGAAGACTATTTGTGTGATGACAGTGTGGCCTTCACATATCAAACATGTCAGGAAGGAATAAAACAGGGCCTGTGAAATAAGGCCCGGTCATCTATCAGGTAGGAATGGGATTTTGGTACCTGCACACTTCTAATAACATGGTCACCCCAGAGTTATTAAGGTGCACTGTACCAGAACAGCAAAATATGACATATTAAAATATGAGGCAGGCATTTGCTGCCAGGTTTTATGACCCAGCTTTAAACTCAAAGCTTCCTGGGATAGCCAGTAGTGTTTGCTGCTCCTGTATGCATTTAAGGGGCTTCTGTGACACCTGGAAATCTTGGTAATTTTTTTATTTTTTAAAATATGTAACTGTGATATGACTTACGTATAGGAAGAGAGGCTACTGTCATAGGTGGACACCACACCATAATTTTCTTCATTGTAACGGAACATTTCGTTGGGGTCCCAACCATTAGACTACAGAATTTGAATTGAAAAAAGATAGTTAACAGTTTATCTAAACTTTCTAGATACAGTTCGACATTTCAAAACCATATCGAAACCTCTTATTTCAGTCTTTTCAAAGAAAATCATGGCGTGCTATCTATAGGAAAAAAAACCCATTCACAAAATACAACAGGAGCACTATAAATATGCAAAGTTTTACTTCTATAAAAATTTCCTTCCTGTTTATCTCTGCAATAGATTATAAAACGTGGTTTTATGGTCTACAAAAGGAATTATGGATTAACCAGTAGTCTTGGGCCCAGCGGACTTGCTTGCCACATAGTATAATAAACAGTCTCTACTATAGTGAATTAGTACAGATACCTTCTGAAAACCCAAAACGGATGATTAATGGCAAATATTTACTTACTACATCATTGTCTAGACACTCCAGTTCGTCACTAGCAGCAGGCACGCTGCTACTCACAAGGCTTTCGCCTCCATCCCAAGGCTCTAGATCTTTTTCCTTGTGTTCACCATTCAGCTTAGATGTTATACCAGAATCAGTGAAACCATCTGAAAGATAGTAGGCCTTTTTTGACAAACTAAACAGATTTTACACTGATGTAGACACAGAAGCAAAATAAAGACTTTGCAGCTGACCACAACTTAAACTCCAAGGTAGCTAGGGAAAAAAGCTCAGTAAAATGACGACATTTACAAAATTATCACTTTTTTTGTACATTATTATTGCTACTTAATTAGGTACTCTCTCTCAACTTTGTGTTGGGCAGTTTATTAATTCGGTTTATAACAAAAGTATTTTTTAGGTAAGGGATCAAAAGTTGCACAATAAGGAAAAAATAGCCTCAACAAAATCTCTACAATTGCAATTCACACTCTTAACATAAATAAATAGTAATACCTCTTCTTGCATAATTTACATCCATATCTTTAAACTGCACCATAACAAAATCGGAAGACTTGAACAATATACTATCCACAATGTCTTCACGTTTTGGCCCCACAGAATCAGTTATTTTCTTATGAGCTGCATCAAGCACTAAATCGCACTGCAGGAACAAAAATGTAAATTAGTCGAGTATATCTTCTTTGTTAGAAGTAAAAGTTATTCTTTTTTCAGTATTGCATTAATGTCACATGCACACATTAGGCAAAGTCACGTGGGGTTAATTGTCCAAGCCAGTAAAACAAAAAGTTTTTCACAGTAGAAAATGTAAGCTTTATTTTTCTTCATGCATCAAATAGTAGGGAGTAATACTAACAGGCGCACAAGGAGTTATGGTGGCTTAGATATGCCAACTGCCTCACACTTTTTGCACTGAAAGCCAATATTACTCCTACTTAAAGAAGGCACGGTTGCTGTCTGCCTAGAAGTCTGGGCAGAGAAGCAATAGAGAAAGAACCCCCCTCCCCCTACAAGACTACATCCCAGCTGATGTGGGTAGCTTCAGTGCCAAAGAACTAAATTTCTTCTTTCCAACCCTGACCCTCCCCCTGCAGCACCACTACTCCATGAGAGCGATCATGCAGCGTTAGACCCCTCGATGCCACAATCTTGTGATGCATTTTATGGGTAAATGCCTTCAGTCCACATAGGCACAACACCACAAAAATGTAAAACAAAACAGTGACCCGTTTACGTCACCGATTATTGATCAATCTTAATCAGGCCTAAACTTGTCAATTACAAAGGATATAATAGCGATTATTTTTTTTTCTTTTAACCTAATAGCCAGTGATCTAATTTGATCACCATCCCTATTACTAACACTATACAGTAACCCAACGCCAACATCAAACTGTACCTAACACAGTCACTACCCACTAACAGGACTCTGGCACTACATTTTACCCCCAGAATAACTGCTAGGTAAATTCACTAAGCTGTTAGGTTAGTTATTTGCATGTTTGAGACATCAAAATCACATTTCAAAGATTAGCCCCAGACACCACAGATATTTTAAAAAACTGCCCCAGAACACAAGGGAGGAACTTCAGCAAAAAAAAAATTCCACGTGTAAAATATAATGAAAAATGCTTTTATTTTTTCTATTGGAAATGTGCTGGTGTGGAATCTGCTGCATGGAACATGCCATTATGCCTCTAATCAGAGTCCCCGAGTTGTCTAGTTTTTTTCTGAAAACAGTTTTGTGGGGTTCAATTGAAACATAGGACCTTTGCTGCCTGAAATGAGACGTGGGCCTAGCAAAGCGATCAGTCAAAATTCCAAGCTTGAAAACTAATGTGCATGTTCTAGTTTTGATCCGGCACGACTATGCAATCTACTCAAAAAAACAACAAAAAAAAAAAACACCTTGTATGTGTTTGTTAATAAGAAAACAAACAAAAAAAAACCTTACATTTTACTGCAATGTTTGGTATAGGTTGGCACTAAAATGGTTGAATAAAAAGCCCGTAGTACTTTGAGTTGCTAAATTAAAAAAAATATATATTTTTTTCTAGCGGTTATCAGGGCCCAACTCACAGTTTATTACATTGTAAAAAAATCTTGCTTGGAAACACTGATGAAAATTTTACATTTAGTGAAACTACCTTGGCCCCTAAGGGGCTAAAAAGAAAGAGGAGAAGCTTACCTTAGGACTATAGGTTTTAAAAACTCCTTCGTATACATTGCCATTTTTCACATGAACTTCGCACTTTGAGCCCTAGAAAGATAGTCAATGATTTTATGAGATTACTTTTGATTTGTGTGGGACTTCACTAAGAAATGTGTATTTGTTGGAATAAAGCATACTGATCTTGGTCTAACCCTCCACGTGTTAGGACCAAGAAGATGCAGTTCACCGTTTTTCATCTTAAAATTAGTACACAAATATCTCTCTTGTATATACACAGAGATGAACTAAATAAGCTTACAATTCAATGTATATAATATTTAAATCACCAAAATAATCAGAAATTACACATGTACGTTTACAAAAATTATTTCATCAACCAGATAACATTGTACATTTTGTAATTTGTTTCCATATCATTCAACCAGCATTTAAGGGGACATAAGGTCACCGAACAGCGTAGGTGTGAAATAAACATGCACCAAAATTAAAATTGGGGACAGAAACCGAAATTTCAGGATTCACTTGGCCGAAACTGAAAATTACCCCAACTTTAAAAAAAAAAAAAAAAAAAAAAAGTAACACCAAAATTAGACCAAAAAAACCCAACATTAATATATATATATATGATTAACAGCAATCACACTCCTATCATACCCAGGCATATCCAGATTACAGTATGTACTGGCTGACTTGGCATGATAGGAGTGTGATTGCCGATATATAATATATATATATATTATATATTATATATATATATATGACGTCTGCAGGGTTCCAGCTGTGCAAGCAACTTCTCTAGCCCAGCCCTCAGGGAAAGAAGGAAGGGGGCAGAGTCATGTGATGCGCATTCACATGACTCCGCTGAGTTCCTGCTTTTCCTGGCTGGTACAAGAGACGCTGCTCGCACACCGTGCGACCAACGCACAAGTAAGCAACCCAGCCCCTGCAGACGATTATTTTTGGCCTCTGCATTTTGACGATAATGCCCTTTCCGGCCGATATATTGGTGCATCCCTAGTGTGAAGGCCTGCATAAGATGGTCTCACACAGGAGTTCCGACATCAAATTACGTAACTATGCTCAGCTATGAACACATCTAAATTGTAGAAACTGCGTAAAATGTACCAGTAGTCATTTATGGACCTGTGTTAAAAACAGATCCAAATAGGTGTGACTATAGTACTGGTCCCACAGCACAGAATATACAATGTTAAGATTTAACCATCAGTTACTGGATGACATTTTTATTTTTTTTCCATTTAGTGGAGACATTGGTTGACTATGCATGAAAGGGGAGAACAAAAGGAAACCTGCATATTACAGTTATATTAAACACGTATTAATGGACACAGCAAACATTGGATACTATCAATACATCTGACCAACAGCAGCAAACTATCCTATGCCATTTTGTCCAAGGGCTCTAAAACATCAGACCTTACTTAGTCCTCATGCCTATGCCATATAAGCTTACATGTATCTCTTCCGCTGGCTATTTCATTTATCTACCACCATCTATGTGAAACAATGCTCTTTATATAAAATTTAAAAGAACCTGCCACATCTATTTTAGTCTGTGGCTTCTTGTGCTTGAATTTTCCTTTGCTTGGAAGAGAAAATTGAAGCTGAAAATGTCTTTTCCTTCTCATTCCTGGTAGCATGTAGTAGGAGAGATAGCCCCGCTTATCCAGGTAGGGTAGGAAATAATAAAACTCCCGGAACCTCCCCCTTACCCTCAGTGAATAACAAAGGTGGACTCAGAACTCAAGCAATACAAAATGTTATTAGGGTGGGCATTGTGCTACCAGGAAATGACAAAGACAAGAAATTCTTAGTTAAGAATGTTCTGTTTCAATGTCATCCCCAGCAGCCATTCCAGGGATCTTTCTGGCCCTCACTACCCAGAGCCTCCCCTTGATGTCGTGAGACACATGCTTTTGATGGAGAAGTGGGATTTTCCCAGTAGTGACCCGGAGAAGCGGCTTTTCACCTGGAGGGTTCCCATGCATGCTGGTAGCATGTAGTAGGAGATCCAACAAAGCAGCAGGGAGGGAACAGGAAATCTTCACCTGGAGAATCCTCAGACCGATAGAGTAACCAGATTTTTCCAAAACTGGATCATAGACACGCCAGCTGCCTCTGTCCAAGATGCTGAGACAACCGTAGTGGAATGAGCTCATAATTCAGGAGGCTCATTTCCAGCCTTCGTGTCAGCTTTCTAATGAACACAATCCAACAGGCAGTAGTGGGTTTAAACACTTCCTTTAACTTGAGCCTGCAAAGCCAATCTAGATGACTTCTCCGGGAAGTTGTCTTATTCAGATAAATTAGCTAGCATCTGTATACGTCTAATGCTTAGAGGTGGAATTCCTCCTCATACTTAGGATTGGGATATACTGGTAAAATAATGATCCAAGAGGGAAGTGGAGTAGACACCAAAAACTGGAGGTAGGGAAAGACCAACACAATCTTTTCCTTCTCCCCTACCTAAAGTAAGAGCTATGGATGATGTCTTATGAGGAATTTTACAGATATTTTGGGCAAAGATTGTAAAGGTGTTGCAGTTAGCTGGAAGATTATAATACTTAGATCCCAGAATGTTGACATTCTTCTTTTAGGTCCAATTCAACACATTTCTATAGAAAACCACTTACTTAAATATGTAATATTAGTAGATTAGCAAAAAGACACTAGTGCGGTCATCTGTATCTTCAGAAACATCTGAGATGTTGATCAATAAAGCAGGGCCTTTAGATCTAGTAGAGCAGGCATAAGACTGAATATCATAGAGCTTGTCATCTCTGAAGACCAGGGTCAATCAGCATGTTTACCAGGCCTTCAATCGTCAAACTGGCTCTGGATGCAGAATAGGTCCAGCCTGATCTCTAGACTTATAGGTCCTACCACAGATAGACAGACCAGATCCGGAAACCACACCTACAGGCCAAACGAAGGTAATCAGGATACCAAATTCCCCTCAGTCTTCATCCCAAGCTAAGAGGAGCACATGACCCATCAGATTAGCACCTGGTCAGGCCTTGAATATACACAGAGAAGCAGCCATATTCAGAATCCAAAGAACCAATTCTCTGCTGAGAAAACTTCTCTTGAAATTGCCTGAGCTCTTGACTCATCCTCAGGCATGATTTTCATCCCTTCTGGGCTACTGGAGGAAAATAACACACCTACCCTTAAGTGATGGGGGGGAAAAACCCAGGATTTTTATAATTTCCTGCCATATATAGAGCAAAGCTCCCTCTCCAACTAAATGCTACTGGGAACGACGCTGAAAATACTTTACCTTGCTCGTGTCCAGAATGTTCCAACTCTCCCATCGTTCTATCAAGATATATTGAAACCATACTATTTTTTGGAATATATGCTACAGAAGAGGAACCCTTTCAGATGCTCTGCGGTGTTTTTTTCTCCTAATAATGAATGGTGTATTGACCAGTAATACTCAAACACTCAGATGTTTAAGGCAAATCTATAAAGATTGAATATCACATTTAAATAATACACGTATAAAATAAATGAATACTTACAACAACCGAGGTGAGAATATGGACCATTCTCATGTTTGCATAGATACCATCAAACGAAATCTAAAAGAAGCAACATATATATAAACCATATATTTAAACCATACATATGCCTATATTGATACACAATTAAGTCCCAAAAGGGAATGCATTCCTAAAATATCTTATAACTTAACAAATGGGTGCATGTTTTCTCATGTTCCAACTAAGACAGATTGATTTCAGTAGGAAGAACCATGGTCTCAGCTAGAAGCAAGATTAATCTGCATCAATTTAACTTTCAAATCGCACCTTTTAAGCATTACATAAAGCACACATTTAACGAAAATGAAAATTTCCGTCTGCTCAGAATCAAGATAAAATGAATCTTCTGATAATAAAGCGTTAATAACCTTTGAGTGCCAGCCAGGTAACTGGCGATTATTGCTTATAAATAGTTCACCTCAACGTTCAAGCACTTCAATCGTTCGGAGAAAGAAGAGGGGGGGGGGAGCAAGTTTTCTCAGTTGGTAAAAGCCAATCTGGGAATTTGGATTCCACCCGTATTTTCATGTTAAGCGCGTATTTCGACAGATTTTAACAAAATCAGCTTGGTGATGCATTGCGAGGAGCACAAATGCCTTACTTTAAGAGCCTACAATACACTCTTTGTGTCTCGAAAGCTGAATCCTTAATGCAGCAAGCTCTAGAGCCAAAGAAATCCCTTGATTTGAAAGCATATTTTTATTTATTTTTATATTTCTCAACACCATCCTACAGCGAGTTCATATAGAGGCTTAGCATATTGAGCTTTAGTCATCACAAATATTCAGAAGTCAGAAGCACTGGTAAGTTGGGGGGGTGTTGTATAAGGCTTTTCTGGAGGCAGAGTGTCTTCTAATAATCAAGTTGTCTTATAATCGAGCAAATACGGTAGCAACAGGAGACCTTAGTGCATATGTTTTACATTTCTTATCTGCTATATTAGTAGGTTCCAAAAAAAATAAATAATTCAAGTACCGGTAGGTAAGGAAGAGGTTTGCACAAGTTTCTCTTAGTTTATCCTTTCAAAAGTCTAACGCAAATGTCTTAAACACTACCAAATTGTTTGCAAAAAAAAAGGGGGGGTTATTAAAAGGTGTTGCTTCACAGACTCTATTAATATATTAATTCCTTGAGGTAGAAGGTGCAAACTGTTTCCAGAAATGATTCCTTAGTCGTGTGACAAAATCAGGCACTAGCATATTGTGATCATAGAAAAAGAAAAAATTTAAAGGTTTGTGTTTAAGTGATTCAGCTTTCAGAAGAATAAAATGGACAGATTAACCAAGGTATATTTATAATATAAAGTACAATTAATAGTCTGTCAAAGTGGATCCTAATTAAAGGTTCATTTGGTTTTTGTCACAAAGGCATTTCAAATAAATAAAAGAATGGTCCTAAACAAATAAGTTAGTGGTCCAAAATATCTAGTTTTTGTGAAGACTTCAAAATGTAAAGGTCAATATTTTACTTACAGATTGTGGGGGGCCTTTTCCACTGCTGCGTCCTCTAAAAACAGAAGAGAAAAAGAGGGAATTAATCACTTTTTGCTTATACAATGACCTCTTCGCTTATTATTATTAGGTTTTTTTTTTATATAGTGCCATCAAATTCCATAGTGTTGTACAATGGGTAGACAGGACATAACAAGTAGTATGTAACATAACAAATTGACTTACAGAGACAACAGGTGAGGAGGGCCCTGCTCAGACGAGTTTACAATCTAGAGGCGTTTAGGGTGTATTACCAGTGCCAGTGTAAGGGATGGAGCAGCCACAATAGTGCAAGTACTGCATTAGAGGGACTTAGGAGAGGTGAGCGTTAATGTGCTGTGTTGTAAGCGTCCTTAAAGAAGTGGGTCTTAATGCCTACAATAACCAAGCAAGAGATTATACCAATGGATCCGAGGGTAGATTCAATGTTTTCCGTGTGGCACACAATTTAGAGATTCGTAGTAAATAAAGCCACGGTACGAGTTTCCGATAAAAGACATGATATCCTGGCTCGCTGTACCTTAAAGGCGCACTGTATGGTGGCCGTGCCGAGAGATCACAGCCTCCGTGGAACAAATCGGCAGGTCGGGACATCAAGGATGACCTTGTAACTGGCCCATTGTGGGGAGAGGGAGTTTGATGTAAAAATGTATTCATGTAAAATTCCCAACTGAAGAAACATTTATATAGACTATTTTACGTTGATAATGTAATGTACAAGTTCTACGTTTTTTTGCAGTCAGAATGCTTGGTTTGTAACTGTAAAAGCGAACAGAACACATTGCCAAACCCACAGAAGTATGTGTGTGTGTGTTATATATATATATATATATATATATATATATATATATACACACAACTATTTGGCCGCATCCGTTTTCTGCACCCCCTCGCCACAAATTATTCATGTGAAGCTGCTGAGAAATACACCAAAAGTTTGTTCAGCTGTATCAACGACTGAAGAACACAAATCGGCACATGCCAATTACAGATTTCAACCTGATACCTGTACATTCATAACACGGGGAACGGGATCACCCCAGAGTTATTAAACAGCACACGGGAGCGCTCCCAGGGGAAGAAGATTCCAATAAGAATGGGGAGTGAATATCCTTGTACTTTTGAACATTGGACTGTTACATCAGAGAATCCCCTGGGATTATTTTACTTTATGTATTCTGTGTTTTATCCTAGTTTGTTTTATACTGTTTCGTATGTATTTTTGTATATCCTCTGTAACCATTATTTTTGTATTAAAGCACTATGACCATTCTTGCTCAGATCAAATCTAAATTAACCAGTTATGTCTTTGTGCTCTAATTTGTAGCTTTCTGGGATAGCCAGAGTTTTCAAGTTTTTCTTGGGGGGGTAAGGGGGTTACCAAAGCCTCTTTAGGTATTTTGTTAAACCTTAAGTAGAACTTAGTGGCTGCAACTCACGGGTGTGGGCTGACCAGCTTTGGCGTTAAGGGGTAGCTGCTCTGGGCCCTGCAGGGACAGCGGTGAGCGAGTCTGCTGGTTGGTTTTCCCATTAACCCTTTAATGCCCACACTCCCCCTAGTTAATGTCAAGGTGAGTGCCAGCAGGCAAGCGGTGGGTCCTGCTGCTGTCTGGGGCCTCAGTTACAATATTACTTTCCCAACGAGCACATGAGTTTTTTTTGTTTTTTTAATTTACAGGGCCCAAATAATAAAATGCCCATATGATATTTGCAAATATTAAAATTCAGGAAGAATCTATGCATACACGCACAGCACTGTGCAAAAGTTTTAGGCAGGCGTGTAAAGTAATTTGCTCAACAGAGATGAGCGGGGGGGGGGTGTAGAGTGTGTGTGTACTGTAGCAATAGAGCTAGTGTGTCTACCATATTGTAGTGCCAGATGCAATATGTATTTGTGTTTAACGTTAGATTAACTTTGTATAGTTTATATATGTGTAGTGTTAGTGTGTATGCGAGTTGTTCAAAAGTGTGCACTCGTGGTGTTAGCATGAACGGGCAACATGGTGTGTGTGTCACCGAATGGCATTAGCATGAGTATATATGTCAGCATATAGTGTTAGAATGTGTGTACTACTGTATGGTAGCAGGTCTGTTACTGTATGGCATTACCATGGGTCTGTGGGATTACCATGAGTGTGTGTCAGGAGTGAACCTAGGGCGAGTGGCACCCGGGAGATGGAGAGGAGCAGGGGACTGCTTGATGGATCCATGCTATGGGGGTCACACTTGTTCCAGCATGAAGGACAGACACAGTGAGCTTCATGTCAGGTAGATTTATGTTGCTTCATTTATGAGTAAATAATGTACTAATGCATTTACCAACTTTATTTAATGAACACTGAATTGATTTTTCTCCATTCAATCTATTTAGCAATGTAATATTTATCAATTAACGTGATCAATAAATGTATCATATTTACCAGCTTATTAAATGGATTCATGTTTTCACTAAATCATTATTAAACAGATCATACATTTTCCAAGTATTTAATGTACTGATCAATATTTTATTTACATATTTTTCAAGATATCCATCTTAAGAACAGGATATTTTTCTGGAGCATCACCTTAAAATGAGAGGGGGGTGACAAACTTTATATATTAGCTTCTGGAAATGTAAGATATCTATATATCTACATCTTTTTTCTACAGTGTTTATAAGGCAAACTAGAAAGCAACTATTTTGTAATATGTAGCAGGTTGTATTGACTGATGGCGTACTGACAGCATCAGCTGCTTCCCAGCAGACACTGGCGGTTCCTTTATGGTGGACAATTGACAAGACATACATAGATTGAGAAAGAAAAAGCAAGCATATCCTTCCTGTACAAATCTTGGGTAACAATATTAGTGTGCAATTGGCACAATTAAGAAGTTATTTTAAGTTTAAACACTAAGTGTTGACAGCAAAATATAAAATGAGGCAGCCACAAAGCCAATTGTTACAAACACGGTCTATCACGCGGTGCATGTGATTTGTTGGGGGGTCAGGCTGGCTCCTTGGGGACTACCTCGTCGACTTCACCACAAACTGATAGTGTGCAACATTGCCACTAAATTTTTTTTTACAGGACATACTATTAAATCCAAGAGCTGTAAGAACTAGTTTCTACGGCAAGGGTGTCTAACCTGCTGCAGGACTACATCTCCCATAATGCTCTTTCAGCCAAAGGGCTGGCTGAGGAGTATGGGAGATGTAGTCCTGCAGCAGCTTGAGGGCCGCAGGTTGGATGCCCCTGTTCTACGGGAAACACTAATGTGTTGAAGTGACAGCATGCGCAAACGAAATCAACATCTCCCATACAGGACAGCGGTGCATATAGTTCTTAATAGAAAACTGGCACCTTTGATGTCTATGGGACAAAGCCAATGAGTTTTGAACCTTTTCCTGGTAGCGTCCAACTGGTGTGATGGAGCTTGCACTTCACAAACACTAATCTTAAGGCACTGGGACATTTAGCATTCTTCAGAACGCAGGTATTACCTCAAAGACAGGAGACAAAATATTACATCCTTCTTAAGAGATCTCCCTGATGTTTTCCTGTCAGACAGCCAGCATAGCTGCTCTGAGCACTGTTCCAATGTAACAATAATGCTATTTTAACGCAATCCTACTTAATTGTGCTTAGAAACATCAAAAAAGTGCAGGATGAAATTCAAATAATCATTGCTTAGAATCCCAACACGTCTTACTAACATCCTCAATTTGTGTAGAGTCTTTCCTGTAGCTAAATATGATCGAAGAACTTACAGCGCGTAAAAAGCTCCCGGTCCAATCATACAGAGAAGCGTATTCAATCCGGCCCAATCACCCACAGAGGACTAACAGAGAAAGCCTAGAATAGCACAGTACACAGATCAAACCCCACTCCATCAACCTTAGCGGAACACATGCATCTAACCGAGCGGTAACTCAAAGATAAATTAAAGTAACCGTAGTAACGGCAAGTTACAGCCGCAAAGAAAACAAATGACATTATTTAATTGCACGTAAAAGGTTTTGTGTACAACTGCATCAAGGAAAGCTTTGCCACAAGGAACCTCAGGCGACAGCAGCTCTGATTACTGTGTGTTAAGAGGGTAAAACTTAGACGCAACACACCATCGAGGAGAGGATTCTGCACAAGCACATTCTCCACATTTAGAAACACGTATACAGTATAAAAGCCTTGGTCATCACAGCAAAAAGCAAAACTACAAGATGTCTGCAACAAAATGTATGTACATAAAGATATCTTTAAACGGGAAGCCCCGTGGAAAGAAACTCATCGAGAAATAAAATATAGTATATGGTAATGCAGTTTAGCGGACAAAAACTTGCCTTTCATTTTGCTCTAATGAACGTCTAACTGCAGACCTGGAGGCTGACGCTGTTGTCAGCTGTGATATTGTGAAGGGCTTTCCCTGAGCTGATTCTTTATGGCAATTTGAATGAAGTCTGGATTATACAATGCAAGGTCTTCCCCTATAGATTTCCAATAGTCAAGGTGTCATGTTGGGGGATTAAGACTGAGCCATTCTACTGTTTACTACAATGGTGTATAATGAGGAGTCAAGGCCTAGCAGACTGGGCTACAATAATACAGCTAGAATAATATGTAAACATACAAAAAAATATTTTTTTTAAATATTTTAATCTCATATGAGCATTGCCCCTCCAGAGTTTCCCCCCCACACGAAAATGATTAGGATCCCTTTATATAATGTTTCCATTAACGGAGTATTCTTTTGTTTATTGCAATGCAGTATAAGAATTGACGTTCAAAGCAAGACAAAGTTTGCCCAGTAAATCGCTTAAACCAACTTGTGAAATGATTATGAACTGATCCATATGCAAAACAGGAACATTTATGAATAACCAACCAACCATCTTGTTCCCCCAAAATATTCTACAAACCGAACAGATTGCCAGTGATCTGAATAGTTATAAAACTGGCATACAGTAGGTGCTTAAAGAAAAATAAATAACAAACAAGAAATATAGAACCATTCAGGGCCCAAGTGAAAATTCCCCCTTTAAAAAGTAAAAAGCAGCTTGTCAAACGTTTTTACGAAAGGATGTAGAACCCAAGTCAAATAGTTGCGTTTACTCAAAGAATTAAACTTCTTTCAAACTATACACGGTCTTAAAACATTTTGCCCGAAAATGTTAATTATCTGAAGAGTAAAAACCGAGTCACTTTAAGACGTTATGATTATCGAGTTCAGAAGAATCTGGCCAGCAAATCAAGTTTTAATATCTGGCTCTGTACTCAAAAACATTTGATTTAAAATTGAAACAATGTGAACACTGTCAGCTTTTATTTGGGGGCATCTACATTGAAAAACGAAAACCATTTAAGATTGCCTCCATTTTAGGATATCAGTGTTATATTATTGTTCAAGCACCCGACTCAACACATTATTTTTAGTATTTTGTTGCAAATGCTTTGATGATTGCCTCAAATCTTTTTTCTTATAGACATTAACAGATGCTGGGTGTTTTCTATGGTGTTACTCTCTGCCTATCCTGTATCACTTTTCAGATCCTGTTGGTTTCTGAGTGTTTTACTTCAATGCTTTCGCTGCCCCACAGCACGGTGAAGAACCTTCAGCTATAGATGCCCAGGTCACGACACCAGCGCCACAAGGTCACTCAGCGGAAGTAATATGCACTTCATTTCCTTCTCCACACTTTCCACCCCTCGGATACAGGTTCATCTTCGGTTCATCAGTTCCACAGCCAGACATATTTCTGTAGTTTTTAGCACACCGTTACCTGGCCTCTGTTCTTGAAGCTTATCATTGGTTCCTCAGCCATTTACTACAGCAGCCTTCCAGCTTGTTTAGTACGGCAGGGTTCAGCTGTGTAGTCGTGAAAACTAACTGTATACCACATAGTTGATTGACATTCCAAAACAAACTAAAAATGTATTGGCATGAACCAATGCAATAAAACACAAGTTATACTCCGCACTTTAGCCTCAGTCACTGTTTCATTTCAGACCCAACGTGCCCTCAATCTCAAGAGAAAACGTTATTTTGCTATTCATATTCTACCGAGAGAACGTAGGAATCTTTATGGAGCTGCTAGAGACTTATCAAAAACCTACAAAAGTTCTATTTAAAGTATCAAAAGAAACATGGGCATCTTTTTAAAAGTCTGAATGGTTTATTCCTAAGGTTTAAAGCTTTCAGTTGTTCATGCATGCTAAAAAGGTAGAATAGATCACACATATGCGACGGATAACCACATCAGCATCATTGTATTACAGTGTAACGAGAACAATATGTTCTATGCTCATTAGCCCGATTTTAATTTTAAACAATATAACATTAATTTAGAACATTTCCTTTAGAACCATTATATGCTGATATAATGATGTATTCGGGGCTAGCAAGCCTTCCACACAGAGCAATGGTAAGTCCAAAAACTGACATGACTTAAGAAAAATATGCTAAAACGGTACTATGAACCATGTCCGCCTACTATACAACATTTTGTAGCATGGGTAAGGAATTGCAACTCCTATTACTAACATCTGCACAGTAGCTTTAGCCCAATTATAGTTTTTGAGCAAAAATATCCCACTGAATACCCAGATTGTTAAAATGTTTTATTTCCAGGGAAAAAAATAAAGATAAAACACTGATATAAAATGAACGCATGGATAGAAGTCGGTGATGTGGAAAGACTTTGCATTTAATCTGTGCTGGAGGTAGCTTGGGAAGAGAGGTGTGCAAAGAAAATTCATTCCCCCAGATCACGAAAAACACACGCAATTATTGCTACCTTTTTCCTACTAGATCTTAGCACAATAGCAGCCACAGAGCCTTACGACCAAGTAATCAAGGGTGTGTTTGTAGCCAGGAAGGCAGTAACACGTTAAATGCAGCAAGCCCTCACTCCTCCCGTCTACATTCAGCCATATTGCAGTGTGCATTAGAAACGTCACCGCTGAAGCCATGCCCGAGCACACGGGGACACGGGGGGGGCACCAACAGGCAGTGCAGCCGCTGTCACACATACACAATCTCGGACAATGGCACGCTACATGGCCGCGGTGCCTTTCCATTCACATAAGTGATCGGGCTGACCTTGCGCCCGCACTTCCATAAATGTCAGCATTCCTATGTTAAAATGAATAAATCGGTGGTTGTACAATTAACCGGCAAAAGGTCAAACAGCGCGGACGGTGCTGCGGAAAGGAGACATTTAAATGCCATTACTGTGCGCCAGACAGGGGGCCTGATTCACATGCTTATGAGTAAGGGACCTGAAGGTGTCATTGTTTCACTCCGGGAACATGTATGACAAGGTGACGATATCAACGCGCGGATTTCTGAGCGATCGGAAAAGGTTTATTTGATCGTTTCTGTTAAAGAGGACCGGGAATATACGATCCACGGCAAAGGGTGGGGGGTTTGGAGGGGATATTACGGTGGAGACCAGGATTGGATGATTTTTAGGAAGCAGCACAGAAAACATAAAAATGCGCAGCCGGCATAAACGCCCTGTCTGCTATTGGCGAGCAATGCGGATTAACCTGTACAATACCAGAGGGGACAGCACTGCCAAGAGCCCATTGCAGAGATCATGGGAAATAAGCAGCCATCGCATGCAGAGGGTAGAAAGCATGTGACCTCTGGGAAGCAATGGGTTAACAGGCTTTAAAAATGGGGTCTTGTCCTCTACTGTTTTTAACCAAACCGGCCCACGCCTGGTAAAACACAACGATCTTGGCGATATGCTCCGTAACAAGACATGCCACTCCATGTTTAAAGGGCACAGATCCCGTGGGTGTCACACAGCTTGCGGATTACGCACGTCCTTCTCTACCGGCTTCCCAACAAGCCAAGTATAAAGAAGCCAACAAGCTTCTTTATACAACATGTCCACGGTCGGTATACGTATACATGTATAAAGCACACATGCGGCATTTAACGTCATGCCGGCCTCAACCCGAACTCACATGGAAAAAAGCTACAGCATTCTTGGAAGGCCCCACAGGCCCGTCGCTGGGCATATAGACCATGTACTGTCATCGGGACATGCAACCTTGCAGCGCGATCTGAAATAATGGGGACGTGCTACTCATCCGGCACAGCAGCGTCCAATGTTAGGGGGCTGGATGTGCATTTAATAATGGAGGTATGAGGGCTGTGCTGAGACACACAGCAGCGGAGGAAGTGCTGGGAAGGTAAGGAGAGGTCACTTGGGATGCGCCGGCCGGATGCGGCATTTAATCAAGGGCCGTTGCTCCGCAGGCCTCATTTTCAGGACGGGTAAGGCCTGAAACTGCCACGGCCGTGGCCAGCTTTGAAGGTAATGCCCATAGGGAACCAACGGTCCGAGCCTCCACCGCCCTAACCCGCAACGCCCTTTCTAATAACATGGCTCCCCTCATCACCCACCTGCCCATGTTCTGTCTTCCTCCAGCCGCCGGGACGCTGCCCCCGCCGGGCTTTCGGTTATTGCCGGCCTGCTTCATTGACATGACGGTCCCATAAACAACTGGAAATCTCCACCGCTGACGAACCAAATAAAACAGGAACGCGCTTTTCTTTCTCAATTAAAAAAATAACCAAGTAAAAAAGTTCTAGTTTAAAACAAAACGCCGAGAAATCACCACCGGGCCTACCACAGAAGTAAAGCCGGACGCTTAGCGCAGAGCCGGTGCCGGGATAAGTAAATGCTATTCCGGAGGAGCTAAAGTCTCCGCAGTTGCCACAGGCGAGCAAGACCAAAACAGTCTGAGGAAAACGGGACCGCGGAAGAATACAAACAACCAACCACCGTTACTATATCCGACAACCGAGTGTCTGCTATAGTCCAAAACACAAAGCTTCGGAGCCCGAACCGGTGAAGTAAACAAAGAAAAATGTATCTGTATACGCTTTAATCAAAACTACGAATCCAAAACGCCCCAGTAACAGGTATAGGTAAAAGGGGAGGCGTCTGGCAGGGAACTATTTACGGGAAGTCGGAAGGATACGCAGAGAGAGTAGAGCAGTGAAAAAGGTAGCACGTGAGCCGGTTTGTGCTGCTGAAGTGGAAGTAGAGCTGGGAGGATGCCGAGGAGGCTTGTTTTTAATAGAAATAAAAGCACCAAAAAATACATTTCCTTTAATTTAGGTGTATGTGTATATATACACCACTGTTAAAAGGTTTGGGGTCGCATAGAAATTGCCTTGTTCTGTAAAAAAAAAATAAAAAAATTGTCCGTTAAAATAACATCAAATGGATCAAAAATACAGCGTGGACATTGTTAATGTTGTAAATGATTATTGTAGCTGGAAATCGCTGATTTTGATGGAATATCTTCATATGTGTACAGCGGCCCCTTATCACTCCCATCACTCCTGTGTTCCAATGACAAGTTGTGTTCGCTAACCCAAGGTTAAAAGGCTAATTGATCGTTAGAAAACCCTTTTGCAATTGTTACAACTAGAAATGTCCTTGTTCTCCATTTAATAGTGACCTCAACCTTTTGAACAGCTGTTTATATAAGCTGTTTGGATATCCTCTTGCAAAATCATGGACATTAATATTTAGTTGGTACCTGCTTTGTGACTACAAAAACATCCACTCTTCTGGGAATGCTTTGCAAAAGATTTTGGAGTGTGTGTGTAGTGATTTGTTACCATTCTGCCATGAAAGGATTTTTGAGGTCAGGCCCTGATGTTGGATAAGAAGTCCTGGCTCGCAATCTCTGTTCCAGTTCATCCCAAAGGTGTTAGATGGGGCTTTATGGACCTTGCTTTGTATGCTGGGGCACAGTCTTGCTGGAATAGAACAAGATCTTACCAAAATGACAATATTTCAGATAAGTGTAACCTTCTGTAGATGCATTTGTTCAGGGTCATTCTTAGCGCCAGAGAAGTCAGACAGCTGTCTGTGGTGCCTAGACCAGGTGGAGCCACCTGTCACCCCAATGTGTAGAAATCAGTTTAGTACCTGAAAGGGAAGCAACAGAATTCCTGACAAGTTGTGTTGGGAGGCATATAGAAAGATTTATGCCTACACTGGTCGTGGAGTATACTGGTTTGAGCATCAAAGAAGCTTCTTTCTGGGGTGCGCTTTGGTCCAGAACTGGCCCTGTCCATGGGAAGCAATAGAGTCCTGTTGGGATTAGCTAGCACTGAGGCTATCTTGCATTTTAAAGCCCTCTCTGAACACCAATAATAAAGTACCTATGTGTTAGATGGGGTGCTTAACCCCAAGGTCTTGCCAAAACCTGCAAATATGCACAAATATAGAAAAATCACTGAGATAGACAGCGTGATGTTCTCCAATGGCTGTGCTCTGCTTTTAGGGTCACCATCAGCCTTTATAATTATTATTATCTTTTATTTATATAGCACCAACAATTTATGCAGCGCTTAACACAATATTTATATTCATAGCGTGGGGGTTATATTAGCGGCAGATAAGGTCTAGATGTAGTACTTACACAAAAAAGGACTTATTTACTAAAGATTTGGCTGCAGAGTTGCTGTCTCATCTCAGACTCCACTTTATATCACAAAGGGCCTTCCACAGTGAGCTTCTGGAGTAAGAGTAGCTTTTATGTTTCTGTATAAAACATTTTAATCTGTGACATTTCTTAAACATCATCTCTCATTAAACTTTGCATTATATTCCGCTCAGCCCTTAAAGTGTAAAAAAAAATGGGTTGGCCCTTGATAACTCAAAGTGAACTCAGGGAGTTGAAACAAGTATCCTGCAAATTCTGTTGGCAACTCTCTCTTTAGTGAGAAAACCTCAAATAATATGTCAGGGTATCTGCTTGCTCAAGGGTCATTTCACTAAATGTTATATTAAGTTTCCAGCTGACGAGTAACTCTTAAGTGGCTCTCTATTGCTCAGGTGGAAGTGGACTGTGAGCAGCTTACAGCCTCCCTTTAATTATGCCTCTGATTTAGCAATTGGCCCAGAACTGCCAGGGTTTTGCGTTGCTAAATATGTCCTTTGGTCCCTTGCAGTTGTACACACATAGTTTGATCCCCAACCACCCGTAAAGGAACACACGAGATGTATTCCAATAAATATATTTCAAATGTTCTTAAATAAACCTGTTACTATTATTTATATAATAGACATGGTATTGTGACTTAATTCCAGATATACTGTATGTTCCTGCTGGCACATATTGGGAGGGGTCACTTGACTTTTCAATTGAAAATGAAAGCAGCCTGAGAGGACTTTCTTACAGTAGCTGATATTCTGCAACACACCTTGAGATTTCATCACATGTTACCTACTAACAGCGTCAGGAAGAGAAGGATATGTAAATTAAGAGCACTTGTTACGTGAAAGTGCATTGTTATTTTACTTAAAGTGAATGTGTCACATTTTTCAAATCCTACGTTAAAGTGCTAGAAACATACGTTGCCTGTTTATTATGAGGAAAGGTATTTTTTTTAGGATCTACAAAAATATCCTTCACAATTAACATATCTCTGCTCAATTGTTATAGTATTGTTATATTGTTGATGATTGGTTCAGACAGCCTTTGTAAAATGAAGGATGTGTCAGGAAATGAAACCCATCAGATATTGCTGGCTCTGTCACATGCTGCTGCTGATTTCAGCTATCACAAGGTAGACATTTAAGTGTAATATCTCTAAAACACTTAATCAATGGAAACAGTAACTGCTAATTGCATGTAAAGCTGCTGAACACTGTGATTGACTGCTGCTTTTCCTCTCCTTGATTCAGGCCCGGTGCTACCTATAGTAGCAGAAATATTAGGGGGGCACTTAGGGGGACCACATGTAATGGATTGTACCATGTGGATAGGCTCTCCTCTGATTAGAGGAACAGGACAGTCCCAGGTCCTGTTGCTCCAATCGGGGGAGAGACTGTCCACATGGTGTGTGGAGGCTTCGTCCTTATGCGGAAGGGCTCCAGAGGGCCTGATCAATGGAGAGAGTGTGAGTGAAAGAGGGTTTGAGTCAAAAAAAAAAAAGAAATGTAAATGAAACTGATGATATTGGGAGATGGCAGTTATGCTGTACCACCCTCATTGTCTGGTTCAGTATATATTGATGAGAGATATGGTGTACCACCATCAGTGCCTGGCTCCGTTTATAGTGATGGGAGTTCTGGCTTAATATATGATAGGAGTCATGCTGTACCGTTGTCTGAGTCTGGCTTGCTCTATAATGATAGGAGCCATACTGTACCACCATCTGAGTCTGGCTGTTAGAAATGTGGCCACCCTAGCTGTGTGCCACGCCCTGCACTCTGCTAGAGCCACCCCTGGTAACTGCTGTATCCCAACTCCATAAACGAGTGACACAGTGCGCTGGGCAGCTCATTTTTCATTATATTTTTGTCATTTGAAGAGACCTCTGGGGTCCAAAAATCTAATGTGCCTACATGTTAGCCCAAAAAAGCTATCACGCACCTCTAAAGACTTCTCTTGGACTAATACGGTTATATCCAGTTTCCTTATGCAGAACCAGGGAGACACCAAAATATTAATGTCCCTAAAACATAGATAATCTTATAGGTAAAGGCCTTATATCTACCATTATATGGACATTTGTTTTACCAATAGTCCCCTTTAACTAGAGACCTAAATAATGCATGCTAATATTTTTTTTATCTTTACACCTATTACATCATTCAAGGTTGGTAACAGGATCTACCAGAAGCTATACTTAAAGGTGACATGTATTACATATTTCATCCAAAGACAGACCTCCGTTTCCTGTACAGCTGAATTAAAGGCTTCAAATAAGAATACATTTTCACTGCTTTTTATATAGACTTCATACAATAATTTGAGACGATGCTTTGACTTTAGTTAATACCCTACTTTATGTATTCCCCCAGTGCCTCAACTTTCAGTTTTGCTTGAATCAGTGAAACAAAGCTTGGCTTTTGCTTAATAAAAAAGAACAGAGGGAGGATATTTATAATGGTTTCCTGTGTATCTTTTAAAGTTGCATGATTAATAGCATCTTTATATGCACAGACGTCTGAAGCACTTTGACTAGACCAGGTGAAAAACTTCTGAATTTTGTCAGCTGGGGGAGGTCAACAAACCATTAGCATGGGTGACAGCTAATTGTTTACATCCGATATACAATGCTAAGGAATCGTGCTGTGCTTAGTCACAGTCTTGTAAAGTGATGGTTCATTTCCATTTTCTTTGTATTCTCTTTGTAATCCAATCAAAAATATTCATACATTAGAAAGGGTCACAATACGGGTCATATGTACATTTTCCAAGCAGTGGCGTCTCCAGCTTTCATATTTAGGGGGGGCACATGGGGGGCCAGGAACCAAAGTATGGGGGCCAATTATAAAACGGTACATATACACTATATATATATATATATATATATATATATATATATATATATATACACACATATATACACACACACGTTAGGCAGTTATTTCTCATTCTTTAATATTAGCCCCTGCTGATGACAATATATAGAAATATTACACCCTGCTTCTGATATATATTAATATTAACCCCTGCTGCGGATATATATTGATATTAGCCCCTGCTGCGGATATATACTTATATTATACCCTGCTGCCGATATACATAAAAATTATACCCTGCTGCCGATATATATTAATATTTGACCCTGCTACCAGTATATATTAATATTAGCCCCTACTGCCAATATATATTATTAGTCCCTGCAGCCAATATATATATAAACTTAGCCCCTGCAGCCAATATATATTAATATTAGCCCCTGCTGCCGATATATATATAAATACTAGACCCTGCTGCCAATATGAATATAAATACTAGACCCTGCTGCCAATTAATATTAATATTAGCCCCTGCTGCCAATATATGTTAATATCTCCCTCTCCCTCCCAAACTATCCTAACTACCCCCTCTCCCTCCCAATCTATCCTATTTACCCCCTCTCTCCCTCCCAATGTATCCCTATCTACCTCTTCTCACTTCCTATCTACCTCTTTTCACTCTCTAACCCCCTCCTAACTTTCTACCCTCCTCCCCCCCCTTTGAAGTTCACTTACCTTGGGCTTGTAGAAGTCCAGCGGCGGGATCGCGAGGTCTCTGTCTTCCTGGTTCTGCCGCAGTGTGCGCGGCTTCATTGCTGAGCGCCGGATATGACATCATATACCGGCGCTCGGCTTGAAATGCCGGCACTGCGACCAAGGCAGAGGCCTCGCGGTCGCGGAAAAGAGTGAGAGGCGCCGAACGGTCGCTGAGAACTTATTCCTCAGCGACCGCTCGGCGCCTCTCTCTCTCCTCCGGATCTATTAAAAAAAAAAAAAAAGACGGCGTTTCAATTGGGGGGGCACACCGGGGGGCACAGCATGATTTAGGGGGGCCATGGCCCCCTCTGGCCCCCCCCTGCCGACGCCACTGTTTCCAAGTATAAAGAATCGAGCACACATTGTTTAATTCTGGGTGAGGAAAGAATTTGTAATTAATGTTTGAGATATTGTAACTACCAAAATCCACAACTGATTTCGAAACCTGTGCCCCCCAGACTCTAAAGGAAATTTCTGTTAAAATGCTCAAAAATTGACCTTTCCAAATATGTAACCTTCCCTGCCACCATTCTAAGACACAAGACCAGCTACTACCAAGATAGGAGATCAGCTGCACAGTTTTTTGGCCCTTTGTGATTTCATAGTAAAATATCAATTGAATTGAAACGCCATGTTTTATATAACACCCTGATTTTCCTATTGACAGGAGATCACTTATTCCCTACAGGAAGGGCAGGAGGCATAACAAAAAAGTAGCAAGTATTAAGGGTTGTTTCTCTCCATTAGATAATAGATCCTGTGATTGAAACAAATATGTCATTCTTTTTTTTTCTGATAAAAAATTACATGAGTGTTTCCTACTGCCATGTTGATATGTAGAGACTGCAAATGCAAACTGACCATGGTGCTTCAAGGCCAGCAGCCAGCAAATGACAGCATGCAGTTGTCTGAAGGATACATGTAGAGCTGCATGCTGCACTTTTGTAGCATGCAGCCATGTGTATCCTGCAGGCAGTCTCACAGTAAAGAACTGGATCAATTGCATGAGTGGTATAAAAAAAAAAGTAGGTGGTATCAGACACCGGCCTGCCAGGCATTTGCCAGGTATGCCCAATGGCTAGTCTGAACCTGGTCCCAGCTTCCCCTGTCTACTGCAGCACCATATATTTTGGTTTATATTGGCTTTGAGTTTCAATGTTGGAGGTTCTACAGAAATTGTATATTGCTCAGAGACTGTTCAAGGGGTGTTTAGGGTGCCATGAATCTCAGTCATGGTGCCACACACCAACCTATCACTTTGGCACATTGTTTACATTTTGCCATAACACTCACTAGGATTTTCACTCCAGAACTGAAGATGTTAACAACTCACACAGACATTTTACACTCGCATCACTGAAGAGGCTAATAACACACAGTTAATAAAAACAGACAGAGTAGTTTGGAATGGCAAATGTTAATGTGAAGTTAGCTGTGCTGCTAGATACTTAACAATGTACAGTATATGGACAAAATGTATGGACACCTGACCATTAAACCAACAGGGACTTTTGTGGCATCGGATTCTAAATACATAGACATTAATATGTAGTTGCCCCCCTTTCTGTGGGAATATTTGTCCATTTATCCAGGAGAGCATTTGTGAGATCTGACATGTTGGGCGAGAAGGCCTGGCTCGCAATCTCTGTTCCAGTGCATTCCAAAGTTGTTTGATGGGGATAGGGTTCTGTGCTTGTCAAGTTCTTCTACACTAAACGCATCCAACCATGTCTTTATGGACCTTGCTTTGTGCACTGAGATACATACATACATACTGGAATAGAAAAGGGCTTTCCCCAAACTGTTCCCACAAAGTTGGAAGCATAGCATTGTTCAAATGTCTTGGTATACTGAAGCATTAAGATTTCCCTTCACTGGAAGTAAGGGCCCAACCCCTGAAAAATAGCCCCATACCATAATCCTACCTCCACCAAACATTACGGTTGGCACAATGTAGTCAGACAGGTAACGTTCTCCTGGCATCCACCAAACAGAGAAGCGAGATTTGTCACTCCACAGAATACGTTTCCACTGCTGAGTCCAGTGGTGCTGTGCTTTACACCACTTGATCCGACAGCTACTTAGGACCCTAGTAAGTTATGTATCCTAGTATAAGATGGAAGTGAGCGAATTTTACAAGTATGGTGAAGATGTGTAATTATACCTAGCAACTGAGTAACATCTCCCTTATTGTGACCGCATCACTTCAATGCATTGTATGTAGCTGTAAACCTTTTGAGTATGTGTCCATTTGGAAGATAGAAGCTCTAGGCCTTAAAATACTTTACATGCACAGATATTGGAGTATGCTGTAAATTCCATTATGTTAACAACATTAATATAAGACTTGTCCAGTTTAGAAAGAAGCCCACATTTTTAGTTCCAACCTAATAATATGGCACATTGTGTAAATCATCGGTCCATACTTGCATCATGCTACTTGCAGTCAGGGCTGAATGAATCAAGCAGATACCTGGGGTGCTTGGACAATGGGGATGCTGGCAATCTCCCTAGAAAATGTCCCAATATGTAGAAATTGGTTCGGTACCTTACAGGGGTGCAATGGAAGGCTTCACGCTGCACGGGGACATGTACAAGAGAACTATGCCTTCACTGTATAAAAAAGACATAGCATGTGGGGTGACAAAGGCACATTACCCGAATATAGTGGATTCCTGGATTATCCCTCCAGTTGTAGTGTAACGGGTTAATACAGGGAGTTCAGGAATGCTTTCATAAATCTAATAAGTATGAGATCTGAAAATGGACATACAAGATGGGCCAGATGGTCAGTACCTGCCTTTATGTTATATGGTTCTGCGATAAGACAGCCTGGTGTTACCTGTGTGATTATCAGTGCTGACCCTAAAGCTGGTGGCCGGCCATTACTGTATTAATGTGTAGTGATGTGCTAAAGAACCATATTGCTTGAGAACCTCTACACTGTTCCCCAAGCATAAAACAAAGCGCTTCTCAGACATTCCCTACATTAATTTTTAACATTGCTTTGGAGCCTCTACACCACATACCCGACCGTTCTGCTGTATTTATTTATATACTGTATTCCAGCCAGGGCCCAGGCTGGATCACGACATCATGACATGATGTATGCACCATTGTCATCATAATATTGCTGATGTGTACTGGAGTCATGGACAGGAAGGATAATGAGCTGTGTCAGTATGGCAAGATACCAGAATGCTAAATAAATACTGGAATAAACAAGTCTTTGCCTTTAAATGTATGTATTCTATAAAAAGAAACACAGTGCTGGGACTTTGACGCTGCTGATTCTTTTAGCCGTGAATGGTTATAATAAAACAAAAACTGTGCAATGTTCTTCTGCCGTCTTATAGAATAAGGCCTTTTTTCGTGTCTGTAGGAAGATAAATATGCAGCGATTTGAATAGGAGCCAGGGCCTGTGTGCTGGCAGCCTGACAGTAGTAGCAAGGGTGGCGAGTGCTTGGGAAGGGTACTGCAGTATGAGTAAAATCCTCATCCTTCCCTTGTGAGCAGAGACTACTCAATCTGCTTTGGCAGACATATCAGGAATTACTGCACTTTTCTCTTTGTTTGTAAAATGGAGAGCAGATTTCTAGCTCTCTGTTTGCAGATAACTTGGTTAATAATACTTTTCTACAATGAACACACAGAACGACACAGTGTTGTTTTTTCCTAGGATATACAGCAAAGAATCTGTTAACCCTTGTATGGACCATAACCTCTCGTCTAGTCTTAAAAGCTCCAGATGAAACCAAGGATCCTCCATGACCCTGGTGCACCCACCTAAAATCATCTTACCCAAACAGGTGCACTCCCCCCCAAGCATACCACCTGTCTTAAGCCCAAATGGCATCACATTTGAGGAGGCAGACTACTCCATGAGGGTCTGGTAAGGGGGGAAGTGCTCTTTTTCAGTGGGGGTTTACACACACACACAATCACCAACTTTAGTGAATAAACTCATATGACTTACTCCATTGAACAGCTGAACAGTGCAGAATGCCAATATATGACATCATAGACTGCTGCTGTACACCACGTGGGGAGATTATATCCCAACTCTCTGTATATTATAGATGACAGTTCTTAGTGATCTGTCTTGGAGGAGCATAGGTTTCGGTTCCCAAATAGCCAAGCACCTTGTGGACACCCTTTCTGGGCTCCATCAAGGTATAACACCCAGGTAGGGCTCCAAAAAAACATGATTTTAGCAGAACAAGAGTGGTGCCAGTTATAAGGTTCTTCTCATACCATGTCGTACGGAAGAACAGACATTTTATTGGCTTTGTGCAGTAACCTGACAGCTTATAATAAATAGGGGTGTCCTGTAACATAACATGCATTGGAACCCGATACTGTGTATTGTGAATTGCTTTTTTCAGACCCACATCATTTACAGCTGAGAGTTTATGGAATTTTATTACTGATAAATAGATTAAGGAAACCCTATCATAATATATTTTGTTACTTTTACGTTTAAACAGCTTTATTGTACTAAGTATGTTGCTTGGATTAATATGAATTAACTGCTGATTGAGTTCAGCTCTTTCAATGAAATATAGTGTAATCATCTTACTGATTGACTATAATCAATAGAATTGCTGATTGGGCTTACATTTTGGTTTGGATCTCTGTTGATATTTAATGGCCCTATGTGGAAAAATAACTTTGCAATAGCACTATAGCAGGAATGTCAACAGTACAAAAACAGACTTTGCATTGTACTATTATTTTATCATATGATTTGCCAGTAAGTAATATAAGAGGAAGATTCAAGCATTTAGTTCGATTAAAGGAGACTGTAAGTCTACAACGTACGGTTTGTAAATGTAATATGGAGTGGCCTTTACTTGAGAAAAGAGGAGCCACTGAAGCACAGACCTCATTTTGAAATCAAGAGCCTGACAGAGGTCAGCTAGAAGCCTTTTATCTCCTGGTGTGGCTTCAGCCAGGCAGCTTCACACATGCAGTAGCATATACAGAAGTATCTTAAGAATGCACAATGACATGCCACGAAACACTTCTGCAAACATTCTCTACTGTGTGCCATTGCGGTATCTCCCATTGTTCAATGGCAAGCTCCAGGCATGCCAAAAAGTGTTTATGCAATGCAATGTCCAAGTATGGAACTGGAGCATCATTTCTACAGATTCAAAATGTATCTTCAAAATGACCTGTGCCATTAGAAGAGGATAAATGACCATTTTCAGTGACTTGGCACTAAAAGCTTGTACACAAGCCAAGAAAGTGAAAGAAATGTAAGTTTAAAGAAAAACACAATCTATTCTGCACCCACCTCTCGGTCAGGTATAATGAATGTTATTATTGCATGCTAAAGTTTGTATGAAACACTGGGTCAAGCTAAGTTGAACAGAAACAGACAGTTGGCTTTAGCCCGCACTGGCTTGTACATTTTTACATACCTTACATACCAAATGTACCAAATATTGGAGCCTCTCCCAAGAATTGCTGGAATCTGTTTGCTATACAACGAAGCTCAATGTTCTCATGGTTTCCAACCAAGATACATCTTCATACATAAATAATTCAGGACCCAAGATTTTACTAGAGAATAAATACATTCAGCAACATAGAAGTCATAAAGTTAAGTGAATGCTCCATATGGAAGGTCACTGGTCTTGTTCCATGGCCATGGAAGCTGGTGAAACTAGGCCCAAGTTTGTCAACAACAAAGATTCTAATTTTATGTATTACGTTAACAGCTAAACACAATTCCTGGCCTTGGATGTCCCAACCTTGAAAAACATACTTCAGAGTGTCAGAAAATTCTAAAAACAACATATATAAAAGGAGCTTTAAAGGATTACGTACAAGTCTGTAGGATGAAAGCCATAATTATAATTGGGTGGGGAAAAACCAGAGAAGACCAGCATTTGAGTTAAAGAAACAATACTATGCTTTTTTTGTAAGATTAACTTATATTTGGCATCACCATGGGGTTGATACTAGTGCTGACTAATGCTTTTGAAAATACATTTATTATATTGTCCTTTAAAAAACAACTCTGCAAGTGAGTCAACTTTGTAGACTATTGCCAAACCTAACAACTTGTGTTTGTGAAGCACATCTCCTAAACATCATCCTTAACCCCAATAATACAGTAGTGTTCTAGCATTAATATGTGAATAGGGAACAGAATAGAACAATCATTTTTTACTGATTTTTGTTCTACAGGAGAGATAAAGAGATCTATCAGTAGTCTTAATTCACATCATGATATTCTTAGATAGCAGGCACAGTTTGAATATTAAGCTGGGCCTTTGCAATAGAGAGAACCAAGCAGTTGTCTTGGGAGCTGAGCTGCTATGGGAGAACTACTTAAACATTTTGATGAATCAGTCCAATGTTTGAGAATTGGGATCAAGTCATTCGTTCTCTGCTGGCCATAATTTGCCTCTGTCATAACCATAAAAACCAGAAAGGTATGTGGTTTTGCCCCTTGGTGGCATGCATCCAAGATGTATGCTCCCCAGCATAATGGATTTTTCTGAAACCATAAAAACATTATTATTATTATCCTGTAATACTGGTGGCAGAGGCAGTGCAATGTGTAGGAGCGAGCCACCTCCTGGGTAATCCTTATATATTACCGTATTTGCTCGATTATAAGACGACCCTGATTATAAGACGACCCCCCAAAATCTGAATATTAACTTAGGAAAAAAAGAAAAAGCCTGAATATAAGACGACCCTAAAGGAAAAAAGTTTTACCAGTAAATGTTAATTCATGTAAACTATTTTTTTTAATAAAAGCTATGATTGAGAAAAATATTTTTTTTGTTTTTATTTCTTGTATTTTCCAACCTGTCCCCCAGTTACGCACATCTGCCCCCAGGCTTGCCACTCCAATATGGCACTGTGGCCCATGATATGCCTTTTAACCCTCTATATGCCACTGTGCCCCATGGTATGCCTTTTGACCCCCTATGTGCCACTCTGCCTCCAGAAATGCCTTATACCCCTATATCCCATTCTGGCATTTAGGGGGTTAAAATGCATATTATGGGGCAGAGTGGCATATAGGGAGGTATAAGGCATTTCAGGAGGCAGAGTGGCATTAAGGGAGTTAAAAGGCATTGTATAGAGCACTCTGCCTCCAGAAATGCCTTATACCCCTATATGCCACTCTGGCATTTAGGGGGTTAAAATGCATATTATGGGGCAGAGTGGCATATAGGTGTATAAGGCATTTCAGGAGGCAGAGTGCTCTATTAAATGCCCCCTTAACGCCACTCCAGAAATGCCCTATGCCCTCATTTAACACACACACACACACACACACACACACACACACACACCCTATACCCCCATTTAACTAACACACACACACACACACACTCTCCCCTCCCCTCCCCTCTCAGCCCTCTCTTACCGGTGCTTCCAGCCGGGGCAGCGGGTTGACGTCGCCTTCTGCTGCAGCCGGAAGGAGGTGGAGTTGGCAGCGGGGGTTTGTATCCGTCCGTCGCGTATACTTTCCCCGGCTGTCAGAGATCAGAGTTCCCCGCACCGGTGCGGGGAACTCTGATCTCTGACAGTCGGGGAAGGTTTGCGCGACGGACGCAGACAACCCCCGCTGCTAGCCACACCTCCTTCCGGCTGCAGCGGACGTTGTCTACGCGGATCGCGTAGACGTCAACCCGCTGCCCCGGCAATACAGCAGGAAGCACCGGTAAGTGTGTATGATGGGGGGGGGGGGGTGAGACAGGAGGATCCAGGTCCCCTGCAGCGGTGCGGGGGATCTGGATCTTAGTCTCCTAATCAGACTCTATTTGAGGTCTGATTAGAAGACGACCCCGATTAGAAGACGAGGGGTATTTTTCAGAGCATTTGCTCTGAAAAAAACCTCGTCTTATAATCGAGCAATATATATCGTGGCAGGGAGAAAATCTCATGCTGACAGCTATTGTTGATTTTTATGGTTTAAACAAACCCTGGCCATCTTGCCACAATGTATGACTGAATTTATTCACAATTGTGGCATCACTTATTGAATTAAGTATTTTAGACTGGGGTATGTGTAAAATTGGTCAGGAAACATTTATCTAAGCAATGTGCAGTAAGAACCAATGCTTGGAGGCAGACAGCAAACAAGAAATGTTTACAAAGCAAAGTCATATGCTCAGTTCGGCTAGAATGCCAAGAATTTCAAAGCTGTTGACATGTGAAGCCAGTTTCCTGTTTTGCAATGTATGAATTCTCTTACATAAATTATGTGCCATGTATGGTGAGGGCGATGGTGCTCCATGATTACATGGCACCTCACATTTATGTGGATCCGACTTCCTCGGTACAGGACATACGAGCAGTTCCGTCATCCTCACACACACGGGTATTAGCATTTTGGTTTTACAAATTATTATACTAATTTATATAATTACCTGTCCATGTTTCATTTATACATTATGCTTGGTACATTACTAAACAGTAGACTTGTGCGAACGGACCAATTTTGTTTTTGGTCCATTCGTTTTCAGACAACGAATTTTGTTTCCCCCCTTTTGGTTCTGGCGTAAAATTGGAGGTATTTTTACATTCAGAAATCAAATATGTTGCCACTCACCCTCATTCACTTTCTTATGCTCTTCCACATTCACTCATGTTCTCTCACACTCTCATTCACTCTCTCTCCAGAGCCTCCGGGCACACCCTCTCCCTGTTCCTCCAATCGTGTCATCAGGTGACCACTAAAGATGTCACTAAGCACATGTGCTGGCCACCACCCCTCAAGTTAAACAAGAAGTATGGTCTCCCAAATCCCGTATTTACAGTTCTATACAATAAACTATGTAATGGGATTTACATGGTAAAATAAGTAAACTATATCTATTAAACGCCCGCCTCACCTGTGTAAAATGGGGAAAGTTATCTTAATATCCTGTTAGGGTTAGATGAGTTAGGCCTTAGAGCAGTGCTACCACCACTCTCCTTTTTTCTATAGACCATATTGCTGCACATCAGGATATCCAGAGCTGCAGCTCAGTGCCCCCTGCTTTTGGAATCAATGGGTGCACTTTCTGCGCATGCACATAGGGTTTCTTGTTAGACCCCCATAATCTCATCACGGAGCTGTCTGTAGGTAAGTACATCTCGGCCAAACACATCCCTCGCAAGGCAAGTAGCTGAGAAGATAGAAAAGGCAGCAAATGTTTACGGGAGGATTCTGTAGAATCCCCCCATCCATTTTCTAGGGAAACCACATGGAAAGAGATGGTATTGGTTTCCATAAAATCCAAGGCCATTGTACCTTAAAACACCTTCTCTGTATTCATAATAAAACATGATATTTAAGGTTACTATTTTTCTATGCATTTTATTGGATATTGAGTATGGCCGCTTTCCCAGAAAAGAGGAAAAAATCCTGTAAATGCTATTTGTGAGAATTGGAGGAAAGCACAGAAGTCTTTGTTACTTGTCTACTCAGCTGCTATTGTAAAATGACTCACCGACTACAAACATGCCAATATAGAAATGGATTGGACTCTGGTGTTTGTATTTCAGGATGCTGTGTCATCAAGTAGAATGTATCAGCTTGCAGAAATCAGCTTGTTGTGTTTATAACACGCTAAATTGCTTTTATATAGGTTCACCTGAGCGCATCTCATAGATGAAAGTGAACAAAGCTAGCTCTTTATAATGCATATAGAATGGTTTTATCTCACCGAAACATGTATGCATGTATGTATGTAATGGTTTAAAGAATGTAAGCTCCTGCGGGAACAGGGCCCTTCATTCCTCTAGTATCTGTATGTCAATTGCTGTATTGTACCTGTCGTTATCTGTAAAATCTGCGGAATCTGTCGGTGCTTTATAAATAAAGTATAATAAGAGGTTATTGTTCAAAATTATTATTTATTGATTTATATAGCCCTATCATATTCCGCAGCACTGTACAATGGGTTAACAGGGCATAAAAAAGAGCGCATAACAATTAGACTTAAAGCTCAAACAAGTTTACAATCTAGAAAATGGGGGAAAAAATTGTTCCTGTTTCGATTTTATAGCTAGGTCTCTTTCAACGTTTTACGGCCAATTCAGACTTGGATTTAGGTGTTCAGGTATACCGTACCTCCCAACAGTCCTACTTTTTAATGGGCACTGTCGAAGGTAGCTGCTCCCGGGTAGTGAAAATATATAGGGCATGGAACATTTTATCACCGTAAATGCCGTTTATTTGTTTATCAGTAGTGTTCCTGGAGCGGTTGCAAAAAGCACAATGACACATGGATCCGCTCGTTTAACAGTCCACAAAGCTCCAACACTTTAATGCTTACAAGTGTCCACAAACACAAGTAATGTCCTTTGCAAACATAATTCTCTAGGATTAACTGAGGTAGTCTGCTATAGAGGGGACATGCTGCTAAACGCTTAGAGAACAAATCAATACTCTGTCAATAAAGTACAGATTCAGACTTGCTCTGTGTCCACCTCTGTAGCAGTGTTGGCACGAGCTAGAAGATATTAATGTCTGCTTGCAGGAAAAACAAGCTTAACCCCTTCGAGACAAAGGCTGATTTTACTTTTTGTACCCTTTGTGACAATGGCCTTTTTAACATTTCTGCGCTGCTTGTGTTTAGCTGTAATTTTCTTCTTTCCCGTTTACTGAACCCACACACATTAGATATTTTTTTTTTCAGGACAAGAAGGGCTTTCTTTAGATGACATTGTTTTGATTGTATCATATTATTTACTATTAAAAAAATTATAAAATATGGTGAAAAATGTAGAAAAAAATGACTGTTTCTAACTTTTAGTTGAAAAATCTTTTACTCATCTATAAAAGGTAATGAAAAAACCTGCTAAATAGATTCTACTATTTGTCCTGAGTTTAGAAATACCCAATGTTTTTATGTTTTTTTGCTTTTTTCTACCCATTATGGGGCAATAAGTACAGGTAGCGTTTTGCTATTTCAAAGCCATTTTTTCCAAATCTGGTAATTCTTCCCCCCATGTGCCATTTCGGGTATCTTTGAACCCGGCCAATGCAATTTACCCCATCAAGTCATATATTTTTGAAAACTAGACAGCCCAGGGTATTCCAAATGCTAGTATTTTAACTCTTTCCATGCACCATATCTACCACCAGTCTTTGTCAAACTTTATGGTAGTCATTTTTTTGCATTTGTTTTGTCATACACATTTTACTTCAGGTATGAATTAAAATGTTCTAGTTTATGTCACTATCACAAAACACCCCAATATGTGTTCAGCAACATCTCCTGAGCGCAGCGATACCCCACATGAATGATTTTGCCTGGCTGTTTTGGGGCAAAAGGGCCACATTTGGGGCATGCGCATTTTTCAATGTTGAACTTTGGCATTTGGGGATCCACTGCCCATGCCCTATTTGGTACATCTTTGAGCCGGGCCATTTCAGTGTGCCCAATAAACCCATATATTTTTGAAAACTAGACACCCCAGGGTATTTCAAATGCTAGTATTTTAACTCTTTCCATGCACCATATCTACCACCAGTCTTTGTCAAACTTTGTGGTAGTCATTTTTTTGCATTTGGTATTCCACACACATTTTAATTCAGGTATGAATTAAAATGTTCTCGTATATGTCACTATCACAAAACACCCCAATATGTGTTCAGCAACATCTCCTGAGTACAGCGATACCTCACATGAATGATTTTGCCTGACTGTTTTGGGGCAAAAGGGCCACATTTGGGGCATGCGCTTTTTTCAATGTTGAACTTTGGCATTTGGGATCCACTGCCCATGCCCTATTTGGTACATCTTTGAGCCAGGCCATTTCAGTGTGCCCAACAAAACCATATATTTTTCAAAACTAGACACCACAGGGTATTTTAAATGCTGGTATTTTAACTCTTTGCATGCACATATTTTACCACCAGCATTTTTTCAAAGTTTGCAGTAATATTTTTGTGTGTGTATTTTTCCCACACACACCTACTTTATGTATGAATTTACAGCTCCTGGTATATGCCGCTGTCACACGACACCCCATAATGTGTTCAGCAACATCTCCTGAGTGCAGTGATACCCCACATGCATGGGTGTGTCATTTTTTGGGGGAACTAAAAGGCCACATTTGGTACGTGTGCATTTTTCTAATTGGAAATTAGATGTGTGGCCATCCTTCCCCCCGTGTTAATTGGGACGTTGTTGAACCTGGTCCATTCAATTTACCCCATCAAATCATACATTTTTTAAAAGTAGACACCCCACGGGCATTTAATATGCCAGTATTTTAACTCTTTCCATGCGAGAATTGTTTTAAGCTAATATGCTAATTTTAGGACTTGCTCACAAAAATATATTTTTTATATATATATATATATTTTTTTTATTTTTTTTTAAAAAAAATTTAACATTTTTTTTCAACTTGGAGGTTCCCCTGATAGTGACATCAGTGGGAAATGATTTTTACATTTTACTGTTTTTTTACTATTTTTTTCTAATTATTATTAATTTTATTTTATTTTTTAATTTATTTTTACTAATCACACTGTGATTAGAAAGCTGGGCTCCATTGACTTGCATGGTGAATGCAGTACCTGTATTCAACCTGCAAGTGGAGCCAAAGTTCTCTAGATGGTCTGGACTATCTAGCGAACTTTTAAAATTTGTGGTTCCTGTTACAGGACGGCGGCCATCTTCCTTGATGGCGAAGATTGCCGGCAGCTGCGGCTGTGACCGCTCTCCGGAGCGGTCACAGCCCATCAAAAGGTTAGTGTTTGGTGTCGCTGGATGCCTCCTGATCGAGGCATTCCAGCGACACCATTTAAGTTTAGGAGGCGATCGTCGATCGCCTCCTAAACGCTTTTAAAACGGGCGTCCGCCGCCATACAAAGTATGGCGGATGTTGACGCCCCGTGGAGGAGCCAGAGATGGCCCCTTTGTGCCGATCGCGGCGTTGCTGAATGCCTCGAGGTCGAGGCATTCAGCAACGCTTTTTGGGTGCAGAAAGCGATAGTAGATCGCTTTCTGCACCCGTTTAAAGACGTGCCGGTCCTGGCACGTCAATTGTCGTAAAGCACATGCTTTTCCGTGCCGTGCCAGGACCGGCAATTGTCATTAAGGGGTTAAACAATTTGCAACTGTAGCCCTGTGTGAGACAATATATTAGTAGGTTGAGTTGGAAACTACCAACTAAATGTCAATTAAAGAGTCCAAATCATTTTCTTACTTTACAATGAACATTATTTAAAAATAATAATTTGAAAAGGCCACTCATGGATTAGATTTTAACTTGAAAAACATTCTTGAATGTAGTCCTCGATTAGCCATTCAAAGTGGTTCTCACAGTAATCTTGGGCTGTTGGGTATTGAAAACCTTAGTTGTGATAAAGATACCAGGAATTGAGGAGACAGGAGAATGGCCAGTTGCTCAGTATTTGAGCTTCAGATAGCGAGATGCCATAACAGTAGCGGAGACAAACTAGTAGCAGAGGTACAATCGGAGAGGTCGTACTTGAACAAGGACTGCTTTGAGTCACACATACAAACAGGGATTAAGGGTTTGCATGGAAGGTGGTGATGGACTGGAGAGATTTGGGAAGATGAGTAAGGAGATGTTATTAGTGATCTTTTGTAACTTTGGTGATGGCTGTTTAGTGGAGCATGGAGAAATATTGGAAAAAAAAAAAGAGCTAAATGAAAGAAAGTTGAGTAGTTTGGAGCACAGAAAAGCTTAGTGAGATGCCAGTTAGAAATGCAGGATCTAGGTAAGGCGAGGGCATCGGAATAAGAAGGTAGGAGATGCAAAGGAATAGGGTCAAGTGTACAGGGAGTAAAGTGGGAGTATGGGAAGATATCAGATACCCTATTAGGGGTGATGGATCTGAAGCAATTGAGGTTATCTAGTTGACAAAGAGGCAACATCATGAGGGAAAATGTTATAAATGATGCTTTCTATCTACTTCTTAAATGGTCAACAAGTTCTTTGGCAGTGAGGATGAAAGGGGTGGTGAATGTTTTGAGACAGAGGAGGGTGATAGGAGCGGAAAACATTTAGGATGGATTTTTAGTGCATGAAGTCCTTAGGATTTCCCGACAGTTGTATTGAAATAAGTGTAGCTGCTACTAACCATAGCAGACCGGTCTTGTCAAGTATGGTGCAATACACCCTTGACAATAAATGGCAGTAGAAACATTCCAGAAAAAACCCCCAGAAAATAAAACCCCATCAAGCCATTATTTTTATTCTATTAGAATAAATGTGTCAGATTTGTTCAAACATCATGAGTTTGCTTTTATGGATATCTGTGGTCAATCCAGCATGTCTACTAGTCCTTCATCCTGACCCTTTTTTCCTCGTATTCTTTCCTAATGTCCCATTGTGGCTACTGACATGCACTTGGCACCGCATACCGCATAGTTAATGCAATTAGAAATAACACAATGCAGCTCATCTCACAAAATATTCTTGGGTTGACCTTCCACGATGCATGACTATGTTGGTCAAGTGAAATGTTTCATCTCATCTACAACCTATGGTTTAGTGCAGAATTTCCTAACCTCTAGTACTATGCATCCTTGAAAACCTGTTCTAAATGTTAATGGTATTTTACTTTAAACTGATACTAAGTTGTATTATTAGGGAACTTGGTTGAAACAAGTTGGAGTAACTGGTTTTAGTAAATAAACCCTTTTTCTTCTGAAACTGTCTGCTAAGTTGCTGTACGATGCACCCCCCAAACTTCATGTACCAGCAGAGAGAGGTCCCTTCGGTGTCGGGGAAAATACTTTCCTCTTGTGATTTACAGGATAGTCATAGAAAGAACTTCCAGAGAAGTGTGGTCACCTAGCATCTTATGATTAAGATGTGCTTGTCATTGAATTACTTTAAAAAAACAACAAAAAAATTAGAATTTCAGTTTATAAGATTCAGACTTTAATCGTTCTTTGATCTTTTCTTGGATTTAGTTTTATGCTCCGTTTATGTTCCACCCTCCCAGTAAAATAAAACTTCCTTGCATTACATCTAAACCTCTGACCCTCCAAAGGCATCAGAACCCAACAATGGGCAACATCTGTGCTTTCAGTAGACTCGGCTGCTGCAAAGAACTACAATTGTTTGTGTATGTTGGCTGTACACAGGCTTTGTGTTAAAACACAATGGGAAAAAATATACAGGAAAGATATAAACTAGACAACTGTGTACTATTCATTGAATGTCTCAGAACAGGCAGACTGTGCCAGGCATGTGTCATCCAACTGCAATTTATAAATAACAATTCGGTTTCTTCTAGCACAGTCCTTCTTATACTTGAAGGAACTGAACATACAGTACAAGGATGGTTGCTGGAAACAATGTACAAACATCAAAATGCAGGGTACAGAAATCCCCTTACCATTAGAACAAGATTAACTGTATATTGCCTCAAAAAAAAAAATACAGCTATTCTAAGAAATCTATAATGCTTTTTGAATTTCAAACAAATACGTTTAACCTAGCACATAGCCTGAAATTCTTAACTATGGTTCACAACTGCAGCTCTTTTACTGTTCCTGGTGTTAAACTATAGGGGCATAGAAGCGTATAAACACTGTTCTTTTAATTTACCTGGTGTGGGGGCACAAAGAAGAATAATTAATTATTTTGGGCATACACCCTTAAGAAATTATCTTAAATGCGTACGAAAGCCAAAGCAAAACTAGTGCAGCTTGTAAAAAAAAAATAAATAATAAAATCACAAAAGCTGAAGACTTCAAAAGTTTCTTTAATGATTTGCAGTAGAGTGACACACATTTTTTTTATATATAATCACACTAATGAAAATTCACTATGCATATTGAATTGGTGGCCAGGTTCACTTCTTCATGCAAATCTGTAGCATCTTTTCCATTATGGTGTCATAAGGCTCTGCTCATAGGCTCTACTCTAGGCACAAACCCAGGTCCACATACCCTGGTCTTGGCCTTGATTAAGAGTAATCTCAAAAATTAAAGAAACTGTTACATCACAAATTTGTATTTTGACATTTGTTAATTTTACCTATATATATTCATGTGAAACAAAGTCAAAGTCTGAAGGGGACAAAATTAAGGGGAAGGACAACATATTTAGGGAATAATTTAGGTAAGTTTTTATTGTGGACTAACTGGGCCAAAATCTGTCAAACTCTGTGTTGCTTATATTGTTGTAATGGGAAGAAGGTATGTTCTGGCTACTGTAAGGTCCATAAAGACATGGTTGGATGAGTTTGGTGTGTGGGAACTCGACCCTAAACCCATCAAACACTGGAATGAGGATGAACTGGAACCGAGATTGCCAGCCAGGCCTTCTCGGCCATTATCAGTGTCTGACCTCACTAATGCTCTACTGGATAAATGGGCAAAAATTCCCACAGAAACTCAAAAATCTTGTGGAAAGCTGTCCCAGAAGAGCTCAAGCTCTTATACATTCAAAGGGGGAACTTCATATTAATGTCTATGTACTTAGAATGCAATGTTATCAAAGTCCCTGTAAGTGTAATGGTCACGTGTCCCAATCCTTTGTCCATTAGGACCTCATGGTGGTTTTGCAAATGTTGAAAAATGTTTAAAGGAGGACACCAGCCCTATTTTCACGTAATTGAAACATATTGCAATCAATTTTGGACAGATTCCAAAGCATTTCACTGCATGCAACATAAAACAAGTATTCTTTGGTTAACTCCAGCAAAACCGCCTCTACTGACAGCAGGACGCATTTATACACTGCTTGCATATGGTCAGTGGCATTCCCGTTCTAGTCAAAAAGGTGTTTCTATGACTCAAGAGTAAGCCTGTATTACCAAATGTCTAATTTGTGTGGGTAAGTCAATCATGGAAAATGGGAATCTGTTGTATAGAGTATGGAAAAACGGCTCGGTAGCGAAATGGTTAGGCACTTAATGAAGAAAAGTAGGTGAGATTGTCCGTTGTATACGCTTATATTTATTCTAAATCTTAGTGCAGTGTATGTAGTAGTCTATAACCCATAATACAAATAAGTTTGGAAAGAGTAATACACACAGATATTCTGAACGGATGGCAACAAATTGTACATTTATACAGTAAACCTGCATAGAAACTCAACATGCATACTCAAGTTCAAAGTGGATAGAGACAGGAATGTATTACAGACCATCAACAGGGACATCCATATCATTGACGTTATAACATTAAGGTCAGTTGGGTTTGATAACAGAACTAATTTTCTTTTTTAATTTATTTTACAAACAGTGCAAACGATGCTGGGAGAAGGCATCAGCACACCGACAACGGCATAAAAAGGTTGCATTACTTTGAGAAATCCACTTACAACTCATAAATAAATAATGATTAAAACAATCTAAATACTATTTTAAAGAACCACTTACTTGTATTCAGTTACTAGCAGTAATAAATGAATTATGGCCACACATGATGTCATCAATATTGTCAGCCCTTTTATATTCAGTTAGAAGGCATCCAAAAGATTTTCATGTATGGTCATGATGTTTAAGGATTTTAATGTGATTATCTAGAATTGCCAAGAGTGCTTAGTACAGAAAATCTTCTGTACAAGACAATCTTCTTGTCATATTAGGTTCTTGTGGCCAGAACAAAATAGAAACACTGAAAAACCAAAGCATATGGCAGATTTAAGAGTTTATCCCCATGTTCTACGAAATATTATAGATTTTTTGTACTTCTGAAGTATTCTTAATTGCTGCAGTAACAATGCCAAAGTGTATGCAAAGCAGGTTAAAAACTATCCTTCAGGGGATTCCTAAATCTTTTTCTCACACACCACCAGCAGGCTTTATTTTAGGATTAGTCAACAAAAAAGTTGCATAATAAAACATTGAATCAAAATGTAACTTAACCAAAACAACTACTTAACTTGTCTTCAGCAAAAGATAGCCTACAGATAGCTGTCAGTTCTATGGTAGTCCGCCATCCGCAGACAAGCTCTTTTCAAGAACATAACTCAGCATCATGGGAGGTGGATACCCTTTGGTCTAGAGATATACTTGTGGCCAGTTAATAGTAATGGCAGGGAAACCCAAGAGCTCTTGTTGAAATGGTCCAATCATAAACCATTTACTCCCAAGTCTTTCAGTTAATTAGGCTATAAATGCTTTGTAGGCACCTATGGCATGACTTAAACCGACGTCTTTCAAGATTCTGTATTCTATGAATTCCGTCCGAGGACTTAAATGGCATAGCAGGATCAAACTGTGCTCTAAATCTGCCACACATCTCAGGCAATGAAACAGGTAGGTCTTACAACTACATATGCTTAATATGCCCCATTTAAAATATATATATTTTATGCCTAGGTCATACTGAAGTCTGCAGACTATATTTGGAGATATACAGGGTGAAAAAGCTTTGGATTTCTATTTTCCTCTTTTCCCACGCCCCTTCCGGGATGGATGTTTTGCAGACGCAGGAGGAGAACTGGAAGATGCCACCGGTATGTTGATCTGGCCGCCCTGAATATCCTGTCGTGTATCTGCAGGCATCTGATCGATTTTTTGCTGTGCCTCCAGGTAGAACATTACATCACGCAGCTGGTCCTGCATTTCCACGATCTGCACGTCCTTCTGCTCACAGAGTTCCTTCCGCAGGTTCTCTTCTTCTCGAAGTTTAGCTTGTAGGACAGTCTGGTTTGCTCTCAGGCATTTGTTCATTTCCTGTTCTTCCTTCAACTCTGATGAAAGCTTGGCTACTTTGGTGTTTAGTTGGGTGCACCTGCAAAATGTGGGTAAAAAACCGATTTATCTCTGCCTTATACAGATCCAGCAGAAGAAACTGGCTGGTGATGACCCCTAACAATATATTGTGAAAGTCTATCAGTAACCTACAAGCCCCAGATCTATTGACTAAAACCCCTAGTTATCTGATTACTTGTGCATTTTAGATTTGTGTTATTTTTTCTATTTATTCCCCTATGCATATTTTTTTCACCTTTGTATGTGGCATGTCCAATGTAATTGCCAACAACACTGATACAAACCACATTACTGGCAAATGCGTTGTGAACAGTTGTAGCGTGTTAACATCGACAATACGCACAGATTTGGAAGTTCTCAGTACCTTCGTTCTGCTGCTTGTTTGTCCTTAAGCAGGTCATTTAATTTGTGTTCCAGGCTGTCACATTTATCTATGGTCTCCTTAAACTTTGCTTTCATATTATTAATCTAAAATAGAGAGAGATTGTTACTTTTGTTTTTTCCTTAAAGCCAAATAAGAGCGTTAAACTAGACTGCCCTCTGTAGCGATTATTTATCATGGTATGCAGCCATTGCTGTAAAGTGTGTTGCAAACATTGATGCTGTGTAATTGTAAATCAGAGGGCTACTCCCATCACTGCATGAACGTCCCAGAGACTAAGTGCCGTCTGGCAGGGTAAGAGAACATACCAGTGCAAGATCCCGATACCGCTATCAGGAGGGGACAGCACTTAGTCCAGAGCAGCTCTTATAAATGTTATGGACAGATTACAGCCACATATAGAGATGTTATCCAGTTTTATGACACCATTCATGGGCTAAAGCATAGAACATGAGACTTTTAGACTATAATATAATCACTAGAGGTGTAATTACCTTTAACCGTTTGCGACATTCTGCCACACAGAACACTAGCTCAGCCACAGCAGTTGCTGCAACATTACTTTGAAGTAGTACTTTTAACACACAGCTGCTATCGCAAACCTTCCTGGCATTTCTTGCGCTTTAACAGGTTTTAAATGTTAACAGATTTCAGCGTGTGGTTACCTCGTCTGCTGTATCTTTCTCCAGACGGACAATCTTATTTTCCCAGTAGATGCGCTGAGATTCCAGCTGACTGGTGAGCAGGTAGGAATACTGAAACCATGCAAGACAGAAAAAAGGGCCAAGAAGATTACCAGCACATATACACCACTTTCTGTGAGCGGTGCTTGTTTCAGCGTCCATGTGTCATTTCACTGGTGGCTACCTGCTGATGCAAGTCACGACCACTGGTCATCCATGCCTACAACACAAGGCATTTGGAGTGCGCCTCGCTGCCTTCTCTAATGATTAGGTTAAGAACTGAACTCAGTCGTGTCATATAAAGAGCTGGCGGGGGACATTATGTTTTTTCCCCAGTGCAGAGGACAAAAAATAAGCCAATACGTGGCAAGAAATGTTGAAACCTCTTTGTTTCAAAGAATGCATGTTAAAGTATTGAAAGAGCACTTTAACATGCATTCTTTTTAATGGGATGTCAGGAACATTGAAGAGGTATATATAGTAACATGTATCAATTACATCCTTGTTTTTCCCTTACGACTTAATATACTAGTTCACTTTTCTTATAAGGAAAAAAAAAATCTGAACTGTAGTCAGATGTTTCAGATATATTTTAATCATCCACTTGTTTCAAAAGCCAGATAAGTGTTTATTTCATCGGTTTTTAACAGCAAATACACTACTAAAGAATGAAAACTAAATGTTAACTTAAATCCCATGACCCCACCTGCTGCGTTTAAAAATAAATCACACACCTAACTATATGCCTACAAAATCCCTAACCTTGTGCAAACGTACGTAGAAGAACTGACGCTCACACAGGTCACACCAAATATTGATTTGATTTAGATTTTTCGTCTGTTCACTCACTTTACATTTTATAAAATTTAAAAAAAATAAGTAAATAAAAAGAATTACCATATCTATTTTTTGAAAGCATTCTGATTCATCGTAATATCAGTAATTTATATTTTTAGAAAATATACTATCATTATACTAAGAAGATAAGTAATTGTACCTATGAATATATACTTATATATTTTTTGCATTTATACTTAGATTTATGGGCATAACTATTGTACATGACCTGATGTTACATAATACAAAGGGATCCTGATGGGCTAAGTCTTTTTTATATTACAATTTAAAAGATAAAACACAAGGTTGTCATAGTTTGCAACTGATTTGAATACAAAAATGCCTTTTTTTTTTTTTTTTAAACTGTATATTGCACGTAGTTTTCCAGTTACATGTTGTTACGGCCAACACTGAAATTAAAATTAAAAAGTTCAGGACATGTGTATGTATATATAATATATATACATACATATACACACACACACACACACACACACACACATTTAGCCATAAATTACACAAATCCTGCACAGATTTCTACACAGAGGGAAATTACAGTAATTGATGAGAACTCCAAAAAACAGAAAAGTTTCTCACCTCTAACTGCAAAGAGTCGATCTTTTCCTCCTGGCAGGTGTCCCCCTCACACTCATATTGAACAATTTTTCCATCTGTTTTGCTTGCGACCAATCGATGAACGTAATTATCTGTAGGGATTGTTTCATAAAGGTAAAACGATGAAGAAGGACAATGCCACTGGCTGAATTCAATAGTAAATTACAAAAAAGTGATTTAATAACGTACAGGAGGAAAGTTTATTTAAAAAAAAAAAGATCAATGTACAGCACAAAGGACAGGGAGCAAATAAAGCTTCAAACTCTTCAGTATGCGAAAATAGCTTATTTATTACAAAATTATAATCCACCGCACGGCATCCAACAGCAGGGATACACCTCCAGAATAGGAGACATGAGGAAAAACGCCTAACACTAAACTTAGCAATTATTCATAGGCATACGTGTACTTACAGCACCGGTCAGAGGCCTAACTAGAAACCCCCCCAACTTCAACAGCTGTACTGTGCTATCATTGCCCCTTGCAACATACACTCTGGCACGCATATGTAAACACACTCACACAAATTACACATCCATGCTTACACACACCCATACACAATTACACATCAATGCACACATAACAAACATCATACCTCCCGCCCGCTCCCGGTTTATCTCCGGTTGCTGTACGAGCAGCCTCGGCTTCACCGCGGGGTCACGTGAAACAAAGTGAACCCAATACATTCCCGTCTCCCCGTGCTGGTTCAAAATAGTTAAGAAAGGGCTCTTCCAACCCCGGACTGGCGCGGTCCAGGTCAGAAGGGCCCTTTCTTAACAATTTTGAACTGGTATGAGGAGACAGGAACGAGGGTTCTCATGGGGCCTCCCGTCGCATCTACGACCCCTGTAGACACGCCACTCGCAGCAGTGTTTGTCTCCAGATGATCAATACATATACATAAATTTCCTGAAAATTACATTTTAAACTTTGTTGTCTAATAAAAAAAAAAAAAAAAAAGTCCTAATTTAGAAAAAAAAAAAAAAAGTCTCGTCAAGATTGGCTGACATACCTCCTGCATAGTCCCAGACTCTGTGATTGGTCAGTTGCATTGCATATGTATGTTGTGTCTCCTCAAAATGTTTATATGCATGTCTGCTGACATACCTCCCACATCCAATATGGCCACAGATTAAACAGATCCACAGGTTCTGCCAGAGAACAAAAAAACCAAACTATAGTACATACCATGAGGACAGCACAGAACTACACTACACGTGAAGAGGTTAATATCATGGGTTGACAAGTCACGTCGACCAGGAAAGCCACGGCTCCTAGATTTTTAGATCTGGTGCCAAAGATTTTGTGCCGTTTTATATTGATCTTTATGGGTAGGCCTCTTTCTGGCCGTTCAGCCCCGTCACACATTTTAGTGAACATTCTTAATAAATGTACTTTTCAGCACACGTCATACATATAAACGTGCGATATACGCGGTCAGTTACACATACTGAGGCATGTTCCTGTGTCACCTCGTTTTGTTACCGATCATGTTTCTCGATAAATTGATGCGTTGTATCAAATTAGATACACGGAGAAGCAAAACAAGAGACTTCCATCCACACGTCTATGAACTCTTAACACATATCAAGTACAATGTCTTTTTTGAAGCATATATCACAAATGATACTGAAGTGTACTGATAGTCTCCAGACCTATCACCCTCTTTATTCACTACGGGTACGACCGGTTGTGAAACCTTTATCTTCACTTCTCAGTGTTACTCGCTGCTTCTCCAATCACTGTCTTCATACTGCCTCCAGAATCAAATTTAAGAGGATGGAAAATAGTAACACCCCAAGATCTCTTATCTAATTACCTTTTTTCTGCCCCTGCCTCTTTTACATGAGAAGCTACCCAAAACCCTAAGACGGCTACCAAAATGCTTTATAAAGTGTATTATTTATTGATTTGTATATCGCTGTTTTATCTTGCAGAGCGTACGCGGTCTAAACAGGACATAAAGTACATCACATAATTTGGATTGACAGAAACAATTGGTAACGAGGGACCTAAACTTACCATTTGGTTGCCGGCTGTGAATATGGTGACAAACATGTATTCTAGCTCCAAATTAACCACTAAACTGTTTTGGGGGGGTTTTTGTGTACATTATGTGCATAAAATGTCAACTTACCTCCTGTACACCACATTCAAAGCATTTGTTTTCTTCTACTGGTTCAGGTGTCTGGCAGTATCTGCACACTGGGCACCTGTAACAAAGGAGGAGTTACCTAAGCTGGTGCTTAATTTGCAAATAACGTTGCTAAAGGAACTATAATAAATAGAATGGTAAGAGTATATTATTCATAAACATAGGAAAAATGTATAAAACGGCATAAACAGAAGTCAGGATTTACATTACCAAGTACTTTATTTTTTTTGAACACATGGCATAGATGTGGCATAGCCTTCCGGCAAAGGTGGCATTAGAGAAGTGGGCAGTCAGATAATATTACAATACGTGAATGACGTACGTGGTGTCCTCCCAGCGTTGCAGGCACTGGCTGTGAAAGCTGTGGTTACACAGTGTTGTGAGAATACCGTTGACAGATTCATCCATCCTCTCCAGGCACACCGTGCACTTTGGAAGCTCAGTTAAATCCATCACCGGAAGGCTGGCACCCTACAAATACAGGAGGTTAAATAAATGAACTTGAACGAGCACGCTTTTCCTCAAAACACATTTTACAGAAGAGAATATATTTTGCCAATATAATATAATTTTATTGGTAACTGCCGTCAACCGGACGTCAACATATCTTCAACTTCCCTGCACTCGGCAATGAAACACGGTAATTCCTTGCTGAGTTTAACGATATGGAGCAGAATTAAGTCCAGCTTGCTGGGAATTAGCTGCCACTAGGGCTGCAACTAACGATTATTTTAATATTCGATGAGTTGGCCGATAATTTTTTCGATTAATCGATTAATCGGATAAAAAAATGCAATTTTTTTAAAATTTAAAATAATGTAATAAAAAACGTACAATTTACACTTTCATCTCTTTATCACAAAGGCCTCTCTCTATTCACCTTCTTATTTTACTGACATAATAATAAAAGCTACAAGAACCCAAACACAGTGTTTCTCAAACTAGGTCTTAATACAAAGTTATTAGTAAATATTAATTCATATGTTAACTATTTTTCATATTTAATAAAAACTATGAGAAAAAAGCCTTATTTATATTTTCTTTTATTTACCAAACTGCCCCCAGTTATGCACATCTGACCCCCAGCTTGCCACTCTGCCCCCATATATGCCTCTTATATGCCAGATTCCACTGTGCCCCTGATATGCGTTATACTCCTTATATGCCACTGTGCCCCCGATATGCCTTATACTCCTTATATGCCAGTGATATGGAACTGAGCCCCCTGATATACCTTTTACCCCCAGATATGTTTTATGCCCCCCTGATATGCCTAATATCGATATGCCTTATATCCCCTATATGCCCTGAAATTCATAATACCCCCCCATACACCACTCTGGCTCCTCCCCCTCCCATACACCACTCTGGCTCCTCCCCCGCTCCACTCCCATACTCTACTCTGCCTCCTCCCCCCTCCCATACTCTACTCTGCCTCCTCCCCCCTCCCATACTCTACTATGCCTCCTCCCCCCTCCCATACTCCACTCTGCCTCCTCCTCCCTCCCATACTCCACTCTGCCTCCTCCCCCTCCCATACTCCACTCTGCCTCCTCCCCTCCCATACATCAGTTTGGCTCCTCCCCCTCCCATATACCACTTTGGCTCCTCCCCCTCCCATACTCCACTCTGCCTCCTGTCAGCAACGGAGGTTCACAAGACACCAGGGAGCCGGGTAGAGAGGCAGAGTGGCGTATGGGAGGGGGAGGAGCCAGAGTGGTGTATGGGAGGGTGGCTCCCATACACCCCTCTGACTCCTCCCCCCTCTGCCTCTCTACCCGGCTCCGTTACTAACAGGCACTTTCACTGCAGCTTCATAGAAGCCTCAGCGTAAGTGAAGGGCAGTAACGGAGGCTGCCTGTGCGATGCAGACCCCCACCGGCTGACAGAGAGGATGAAGCTGCAGTGAAAGTGCCTGTCAGTAACGGAGGTTCACAAAGTACCAGGGAGTCGGGAGAGAGGCAGAGCAGTGTATGGGAGGGGGGAGGAGTCAGAGGGGTGTATGGGAGGGGGGAGAGAGACGGAAGTGAGAGACCGGCCTACAGTGAGGAGAATCCAGGTCCCCTGCAGCGTTGCGGGGGATCTGGATTCTAGTGTTATAATCCGATCTCTGTTTGAGGTCGGATTATATAAGGAGAGGAGTTTTTCCAGAGCATTTTCTCTGAAAAAAACCTTTTTATAATCGATAAAAATCGATTCGACTAATCGATAATGAAAATCGTTGACGATTTTCATTATCGATTTTATCGATTAGTTGTTTCAGCCCTAGCTGCCACTGTGTACCGATGAACCAATGGGGACTAGATTCAGTAGTGATGGGAGTTGTGGCGCTAAGATTAAGAATTTATACCTTGATTTTCAGACGATTCTTGATATACAATGTATATTTTTTTATGTTCGCTTTCCCCACACGTTTAACAGCAGTTGCATTCGTTTTTTGGCTATATTTGTTCAGCTTGCTTGGAATTTCCTGCAAATGAGCTCAACCAATGAGCACGCAGCTCAGGAGACCTTGGCAGAATCTTTATGGAACTTGGAGAATAGAGGATTTGCACAGCTGCCACCGCCAAGCTTTGCTAAGATAATACCGATGAGAAACATTTTGGCTCATCCATAGAGCGGACGACTATTTGTATAGGACGTTATAAAATATTGCCAGGCACCAAAACAATTAAAAAAAGGAATAAACTTTCCTTTAGCGGCCGGCAAAAGCGTCAGATTTCATTCCAAAATCATCCTAAAACATGCTAAATATGGATATTCTGACAAATAATTAAAGTGCCTGCTGTGAAGAATCCGACTGAAAACCCAATCTAAACCAGGGAAACGTATCTTTTAGAAGCGATCCCCTCAATATTTAATTAGCGTTTCCTCACAGTACAACACTAACTACACTCCGATGAATTCGCTGTTGAGGCTGCACGTATCACTAAAAGGTTTTTTGGTGCCAGGAGGGTCAATATCATAGCTGCCTATTTATTAGATCCAATGCCTTGAGTAAGCTCTGCTAACTCTTCTGGCACCGGATCTCCGTCGGTGCACAAGACATGCTTTCATACATGGGAAGTGCCGTAAATGTCGCTTTTCAATGTGCAGATGTTTTAAAATAACATTCTGTTTGACGGACCCAAGCAGCAAGTCTTCAACCAGAATCCCTACAAACACTTTCACTACTTAAAATAATTATAATCTGAATATAAACTAGCACAAATGTTATATAGGACCCAAAGGTTAGAAAATAAATTTTGTAGTTGAGGAAAGAACTATACGTTTAAGATGCATCATCAAAACAGAGTCCCAAAAGTTTATTCCTAATAGAAGGTCCCATGCTGGGACATGAGCTATGACATAATTGTCACAACAGTACAGACAATGAACGTGTTAGCTTAATACACAAAGGAAATCTACAAATAAAATACTCACGTCTTCAGACTTGAATACCTCCGCCCTTTCAACGTACACCAGCTGGCACACGTCATCTTCAATAGAGTTAAACTGACGCCCATTGCAAGCCATGTAGAAGCTATCCGCGTCGGCCTGAATAAGAATTTGAGAAATGGACAATGTAAACGGGATACACGAGATAATAGAAAGCCCAGCTGTTAAGAGAAATCTGTGACCTTCCACAGATAACGCAGAGCTGCTGGCGTTAGTCTGTGTTCAACCATAGAGATCACCTGACCTGTTCACCGCAGGACAGTCGCCTTGTACCACGCACAATGTTTCACTAGATAAATCCTTTGTCATGCTTTTTATTTTCCCTCCATGACTGGGACAAACAGTCACATGTAAAGCATACTTTATTAAACAAAGAAAACACACACACAGAAAGCAAAAGGTCAAAATGTGTAATAGGTATATACAACCATACATACAGAAAATGAGCATACGACAGAATAAGCTAGCGCACAAGAATCAGCAGTGCGGAGAAGAAAAATGGTGAGAAAAAACACGAATGGGACTGGGACATCAAAAAAAATACAGAATATATATATATATATATATATATATATATATATATATATACATACATAAAAAATTTCTGGCAAACATGAGCCCCTAAATCTTCTAATCGCACATTAAAGAAACCATTTTTAAGCCTTACATAAAATAAAATTCCATTCATGCCAATGTAGATACGTCTAACGCGAAGACAAAAGGTTTGTTACTATTTGATTCTAAACCGATGATTTCATATGATTGTTTTCATATGCCCGTTTCAGACTCAGCTTCAGAATACAGTATTAGGTTGGAATTGCATGAATGATCCACCTACATACAGCTATTTTAATCATTCGATCGCATTTAGAAGCACTCTGTCTCATACAAGTGAATCTTTGAATGACATCTCGCCGAAGATTCTGTATGCTTATGGTGGGTCACGAGTGACAAAAGCCCTCTGCTGTACAGCATACATGAGAATCCCTTTTTAGGCATAACACGCAGAGCATAATTTTGCATAGAAACCTTTTTATCTCTGACATATTACCTGACAGCTGAATTTTATCAGAACCATATACTGGTTTGGAGTAGAATCCCGGATGATTTTCATATGCTCGATGACCTCATTAAACGATGCCACAAACTTCATTAGATCATGACTGGTCATCGTTGAAGGAACAGTAAGAATACAAAGCATGGCACTGCGTCTTACGTCTTCTTTCAGAGAAGTCATTTTACTGAGGAAAGATATGCAACAAAGTTATCTCCTAATTTATTTTTATTATAAATACAGGTAGCCACTTTACCAAGTTTACAGGTCTGGGAGGAGTTTGAAAACAAAACCAAAAATATCTTTGGAAGGTCATTGCTCACTTGGCGTTCCATTATTTGATGCTACCCAACTTGGTGCCTTAATCTTATTTAATGTTTCCTTCACAGCTTAAGCGCTTAAATCAGATTTCCTGCCCTGAAGTTCTTCTCTCTCCTTTGCTTTTACCGGGGCTGCCTGGACCAATTAACAACAGCAACTTAAATCTGTCACTTCTTCTGGGTCCTGCATTCTACAGTTCTATAGTCAGGATATATCTAGAGTAACGGTTTACTTATTAAAGTGTTCATTTGTTATATCTGGCCTGTCGTTGATTGCTGTTAAAGCCTTTTCTAACAGTAGGCACGGTGAAGTACGTGAAATAAATATACTAGTAGTGACACTTTGAAGCACAGATCTACGCTCCCTTGATGTAAAACAAAATATCTTGAAAACAACTGTACTGATTGACACAAGGACAAAGCTATAGATAATTTAAATATACTAAAAGCTGTGACATATTCCCTGTAAAATGTTGTATTTTGGAAAAGTGACAGATCGGCTTTAAGTATTCTTTGGCATGTATAAATTGTGCAATTACAATAAGCCATAACATTAAGGTTACTTGTTCGCAGGCTCACTTTGTTTTGTAGAGGTGCATGATGCCATGGACAATTTCCACTGACGGGTTCCCGCTGAGGAAAATGATCTGATCAGGCAGTTGTTTGGAAGGGGAGTCTGGAGTTGGTTTGCTAGAAGCAGCCAAATCATCATCATCATCTTGATTCTCAGGAGAAGGACTGGCCTGTGGATCTATTACAACATAGACAGATGAAGAGATTTAAAATCTACAAAGATAAATCATTATCAATCAGGCGGTATTCTAATATTAACAGTCTTCAGAACTTGTGAGATTGGGGTCAGTCACTTGAGAAAATCTGTCACCTAAGAAATCATATTTTACAGTTGTTTACAACAAACCTGTGTAATTGTGTTTAAAGATAAAAATATGCAATATTTACTTATTAACCCCTTCGTGACAAAGGCTGATTTTACTTTTTGTACCCTTCGTGACAATGGCCGTTTTAACATTTCTGCGCTGCTCGTGTTCAGCTGTAATTTTCTTCTTTCCCGTTTACTGAACCCACACACATTAGATATTGTTTTTTTCAGGACAAGAAGGGCTTTCTTTAGATGACATTGTTTTGATTGTATCATATTATTTACTATTAAAAAAAGTATAAAATATGGTGAAACATTTTAGAAAAAAAAAAATGACTTTCTAACTTTTAGTTGAAAAATCTTTTACTCATCTATAAAAGGTAATAAAAAAAACTGCTAAATAGATTCTACTATTTGTCCTGAGTTTAGAAATACCCAATGTTTTTATGTTTTTTTGCTTTTTTCTGCATGTTATGGAGCAATAAGTACAGGTAGCGTTTTGCTATTTCAAAGCCATTTTTTCCAAATCTGGTAATTCTTCCCCCCATGTGCCATTTCGGGTATCTTTGAAGCCGGCCAATGCAATTTACCCCATCAAGTCATATATTTTTGAAAACTAGACAGCCCAGGGTATTCCAAATGCTAGTATTTTAACCCTTTCCAAGCACTTATTCTACCATCAGCCTTTGTCAAACTTTATGGTAGTAATTTGTTTGCATTTGTTTTTTCACACACATTTAACTTCAGGTATGAATAAACAGGTTCTGGTATATGGCACTATCATAAAACACCCCAATATGTGTTTAGCAACATCTCCTGAGTACAGCGATACCTCACATGAATGATTTTGCCTGGCTGTTTGGGGGCAAAAGGGCCACATTTGGGGCATGCACATTTTTCAATGTTGAACGTTGGCATTTGGGGATCCACTGCCCATGCCCTATTTGGTACATCGTTGAGCCTGGCCATTTCAGTGTGCCCAATAAAGCCATATATTTTTGAAAACTAGACACCACAGGGTATTTTACCACCAGCATTTTTTCAAAGTTTGCAGTAGTATTTTTGTGTGTGTATTTTTCCCACACACACCTACTTTATGTATGAATTTACAGCTCCTGGTATATGCCGCTGTCACATGACACCCCAATATGTGTTCAGCAACATCTCCTGAGAACAGTGATACCCTACATGCATGGGTTTGTCATTTTTTGGGGGGGACTAAAAGGCCACATTTGGTACGTGTGCATTTTTCTAATTGGAAATTAGATGTGTGGCCATCCTTCCCCCCGTGTTAATTGGGACCTTGTTGAACCCGGCCCATTCAATTTACCCCATCAAATCATACATTTTTTAAAAGTAGACACCCCATGGGCATTTAATATGCCAGTATTTTAACTCTTTCCATGCAAGAATTGTTTTAAGCTAATATGCTAATTTTAGGACTTGCTCACAAAAATATTTTTTATATATATATATTTTTTACATTTTTTTTAACATTTTTTTTTCAACTAGAAGGTTCCCCTGATAGTGACATCAGTGGGAAATAATTTTTACATTTTACTGGTTTTTTACTATTTTTTTCTAATTATTATTAATTTTATTTTTTATTTATTTTTACTAATCACACTGTGATTAGAAAGCTGAGCTCCATTGACTTGCATGGTTGAATGCAGTACCTGTATTCAACCTGCAAGTGGAGCCAGAGTTCTCTAGAGGGTCTGGAGACCATCTAGCGAACTTTTTCGTCTTTATTGTTTTTTGTGATCGCTGTGGTGACCAATCACCATTGGCCTCGCCCCCAGCTCTCTCTTACTCACAGTTCTTTTGTGATGGGAGAAGTCAGAGCAACAGTATATCAGTGCATTAGAATTCTAATCAGTGTACTGAAATTTGATTGTAACACCTTGCAGCCCTCTGCATTAGTTTTGGTATTGCAGGAGTTAATTTCCTTCAGGGTTGGGAGGAATTGGGAAGAAGTCTGTGGTGTTATGCTGCAAGTAAATACCCAAATTTGTGTTCAGCCACATCTCCTAAGTATCGTGATACCACCCATGTATAGGTTTGTCGGGTTGTTTGTGGGTTAAAGGCCACATTTGGGACATGCACATTTTCAAATTTGACATGTAGTCATCCTGTCCTCATGTCCTATTTGGGACATTTTTGAAGCCGGCCAATTCAATTTACCTCCATCAAACCGTATATTTTTGAAAAGTAGACAACCCAGCATATGTCGAATGTTGATATTTTAACACTTTCCATATACAAATTCTACAATGCTTTTCTCCGGTATTCTAAGAAGCTTTATGTCAATGCTGGTGTAATATCTGACAACCTATAGATGGTAACTATTATTCAGTTATGGGAGGAGGGGATCCCACACGATCTTGCTGTGAGTCTTTCCCCTCATAAATGTGAAAGCCAAAAGTATAACATGTGCTACTCTCACAAAGTTTGTAGAATTTTAATACCGTATCTAGATCTTGAAAAGCAATATACCTTTAAATTGTGATTTGTGTCTATCAGTTAGAAGGGGCCTTAGCTTATAAAGCCTCTCATATGAGGGAGCATTTTTTGGCAGGCACCGAGCATTGTCATTGAAGTGGATAAGTAATTCAAATCTCTGGTCATCATGGCTGAAATTGACAGGATGGCCAATATAGGATCCAACAGGAGATTATACTTACTTGGCTTCTTTATAAATACCCACAAGAGTGAAAAATGTTTTTGATCTCCAACAAATCAGTGTGGTGTTAGCTGCCATGTTCTGTTGGGCATAAAAATTTGTTTGAACAGCAATAACTGATAACTATCCATTGGTTTTGTTTGTGATGCCAGAGATCGCTGTGATCGCATCAAATTATCTGGCATCATAGACCCTGTACGTCTCCTTGAAGAATCAATAATCTGCCCAACATCTGAGGCCATTCCAGTGTTTCAACTGGATGAGAAAAAAAAAATCCACAAAAAAAATTGAGCAGTACAATGTACAGATCAAAACAAACCACACAAGGCTGAAAGAGTTTAACCCCTTAACGACAATTGCCGGTCCTGGCACGACACGGAAAAGCATGTGCTTTACGACAATTGACGTGCCAGGACCGGCACGTCTTTAAACGGGTGCAGAAAGCGATCTGTTTTCGCTTTCTGCACCCAAAAAACGTTGCTGAATGCCTCGACCTCGAGGCATTCAGCAACGCCGCGATCGGAACGAAGGGGCCATCTCTGGCCCCTCCACGGGGCGTCAACATCCGCCATACTTTGTATGGCGGCGGACACCCGTTTTAAAAGCGTTTAGGAGGCGATCGACGATCGCCTCCTAAACTTAAATGGTGTCGCTGGAATGCCTCGATCAGGAGGCATCCAGCGACACCAAACACTTACCTTTCGATGGGCTGTGACCGCTCCGGAGAGCGGTCACAGCCGCAGCTGCCGATGATCTTCGCCATCAAGCAAGATGGCCGCTGCCCTGTAACAGGAACCAACACATTTTAAAAGTTCGCTAGATGGTCCAGACCATCTAGAGAACCTTGGCTCCACTTGCAGGTTGAATACAGGTACTGCATTCACCATGCAAGTCAATGGAACCCAGCTTTCTAATCACAGTGTGATTAGTAAAAATAAATTAAAAAATAAAATAAAATTAATAATAATTAGAAAAAAAATAGTAAAAAACTAGTAAAATGTAAAAATCATTTCCCACTGATGTCACTATCAGGGGAACCTCCAAGTTGAAAAAAAAATGTTAAATTTTTTTTTAAAAAAGACAAAAAAAATATATATATATATAAAAAAAATATATTTTTGTGAGCAAGTCCTAAAATTAGCATATTAGCTTAAAACAATTCTCGCATGGAAAGAGTTAAAATACTGGCATATTAAATGCCCGTGGGGTGTCTACTTTTAAAAAAGGTATGACTTGATGGGGTAAATTGAATTGGCCGGGTTCAACAACGTCCCAATTAACACCGGGGGAAGGATGGCCACACACCTAATTTCCAATTAGAAAAATGCACACGTACCAAATGTGGCCTTTTAGTTCCCACAAAAATGACAAACCCATGCATGTGGGATATCACTGCACTCAGGAGATGTTGCTGAACACATTATGGGGTGTCGTGTGACAGCGGCATATACCAGGAGCTGTAAATTCATACATAAAGTAGGTGTGTGTGGGAAAAATACACACACAAAAATACTACTGCAAACTTTGAAAACATGCTGGTGGTAAAATGTGTGCATGCAAAGAGTTAAAATACCAGCATTTAAAATACCCTGTGGTGTCTAGTTTTGAAAAATATATGGTTTTGTTGGGCACACTGAAATGGCCCGGCTCAAAGATGTACCAAATAGGGCATGGGCAGTGGATCCCCAAATGCCAAAGTTCAACATTGAAAAATGCGCATGCCCCAAATGTGGCCCTTTTGCCCCCAAACGGCCAGGCAAAATCATTCATGTGAGGTATCGCTGTACTCAGGAGATGTTGCTGAACACATATTGGGGTGTTTTGTGATAGTGACATATACGAGAACTTTTTAATTCATACCTGAAGTAAAATGTGTGTGACAAAACAAATGCAAAAAAATGACTACCACAAAGTTTGACAAAAACTGGTGGTAGATATGGTGCATGGAAATAGTTAAAATACTAGCATTTGGAATACCCTGGGCTGTCTAGTTTTCAAAAATATATGATTTGATGGGGTAAATTGCATTGGCCGGGTTCAAAGATACCCGAAATGGCACATGGGGGGAAGAATTACCAGATTTGGAAAAAATGGCTTTGAAATAGCAAAACGCTACCTGTACTTATTGCCCCATAATGGGTAGAAAAAAGCAAAAAAACATAAAAACATTGGGTATTTCTAAACTCAGGACAAATAGTAGAATCCATTTAGCAGGTTTTTTCATTACCTTTTATAGATGAGTAAAAGATTTTTCAACTAAAAGTTAGAAACAGTCATTTTTTTCTAAATTTTTCACCATATTTTACACTTTTTTTAGTAGTAAATAATATGATACAATCAAAACAATGTCATCTAAAGAAAGCCCTTCTTGTCCTGAAAAAAACAATATCTAATGTGTGTGGGTTCAGTAAACGGGAAAGAAGAAAATTACAGCTAAACACGAGCAGCGCAGAAATGTTAAAAAGGCCATTGTCACGAAGGGTACAAAAAGTAAAATCAGCCTTTGTCACGAAGGGGTTAATTAAATTAGCTTAAAAAAAGATGTTGCTGGTATTTTTTGTTTTACTGTGGCCTGTGGGACAATTCACAAGAACTGTGCAGGTTTCCCAAAGCAGCTAGTTACAACTAAGCAAAAAAAGGGGTAAGACCACTAGTTTATGTGAGTAAAACTCAGACAAAAATGATGTAAAGCTTTTATCAAGCATACTCTACGATGCCAGCCTTTGTCTGGGGAAAAGCCATGAACTATCAGAAAACCATTCTGCGTGACTGCAACCAACAAATATAGCTGTGATCAAAAGTTTGCATACCCTTGGAGAATTGTATGTACTATTTTTAAAGAAAACATGAGTGAGCAGGCAAATCCCACTTCTTTTATTTCTTTTAGGATTCATATTCAACAAGATGTTTGGAGAACAACCTACGTGCCAAGTTCCTTAATAAAGGTGTGCATGTGTACCTAGATGAATTAATGCCATTTTGAAGGCATATTGATTTGATTTACATTTTTCTTCTGTTCACTCACGTTGCATTTTTTTTTTAAACGATAAAAATGTACTATTAACATGTCTATTTTTGAAAGCATTCTTACTTTACAGCATTTTTTCACAGTACTGTACATGGGAAAGAGAAAACAGTCACTAAAACCTCAAGGTGAAGATAGGTTCACCAGCCTATAGAATAATTTTCTGCTTGCCTTTTGTACAAGGTGTGAAACCAGCACACAGAACAAATTGTTTTTTTTTTTACCTGTGCTAGGACCGATAGTCTCTATTATCATGTCTGTCATTTCCCTCCTCCCAAGGTGTTGGTGCAGGATGGTTGTTCTGTCCCCCGGCGCTTTCCCTTCCAAGTAAGCCGCTGCAGTACACAATGTCTTTTCTTTGATTTCCTCATCAGACATCTCAGTGGCTGAGCAGGAAATAAATATTAATGAGTTGTGGTTTACAGGATGGGGCAGAAAACATCAACGTGCAACAATCGCTAAATCTTCAAAACCACAAAAGCAATCAGAATGATCCTAAACTGAAGATATGGATTGAAAGAAAGATCGGAGGTGATCATCTGCATGTGAAACACGCATAACTGGGTGTTCTACACGCGTGTTTGGCAGCATAAAAGCAAAATACCCAAAAAGTTTTGGGGGGGGCTAACTGATCTCCTCTGGAAAGCATGTTTTATAGCAGTAGAGTCAAGAAGATCGTTTTTACAGAAGGATGTGCTAGGATATTGAAGAATCTGTCCTGCGCTACTCATAAGGTTCGACACAAACTTACATAGCTAGTTTCTATCGTTATTTGCCCCGACACAATTGTCATGACATACCGTAATGCTATTTAGTTGGGGACAGTGGGGTGCACTGCTATCATCAATATCACATGTGGCTACCACAATATACAGAAGGCATTACTTTTAATACATATTTGGCCATTTTTAACCAGAAGGTTCCCTTCAAGGATTAAAATAATAATGCATTAGGAAAACCGTTATCCTGTAGCGTCACTGTACCAGATTCTGACACCAGATCGATGGCTGCTTATCAATGTGCCAGGTAGCCATATCATGAATGGACAAAATTGTATTAACTTAAGATCTTGACCAACGAGGTCAGAGAACGCTGTACATGAACTGGCACCTGAAATAGACAATCATATTAAGGGATATTTAGCTTTCAATGGAATAGGACTGCATAAGCTATAGGTGTAAAACTTCTCTTTAACCACTTAAGTGACTAAGGCCATACAAGGTTTTCTTGACCCAAATACATTGCTGAGTTTATGTAGCAGATTTTTTTTTTAATCACAGCATTGCTAATTACATACAGATTGGGTTTTTCCTTTAGTAAATTTCAGCCACATTTGCTAATGGAACGTTCACTTTGATGAAATGGGATTGTCAGGATTTGTATTTGCTAAAAGGTGACTAAGGAGCAGTTGATGTAATGCAGCTGTTTTTAGGGCAGTATGAGGCTTAAAGCCTGCAATGCATCAGAATCTGTTCCTGAACGAACAGCCAATGCATACGCCTGCTAACGCTTCGCACTCCTACATCTTCATCCAACCAACGCAGAATTATCGTCAATAGCAAGACGTAGGATCTCTACAATCCACCGTACACATAAAGACATGTAAACAAATCAGTCATGCAAATCGTTACTTTTTGAGCAGTACATTTGGTAACTCGATCCCCGAATCATAAGTAAATACCAGATCTTACCTTTTAAGATGGTCTGCAGTGCAAGGCTGAGCCAGGTTATCAAACTTAACCATAGTGAATGGCAAGTACAATAAGCACGTAGCTGAATTTATATTAAGTCTAAAGACAGGCTGTGCTGGATCTCAGACAAATCTAACGATAGCAAAGCACCTTACTTCAAGAAGAGATAGCTATTTTTCTTTCAGCTATAACAATATCAATAATAAAAAAAAACAACGAAACAGCACTATACATTTACACTAATATTGTCATACGATATCCATTAACCATTCAGCTGATAATTTTTCACAAGCAACCAAAGAAGTATCTTTTTTTTTTCTAGCAAGTGGGAGCTTGTGTGTTTTTTGCACTGTAAACACAAATCAGGAACCTAAACATACTAATGTTATCTGGCTTAAGGATTTAACTGCAGTAAAATAAATTGACATGCTTTGGAAAGAAGTTCAATAAACACATTTAGTTACATCCGGGTTTAGACTGCATTTTCACCAATATTTCGATCATAAATACATATGTATTAAAAATAAAACCTTTACAATAAACAGTTAAGTAAATCTTATGTTCTAAATATTCTTTATGCCTTTTATAGAGCATTAGACGGGTTGTGTGTGTGTGTGTGTGTGTATATATATATATCTGTTGGAATAATAGTAACAAAAAAATCATTGTACAGCGCTGCAGAATGTGATGGTGCCATATACATCAATAAATAATAATAGCTATGTTTACGTCAAATCACATAATAGAATACAAGATCTAAAGCAACAATGCTATAGCACTATTTTATGCAAATCAAACTTCTTGTCACCTACAGCACATTCGACACTTTATTAATGAAACTTCTGGGCATTAACATTATCATAATCAAAGTGGCAAACGTGCAAAACGTATATATCATTAACTAAAACCACTAAACGTATTACGCAATAAACAGTAAGATCTCAATATGGGACGGGAGGAGACACTCACCAGCACGGTATTGGAAGCCTACTGGAAAACGGGAATTATCCGCAAGCTCCAGCCGGATAACAATCAGTGAAACACTCATATGTTTGGCCAAATTGGTGACAGCCAAACGGGTGGGGATTGTATGAGTCGGCGTCACTTCCCGGGAACAGGGCGGCGAGAGAACTTAAGCGCAGCACCGGGAACGGGATCGGAATGAATCCCTTAGTCGATGTCAATACACATGCACTTCCGGGACTATGATCACGTGACTCAATCTGAGGTATGTGATTGGACACATGGCGACTGAGTAGCACTTAGTGGTGGCCATGTTTAAACTGGGAAAATAATAACGCCCAGGATATTTATTTATAAATAGCAATAGCTATAATGAAGCAAAGCAAGTTAAATAATTTTAAAAAAATGTAATTGAATACACAACGTATTTGTTTAGACGCATCCTCTGCAATGACGATGGTTAAATATACGTAATATAGGTCAAAACGTAGTTGGAGTCACAGAGTGGATAGGTGTCCTTCAACTGCGGCCTTTTATTTGGGCCAACGTTACGAAGTTAGCTTTGGGGACCTCAGAGGTCTCTTGCCCTTGAACTATGATTTTCACGAGTCATTTACCTTTTTGCCCCTATCAAAGATGGCCGCGATAGACTTTGTACTCTGTTCTCCTGACAGTTTCCACATTTAGACCTATAGCAGTGTTCGACGTCATTTCAGAGGGCGTAGAGGCTGCTGAGGTAAGGTGAAAGTTAGTCAGGGAAGTCCTGGAGCGGTGATTAAATAAGACGGGCTATGGTTTTGTTTGGGATTTTTTTTTTTTTTTTTTTAAATTTGCGTGATATGTTAAAAATAAGTTGATGGAGCATTTTGCTAGATCACAATCTTTACCTATTTCAGGAAAAATGTGTTAAAGTGGTCACTTAATATACTACAATCTGCCCACAGCCTGTGTTACTGGAAAAGGGGAGGTGGAACAAATGATTTCACAAATGTAAATATTAAATCATACAAATGTTCAAATGTTTTGGCTTTTAGCTTTATTACTTATAAAGTGAATCATTTATATGAATAACGCACCTTATTATAAACTACTTGAAAAAAAGGCCCTTCAGATGAGTTCTGCTAGATTTGGCGGTCTCTTTAATGTGGAAGACGTAAGGGCAGAAGGTATTTTATCTGGGTTAACTCCGGCTTGCTCCTCTCCATTTCCGATGAGCCCTTACTGGATTACCCAGCTTTAGTCCAATTATTATTTCCACTAGAGCCAATTTTTGGGGGTACACATATACAGTGGCGTGTTCAGGTTGGGTGCAGTGCCCCAGCTGCCCCTCACCACCTTCCTCTGCCGCCCCTGTCCGCTTGGTGATTGGCCAGCATGTCGTTTCTTGCTAACGATTAAAAGTGCTCCCATTAACACTCGTTACATCCCTGCCTGGAGCCTTCCGGGGGATGACTGGGGGTAACTAATCCATGTCGCAGGAGATGTATTTGGGGGACACATCTTCTGCATAGCAAAGAGCCATTGAGATTTATAATCTTATACAGAGGTTGAAAGGGATCATAGAGATTGATAATTCCATAAAGAGGTTGAAAGGGATGATAGAGATTGATAATTTTATACAGAGGTTGAGAGGTATCATATAGATTGATAATCTTATACAGAGGTTGAGAGGTATCATATAGATTGATAATCTTATACAGAGGTTGAGAGGTATCATATAGATTGATAATCTTATACAGAGGTTGAGAGGTATCATATAGATTGATAATCTTATACAGAGGTTGAGAGGTATCATATAGATTGATAATCTTATACAGAGGTTGAAAGGGATCATAGAGATTGATAATTCCATAAAGAGGTTAAAAGGGATGATAGAGATTGATAATCTTATACAGAGGTTGAGAGGTATCATATAGATTGATAATTCCATACAGAGGTTGAAAGGGATGATAGAGATTCATAATTCCATACAGAGGTTTAAAGGGATCATAGAGGATGAAAATTCATTATTTACAGTTCATCAAATTGGATTATGTTTTCTTTTATAAAATTGTATGGGACATACATAATACTGGATAAAGGGCCAGACAAGCAGGACAAGAAATTTTATATATATATATAATAATAATTTCCATAATTTGTCAGAATATGGCTATATATTTACATCACTTGTATTGTCACATGATATCCATTTAGTTTGCATCCATAATGCTTACCATTTCTTCAAACCGGTTAAGCAAATCATTTTTCAGAAGCACCCAGACGTGTCTTGTTAGTAAATGGAACCTTGTGAGTTTTCCCTATTATAAATATTAATCAGTAAGGTATTATTTGATTTGTTTAAGGAAATAACTGCCTTAAAATGTACATGGGATAATTTGACACCTTTTGGAAAGAAGGTTTAATAAACACATTCTAGTTATATCCATGCTTAGACTGCATTGTCACCAAAGTTTAATACAAAGAGTGTCTTTTAACTGTTTAACAGCTTTCACAGTAAATGCTTTATCGCATTAGCAAAAGTAAATTTGATGATCTAAATATATTCTTTCTACCTTTTGCGGAGTGTTTTTACAGAGTGTTGACTTGCTCTTTTTATACATCTACACACCATTCTCATAATTGATACAATAATCAGCATAATAATAACTACCCGTAGCAATTGGTTTTGATTGCGGCAAATTATAATAGAGAACAATAACGTAGCAGAGAATGTAGCTAACGCTGCTTTGAAATCACATCCACTTACTTCTTTTTTCTTTCGTTTAGGACAGTCCCAGGACTGATTTTAGGCGAGATAGACTTTTTTTGGTACATATTATCTGTGTTTATTTTAATAGGTACTAATAAAAGTTAAGTCTTATGTACAGGATTCTAGATGTTTTGTTTGCACAGTTTATATATTGCACTGGCTACAGGTCAGTGCAGGTAGGAGACACTTACCGGTATATATTTGCCATGGGTCGATAAGTGATTCAGTATCTAATGGCCTTTCAGCAGGGGCATGCTAAGGCAGATGCCACTAATGCACAGCACCATGCACCCTGTAAAGCGTATAACGTGACTCCCTTAGTAGTAAAGCAGCAGCTAGCTGTGTAAATATGTACTGTTAATGTATGATGTTGGTGTGTGTGTATGGTGTTTGAGAGCATGTAATGCAGAAGAGATCCCCAAGGGTAATGTTGAGCCAGTCTCAATATGTTTGAACTTTGTGCATTTAAAAGTAATACATGTAGTTTCTGGGTTTTGTTTTTTGTTTTTTTTAGCATTTTCACAGATGGTATTTATTTTTTGGCCATTAATGTGTGATTTACGCTTTCTTTTTTTGTGTAGGTGACACAATGTTGATCTCTAGGCTTCTATCGTCATACTCCTATTCAGCTAAAGCAGCTCTGGTATGCAGACAGGTACTTTTTCAGCAGCGGGGTTCAATAAGATGGAGCCATGCTGCAAGCTATGCATACAAGGCTGTTATTTTTGATATGGGAGGTGTCCTCCTTCCTTCCCCCTACAAACTGTCAGAAGGTAAGTATATGATAATCAAAAGACATTCCAAGTATAGTTACCCCCTGCAACGATTATATAGACTTAAATCAGTGTTTTATGCTTTCAATATTACTTACTCCTGGCTGTCCGTCAGCTATCTCAATGATTGTAGAAGGCAGGCATGGACTGGACAAATTTCTAGCAGACTGTTGCCAGTTGGCAGGGGTCACTTACCTTACTGCTGCTCGTAGAAAATTGAGAAAGGTTTTACATACCTGCAAACTGTCCCCTAGCCAAGAGTAGAGGTCTATGTGCTTTTCTGTTGAGCCGCATACTGAATACTATTTGGAGATGTACAATGTTCTGGAACTACCTTATGATTGTACGTAATACATGTCTTGAAAGGATCTGCCACTAAATAAAACATTTGAAAATGACTGCCACTAATTACAAGGTTAAGAAACCAGCCTGCTTGGTTGAAATATGCATTATCTACTTGGCCGTCTGATAATGCTTTAGGAAGGTACTTATATGATATTGAAATGACTTGCTGTTTTAGTGTTGCCGTTGCGTGTGTCCACTAAAATTATATTATGTTGACTTCAGAATGGGAAATCCGTAACAAAGTTCCTATCGGCACCATAAAGGAAGCCATTCGATCAGGAGGTGACTCTGGGCCCTGGATGAAATACATGAGGGGAGAGTTGTCAGCCCAGAATTTTGTAGAGGAATTTGGCAGACAATGCTCAAACATTGTAAGTTCACAAATGTATTATAATATGAGGGTTGATTTGCTTAGGTGTTTAATCTGAACAATTTAATTGTACAGAGCAGGTCATCATCATCTTCTGTAAGGACAAGTTACCTGGCCCTACATAGTTACCTGGCCCTACATATCATGTGGTCAAATTAGCGAGATGGTAGTTAAGAAATGTCAATTTAAATAAATATTATGCAGACGCTCAACTGTTTTTGTATAATCTGATAAAGGGGGCTTTATTTATTTATGTTCTATAATATAAACAGCAAGCATGTTTAACCTCTCTTCCTGGTAAATAGTTAAAAGTATAATAGAAAAGGACAATCCAACATTTTATTCTTCAGTACCTCTATATAATGTTGTTTATTATATTTTAACACTGTGATATGTGGATTTCTTCCTTGTTGTTTACTTAGACTGGATCCCCGGTTCCGATTCACAGTTTTCTTAGAGAGCTGACTAGTAACTTTATGGTCGAGCAGCTGCCATGTATGACTGAGGCCATCCAGTGCATCAGAGCAGAAGGACTCAAGACTGCAGTTTTAAGCAACAACTTCTTTCTACACAGTGGGGAAGCTTTTTTGCCTTTAGACCGCTCTCAGTTTGATGTGGTATGTGAGAAATGGTTTAATGGCTTAAATCTCCAAAGAGAAAGAGATGCAGGATTTTGGAAGAGCAGTTGTCTCTGGTACAGGATAATACTTTATTAAAGGTGACGGGTAGGGGATAAAGAGTGTAAAAGGCCGATATACCATTGGGTTATGGGTGGACGGTTACAAATTACCTTTTAATGATAATAATAATGATGATGATGACCAAATTATTGGTATTCCCATAGTCCCATCTCATTTAAGGCTTTAGAGAGATGCAAAACATTGTACCATAAAACACTGGGTCTTATTTATAAAGGCAAAGTCCTAAAATGTGTGGAAATAAACATGGAAATTGATGGAACCTTCTTGCTGGTTATTCAACAATTTGACTCAGAATTGCTTTTTATAATATTATTATTATTAATAGCCTATTAAATACACAATTGGTTTTTTTTCTTGTGTTATATGGTGTTAGCTTCTATATTATGTTATATTATGTATTATTTGTGTTTGTTCTATTGGTATTCTAGCAATCATCCTTTTATCTTGCTGGCAATTGTACCAAGGCCTAGTATTATAGCCACGGTTACGGTAGTAGGAAAAAATCTTTCTAGTAGTCACCCATTATGCCCAGTGGACAAAGAAAGTATAGGAATAATAGGAGTAGTACAATATTATTAATGGAAGTTCTGAGTAGGTAGAAGGAAGAGAAAACAGTTTTATAGGTACTTTAAAAGAAGACAAAAAAGAAAACAGACATAAGAGATAAGATGATAAGTGGATAGCTTCACATCACTATTGATGCAAGCTGGGGGACAGAATATATTTATATTATAAATAAAATGTTAATTTGTGTCTATGTATGTATGTATATATATATATATATATAACAATTGTGGGGCAGTGAATCGGAAGCAATCTGAAGGAACATGTACTATTTTCATTGTGATTGCTCTATTTTTACCACTCGTATCCAGAACTGCACTTCGTTTCGATACGATTCCACAGGTTGAATGGCTTAAACTTGTGTTACATTGTGCCCTATGCTTGAATCATTTCTTCTTTGTGTTATTGTAGATTGTTGAGTCTTGCATAGAAGGTGTGTGTAAACCAGACCCACGGATATATCATCTTTGTTTGGGAAGGCTAGGCGTTCGGCCACAAGAGTCAATCTTTCTTGATGACATTGGACAAAACTTAAAAACTGCAGCACAGATTGGACTAAACACAATAAAAGTAGGTATATTTTATTAATTCAATATGCATTGTTGACTATAACATTTTGTCTATGTGTATATATTACTACAAATACAGATTTTATCCGTTAAAGCTATATTTTGGCTAGCTTGAGTTTCTTATTATTATAGAACCAAGAACCGATGTCGCAGTTCTTAGGTAAAGGAAAGCATCTCCCCTCCACCTATAAAAGAACCGTGATGTATCTATGTGGCGGAGAGCGCCATGTTGGATAATTTTCCTCAAAATGCTTTTCTTTGGAATGTGAGAATTTATCCCCAAGGCACTGGTATATTACCCAGCTTTTGTCAGTCAGTGGCACTAATGATGACAATAATGGCTTATTCTGTGGTCATGAAACACTTTAATGTAGAGGAAGAGAGTATGTGGAAAATGATTTCCTTTTTAAGTTTTATTTATTTATTAATCTAGTTATGTTAGCTGTTTTATTAGTTACTCAATTTTATTTTATTTTCACAATGCAGGTCAACAATGCAGAAGAAGCACTTCAGCTTTTAGAAAACCAATTGGGATTCACCTTAAAAAACTTTGTTCCAAACACACGTTCAGTGAGAAAAACAATGGAAATTCCAAGAGATTTGTTAAAGTTGTATCTAAAAAATGTTTTTGGTGAATCATCAGGTACTTACATGATGAACATATGATTAATAATAAGTAGAAATAAACTAAGGAAAACTATTTTCAGGTATGACAAGGATTTGCAGTGTTAAAGATCTGATGACATTTAGAGGTTATTTACAGAGAGATGTAATGTAGGCTGTTAACAAATCGAATGGAGTACTCAATTTGTACTAAAAGTGATCTAGTGTTCTCATTTTACATCAGCCCTGGATGCCACTAGCTCTCAGCAAGTAATAATTGTCAGCACCTTCTACTGTGTGTGTGTTTGCTGTTGTAGAAGTGACAAAATTGAAGTGACAAAGAACTTGCCCATGTAAGAAAAAAGTAACATGGTTTATTATAGCATTAAATATTTATGTTTACGGATATTTCAGTATTCCCAGGTAGTGCTCCCCAACTCATTCAGAGGTAATCATATGAAAACGAAAAGGCTTATTTGCAAAGACTAAAGGGTATTGTTTTGTGTGAAATTTTGCAGATACCCTAATTGTCCGTCAGTTCAGTCATGGACAGTCTAACCCTACTTACTATGTGAAATTTAATGAAAGGCAACTAGTGCTTCGCAAGAAACCTCCAGGGAAACTCCTGCCTGCGGCTCATGCTGTGGAGAGAGAATACAGGTAAGTGATTTACTGACCATACATAACGTCTTCCTTTTACTTATAGAATATTTAGCAGGATAATTGCTCTAAAATTATTATTATCAAAGCTATTGATAATGAAGCAAAATATTCATTTCATGATGTGTGACATCATCAGCTCAGTTCAATGTATAAATAAATTACAGCAGACCACAATCTTGAATCTGATGCCTTGGGAAAAATGAGCAATACTGCCCTATTAATCAGTCAATGTCATCTTGTCATTTTATGCAAGTAATTGGTGATAAAGTTAAAAATGAGTTGAGTTTTTTTATTGGTGTCTCTTTGTAAAGATAAAAAAATAGGTAGTTCTCCAATTCTGAGTAGCAACAGAAATCACTGACTGTTTGTAAGCCTATTTCAATCTCTGCTAAACATTTGGAATGTCATTACATGCGCCCTTTGCGTGTTTTGCAGCCAGGGCCGTGTTAAGAAGTGGGCACATGCCCAGGGCCCACCATAGCCGGCACTTACACGGGTCCCGGTGGGTCCATGGCACCCAGGTGGCACTTTGATAATTTCCCATCCCAAGGCATGTTCTTTTGGGATAGATTTGTGGAGGAAGAGAAATGTGTCTCCACCTCTATTTCTTTGCGAATCAGCATTATAATAGCCTCACAAAAAGAGAGAGCCATGGGGACAGCCTCACCCCAGTTCCTACATTTGGGGGAGAGGTTTTGCACGGAAGCTCTGCCCTTTGAGAACAGTTTTGGACCGGCCCGGACAGTCCACCACAATGTGCCAGTGTGGCACCTCGCCTGATGAGCTGACAACTCCCCCCAAACATAGTGGGGTCACATGGTTAAGAGCGAGACAGCTCACAGCTGGATGAAAAGCTTTGGGTGAGGGGTGAGTGAGGGAATGAGGAAGAGGGTAGGGTAGGGAGTATGCCACAGCCGCCCCTTCCACACTACATCCTTATTCCAAGCACTGGGGGTAAACTATGGAATGTTAATGTCCCGGTTGGTGAGATCAATGATCTCCCTTGTAACTTTCCCATTAAGCAGTGCCGCTGCATTGGGCCTGTACACTCAGTATGGTGATTGCCACGTAACAGGGAGCCAAAGGGGCTGCTGGCCAGAGTATCAGATATCAGGATCATTTATAATTTCTAAATTGCTCTAAAAAGTGAATTTTTGGAAGGAAAGTATGGAAACAACATACCAAATAAGCTCATATTCTGTATTTGTAGGATAATGAAGGCTCTTGGTGAAGCTGGTATTCCTGTACCAAAGGTATATAACCTCTGTGAAGATTCCAGGTAAACTCTTGAAACCTGATTGCACGGTCGAGTGAAACTTGTGAAATAAACCTTATTATCTCCTATCTCTCCTAAATGATGAAAAATGTATTTTTTTTTAAATCCCTGTTAGCGTAATCGGCACACCTTTTTACCTCATGGAATATTTCTCCGGACGCATCTTTAAAGACCCTGCCCTACCGGGAATGGAAGCAGCAGAACGCAGAGCCATCTATTCAGCAATGAACAAAGTATTGTGTAAAATTCACAGTGTGGACATCAAGGCAGCTGGACTGGAAGATTATGGGAAACACGGTAACGTCCGAATTTGAAGGGTATAATGCCGAGGCTGTAATAAACTGGATCATTTTCATATGTTAATGAATATAACTCTATATAATAATGCAGCATCAAAAACAGAGTTTTTTGTAAGTTCTGTTACAAGTAACTACTTAAAGGGGAAGTCCTTTACAAAAATGTTTTTTCTGCTTTAGCATTAAATCGAGTACTGTATACAGTAATGTGGGTTACCAGCAACAAAACCCTGGTTTTATCTTCTTTTGTTCCAATAATCTTCCTTTATATGCAGACCTGGAGGCTTCCTCTGTTTTAGGTGATACTTTGGGTGACTTTCCCTGCACAGACACCACACTGAGCTGATTGTTTGTGGTAATGCCAATAAAGCCCATTCCCCACAGACTTTCATTAATCAGTGTCCAGTTGGGTGATTAAGACTGAGACATTCTATTGTTTACCGCAAGCAGTATGATAAGGAGCCAAAATGTTCGGCTAGAAGATTGAGCCAAGATAAGAGAGCTAGAATGCATACAAATGCCTAATAGAAAAAGAGAGAAAACCCCCAAACCACCCAAAAATACTAGTAATATTTTTGGTGGGAGCGATCCTTTTTCCATACACTTCTAAAGTAATTGTGTTCCAATTCTGGATGGCAGCAAACTTAATACTGTACTAGCACTATTCTATTGTTTACTTTCATATATATCTCTTAATACCCTATGTAACGAACATTTTTTTTCTCATTGAAAGAATGGTCACACAAATGCAAAAGTGAATTAAGTGTAGCCTTCCTGAGACTTGATTTTTTTTTCATATTGCCTGTTATAAATTAGGTGCTTACATTCAACGCCAAGTGCAAATATGGACCAAGCAATACAGATCTAGTGAAACAGATACTATCCCGGACATGGAGAGGCTCATTGAATGGCTACCGCAGCATCTCCCTAAAGACCAGAAGACTGCAGTTGTACATGGAGACTTTAGGTAATTACAGGACTGCTTAAATGCACAGTGAAGAATGATTTCTTACCTTTACAGCTTCAAGTATTACTAAACCTGCTTCAATTTAGTGTATGAATTTAAATGGTCTTTATCTACAGTTTAATGTATGCATTATGTTTATCATTAATATGTCTTTATACTTTCTGATGTCTGAGCGGGGTATATGTTTTCTGTCACAGTTATACTCTTCAACGTTTGAAGCAGCTTTTAGACCTGTCTTACAGGCACTAAAAATGCATTTTCGCTATGTGTAAATGAATGCTGTGTCAGCCCCTGCTCATTCTAGCACTGGGGGCATCTACAATGAAATCAAAATCATTAAGGAAGGACTAGAGGCTCAGTTTGACATGAAACCTTGTTCTAATGTTTTAATGTTTAGTTTATTTAGAAGTTCTATGATGACCTCTGGGAAATGCCTGGTTTAAAAGTATATTTATAGAAACATAGAATTGTATGGCAGATAAGAACCATTCAGTGCATCTAGTCTGTCTGTTTTTCCTGATATAAGACATTTAGGCTTATACAAGTATCAAGACTTTACAGGATATTTTACAATAGAAGAACAGTTTCACCCACTCATCACTCATCATACACTATGCATTTTAAATCTCTTGAAGTACTGGATATCTTTGTTCACAAGAGATATCTGCCTTTTGCCTACATGGCCTTACAATGGGAGTCCTCTTAACTAGGGGGGAGCTGTGTGCTTTCTCGGACTTGTGTGGGCACAACATGTATACCTGTTATTTATATGTTGTTGTGAATCCTGAGATTTAGGCAGATTGTTCTGTTATGCATTTGATTTTGTTTCTTTATGGAATATAGGTTGGACAATTTGATTTTTCACCCTGACACACTTGATGTGATTGGTATTTTGGATTGGGAATTGTCTACACTAGGAGACCCGATTTCAGATGTGGCTTATAATTGTCTGGCTCACTATCTCCCTCCTGATCTTCCTATTCAGAAAGGTACGAACAGGGTTTAGCATGCATTACCATGAAAAAAGTGTAAAGATGATAAGGACCTTACCTGGTCCATAGTACAGGAAAAGGAACTATATGTAGGAATGGCCACAAACTACGGTCACTCACTGATAGTGACCAAGATAGATGGGCCAGTACTGGTGAACAAGGGCAGAATGCAGAACACCGGAAACCAGGTGCAGGGCAGCCGTAATTTGGGTTCATGTGTAGACGTGCATAGGATACAGGGCAAACCTCAGCATCAGAGCTGGAGTATAATTCAGGAACAAATTCAAACAAGCCAGGGTATCCCAAAAACAAGGTCAAATCAAGCCAGGAGGTTGTAGTTAGACAGTAGAGGGGCTAACCAATTACGAAAAGTCCAATAAACAGGTGGATTTCCGCTCCTGTTAACCCCTGTGATGCTGCGTAGATAATGGGAGCTGAAATCCGTAGGTTCGCCGTCAGGAGTTAAAGACCCTTAACTCTTGGAGCGAGGAGACAGGCCAAGTTCCCCGTCAGGAGTTAAAGGGCCATGCAAGTGACTTTATTGGTTGCCTGCAGGGGCCTCCTCTGGCATTAACCAATCTGCTCCAAGAGTCCCTTTTTAATGAATTTTACGTTTCTAAATTTTTTCTAAAGAAAATAAATACATGGTGGGATTACAAATGGTACAAAATACCTCACAAATGACATCTATATCTCATTTTTTAACTTTAGTAATTAAAGAATGCACGCAATAGAATGCTCTTGAGTCTGGACAAAATTGACTCAAATATGCATTTTAATAAAATGATTGGAGTGTTCCTTTAACCTTGTCTCGCAAAACAAACCCAAATAATGCTTGTTTATTAAAACAAGCATATTCAACTGAAAAAATAGGTTGAAATGTAACTTATATTGGAATAAGTGACAATAAAAAGGTGAAACAGAGGCAGGAATGCGTGCTTTAAAATGAATGGTGCTTTCCTCCATGTACAGTTGGGTTCACCTAAAAGACCTCGGCTACCAGTGTATTTAGAAATAATGCTTACTCATCATTTACTCTCACATCCACCCTGTTCTGTCAATTATTTAACAGTTTGTTCTAAGTTTGCCAGCTACCTTTACTTATTTATTTTTAGGACTTAAACAATGTGACCTGAAAGAGCTGGGGATTCCAAGTGCTGAGGAATATTTTGAGGAGTATTGTAATAACATGGGAATCCCAAGGATCCCAAACTGGAACTTCTATATGGCCTTCTCTTTTTTCAGAATTGCAGCAATCCTGCAAGGCGTATACAGTCGTTCACTTACAGGTATAAAAACCAAGCTTTGATCTATCACTGCATGCTCTTTTAGAGAAGAATTTGCAATACACCCTTCTGTTTGTTTCATATTTCTATCTCTCCAGGGCAGGCTAGTTCTGCAAGTGCAGAAGCTGGAGGAAAACTGGCAAAATCAATGGCCAGCATTGCTTGGGATTTTGCTACGAAGGAAGGTTTTCGATTGTTCAAATCCCTTCCAGGAACCAATTCAGAAACATCAAAGAGATCTTACGGCACCTGGTGTAGAATCTTTCCGTTAAGCCAGCCACACAGCAGAGCCATGGTCACACAGTCTAATTCTTCTTTACACTCTTCTTCAAAGGGTCTTCTGATTATTTCTCCTGATGGGCTTTCCGGTGAAGCGCAGAAGCTTTATTATCAATTAAAAGAGTTTATAGAAGTTAATATTTATCCTGCTGAACAAGAACTGAGAAACTACCAGTTCTCGGAAAAGAGATGGACACCTCACCCACTTGTAGAGGAGCTTAAGGTATAGTGTAACATGTACATTTATCAAATAAAGACTAACATGTCACCCCGGTCTTGGTTTGTTGTGTTGATTACACTTGTGCGGTTGTGTGAGCTATCACTGGAAGAAATGTCATCTTTTCATCATTCATTTAAAGCAATGTAAGTTCATTTGTAAATGTATGACCTTGGTATGGTTACAAGATGTCACTGTTACAAGATGTTTTTTATTGCATTCACCTTGTATGTATGTCTTTTACAGCAAAAGGCGAAGTCACTAGGGCTGTGGAATCTGTTCCTGCCTTTGGAAAGTGATCCTGAGGGCAAATATGGTGCCAGGCTAACAAACATGGAATATGCTCACTTGTGTGAGCTAATGGGTACCTCTCTGTATGCACCAGAGGTAGGTAATATCAATATGTGTGCAGTTCCCTCGATTCACCAAGGGTGGGTGTCATCAGTGAGTTTAGACAATATCATATAATAACCAGGTCCTGTCCAGGAAAAACACCCGCAGAAAAACGTTAATTTCTTTAATTTGTATTTTGTCTGAAAATAAGTTTCATGTAGGTATTTACTAGTATTCAAACAACCTTTCTTTTCTGAAACATATATCCAATTTGTTTACAATCCAGTTCTTTCCCGTGACATTCATTTACCTGGTCATTTTTTTTCCAGATCTTTAATTGCTCAGCTCCTGACACAGGGAATATGGAAGTGTTGGTCCGCTATGGAACAGAGGAGCAGAAAGAACGTTGGCTGAAACCCCTGCTAGAAGGAGAGATCCGCTCATGTTTTGCCATGACTGAACCAAAGGTAATGCTTTAAATGAAAAGAATATCAGTTCAAAGCTTATTACATAAGTTATGGTGGGTAAAAGGTGATGGAAACCCTTCCACTTAAATTTAAGGGGTAGTAGAAGTATTATTAAACACTCATCTACAGACACCAGACAAGCCAGAAGGCTTGTTTTTCCCTCAGAAATCTCATGATGCTTTGACAACCACAAGGGATTCTGGGTAGGCACATGCAAATAAGGTTAACAATTATCACCTTTGCCTCTATATCCACTTTATACATGGATCCCTTGAAAGTAATTGCCCGCTGTACAAGACAGCCTTTAGACAAAACTCGGGAAGAGGTACAATAGCCAGATCACCACTCATGGACAGCTGTTTCGTCCTTCATGGGAGTAATTGTTAACCTTATTTGCATGCGCCTACCCAGAATCCCTTGTGGTTGTCAAAGCATCATGAGATTTCTGAGGGAAAAACAAGCCTTCTGGCTTGTCTGGTGTCTGTAGATGAGTGTTTAATAATACTTCTACTACCGGTTCAAAGCTTGAAAGATGTTTCTGATGCATAGCGGCACCATTTAGTTAGTCAGGTGAGAGCTGGTAAGCTTGATATCCAAGCTCATGGTTACTGTGTGCTTTCAGGTTGCCTCTTCAGATGCCACCAATATTGAATCTTCAATCAAAGAAGAGAAAGATTCATACATTATAAATGGTCATAAGTGGTGGACATCAGGTAGGATTTCTTTCCCTTTAGGTATACTCATACTATATATTTATTTCAATTTTTCTCGTTATGCCCCTGTTTTAATGAATGAAATACACACAAACCAACACATTTACAGGCTCCTTGTGTTAATCATATTAAATATGTTTGCATGTGTGTGGTTTTTTTTATTGTGGGAGCTTCCTATGGTTGTAAGGAATGTATATTTTATTTGTCTGGCCAAAAAAATCATAAATAGTAACTTTCTAATTTATTTACATGTTGCGTGTGAGTACTCCACTACCCATGATTCTCTGCTAAATGAAAAGGTAATTCCCTGAACTTGAAACCTCTTGGAGGTTGGAACACAGCACTAAATGTGTCACTCAGATGTAGGCACATAAATATTGATGCTGCTAATATCAGTCGTCCTTATGCAGCCATGGTTTGGGGCAGAATGCAGTGCAAAAGCCTCATGTTTATTAAGACCCTACCTACGCATTGCAATCTACAGGCAATACAGTGGGAGATCCCTTTAATAAAATGTACCATTTAGTGCTGCCCTCTTTTCCAGGTGCTCTAGATCCCCATTGTAAAATCTGTATCTTCATGGGAAAGACAAACCCAGATGCCCCTCGTCATAAACAGCAAACAATGATTCTGGTTCCAATGGACAGCCCTGGGATAACCGTCTTAAGGCCACTCACTGTCTATGGTTTGGAGGATGCTCCAGGTGAGTACATGTGCCTAGCATCCTTCTCCAAAAATCCTTTCAATAAAAGCCTGGTGAGTGCAACCGACCTGAGGTGTTACGCCATGGTCAAGTGACTTTGCGTTTAATTTATCAGTAAAGGTAGTGAAAACCTGAATTTGTATATGTAATTTGTCAGAAAATCATAAATTGCATTCAAGTATGTGAGAAATAAAACAGTAGTGTATGTATCGGACAGTCTTTTACGGTCTCTCGTAGTGTCCATTGAATCAGCAGCCTCATAATCCTAGTTCACCAGACTGAGACTATTGCCTGCTTTTTATGCTTATTTTTTGCTGTATGCCTTTACATATCTGCTATAAAACAGAGCAAACTTTTTCTTCTTGCATCAAGTAGAGCTTGGCTTTTTCCACTGACTTCATACTAAGCTGTTTGGACCACGATTAGTATGAATTTGCTATGTTTTAAATTAACTGTAGTTCAAGTTTCATTAATTGATTCTGTCCCACAGCTGGACACGGAGAAATCCTATTTGAAAATGTGCGAGTTCCAAAAGAAAATATATTGTTGGGATGTGGCAGAGGATTTGAAATTGCTCAGGGCAGACTTGGCCCTGGGAGAATACACCATTGCATGAGGCTTATTGGAAATGCAGAGAGATCTTTAACTCTCATGAAGCAAAGAGTAAGTACTTGAACCTTATGCATAAAAACATTATTTTACACTGTAAATAAACCACCAGGTCTGTTTTCCATTTAATTTTGGTTGGGGATCCATTTAAGGTCGCTTACATTTGCAACATCTTTATTTTACTCTAAAAGAGATAAAACAAAAGGAAGAATTAGATCTGCAATATCTAAGCCGAAGTGCAGAAGACAAATTTCAGCAACCAGCTACTAATGGAAATAATAATGTATTTTAATTTTGAACACCACAACAAAAGAAAAATTATGTGAGATCTAAACTAGTTGTGTAGACCAAGCAGAGCACCCTTTTGTTACTTTGCTGGTGGCCTCCAGAGTTTCATGTCAGGCAATCTAGTGCAAACTCCACTTCCTGGTTATTACTGTATTTGCTCGATTATAAGACGACCCTGATTATAAGACGACCCCCCAAAATCTGAATATTAATTTATGAAAAAAGAAAAAGCCTGAATATAAGACGACCCTATATGCCACTGTGCCCCATGATATGCCTTTTAACCCTCTAAATGCCACTGTGCCCCATGATATGCCTTTTGACCCCCTATGTGCCACTCTGCCTCCAGAATTGCCTTATACCCCTATATGCCACTCTGGCATTTAGAGGGTTAAAAGGCATATCATGGGGCACAGTGGCATATAGGGGGTATAAGGCATTCAGGAGGCAGAGTGGCATTAAGGGGGTTAAAAAGCATTTCACAGAGCACTCTGCCTCCAGAAATGCCTTATGCCCCCCATTTAACACTCCCTCCCCCTCCCTCCTCCAAACTTACCGGAGCTTCATAGTCCCCGGTGCGTAGTCCGGGCAGTGTGTAGAACTCTACGCGATTCGCGTAGACAACGTCCGCTGCAGCCGGGAGGAGCGGTTAGCAGCGTCCATCGCGTCCATCGCGCAGACCTTCCCCGGCTGTCAGAGATCACGGGGAACTCTGATCTCTGACAGCCGGGGAAGGTCTGCGCGATGTACGCAGACAACCCCCGCCGCCAACCGCACCTCCTCCCGGCTGCAGCGGAAGTTGTGTACGCGAATCGCGTAGAGCTCTACACGCTGCCCGGACTATGCACCGGGGACTCAGAAGTACCGGGAAGTTGGGGGGGGGGGAGACAAGAGGATCCAGGTCCCCTGCATCGCTGCGGGGGATCTGGATCTTAGTCTCATAGTCACACCTAGTTGAGGTCTGATTATAAGTCGAGGGGTATTTTTCAGAGCATTTGCTCTGGAAAAAACCTTGTCTTATAATCGAGCAAATACGGTATTTTTGCCTCATTGCACCATATTAGAGGAGGTTGTGCCTGTTTATTTTTTACAGGGATCAATCAAAGCAAACAGAACTCCTTTCATTTCCTAATGGTTGTTGCTCACCTCCAAGCTACCAATATCACTAGGTCTACTGTGCGTACAGTGGGGAAATGTGTCTGTCCCAATGTATTCTCCCCATGTAGCGGTATTATCCAAGCCTGCCTGTGCCACTGGCATATTAAGCTGCTGAACTGCTTAGCCATAAATGAAAAAAGGTGCAAAGAGCTTCTTAGAGGGATGTTCAGGGAGACCAGTGGACATAGGTACCACAACAGGGCAGTCCCTTTAACGTTAAAAGAGACCGGGAGAAATGTTGATGATGATAATTTCTCTACTATTTGCTCAACATAAAAGTTGAAGACATGTGTAAAACAAACTATGATTTGAGACCGAAGTATCAATTTACAAAGAAATGTGATCGTACTCCTAATTCCAGTTGGGCTCTGCGTGCCTCAGTAATAAACCTCTACAAACATTCTTCAAACAATGGCAAGGTAGATGTTTACTTACTGTGAAGCAATAGCATTTGGGAATATACCAGTTAACCATTGGTGGGTAATTGGAAAGGTTTCCTTTTTTCTCGAGCCTTTTTTGTTATGCAGCCTGTAATTCAGTTTTGGATACCAGGATTACCTTATTACACTAGGCTTAATTAACAGATGTTTAAAGGGAAGCGGTCGTCACAGCTTTTAAAATTATTTTATCGCATGGCCTATAGCTTGTGCTTTTTGTCTGGCGATGAGATTCATTGTTTTGAAGATATTTACTTCAGCTCTCGGATGCCCAGATCAATAAAGGTCAGCCTGAGGCAGATCCAGCACTAACTGATCTTCTCTGCTGAAGTAATTACCCTTCTTCCCCTGCAAAATCTCCCCTGCATCCGACTCATTGAGCAGCAGCACACCGGGGGCCTGATCACACCAAGAGGGCGATCTGCCCTGGCAGAGCCGGCCTTAGGCGTTGTGGCGCCCTGTGCGGACTACTCCTCTGGTGCCCCCCCTCACTACCCCCCCTCTCTGCCCCTTCAAACTACCCGCCCTCTCTGCCCCTTCAAACTACCCCTCCCCTCTGCCCCTTCAAACTACCCCCCCTGCCCATTCAAACTACCCCCCCTGCCCATTCAAACTACACCCCCCCGTCCCTTCAAACTACACCCCCCCTGTCCCTTCAAACTACACCCCCCCTCTGCCCCTTCAAACTACACCCCCCCTGCCCCTTCAAACTACACCCCCCTCCCTCTGCCCCTTCAAACTACACCCCCCCTCTGCCCCTTCAAACTACACCCCCCCCTGCCCCTTCAAACTACACCCCCCTCCCCCTGCCCATTCAAACTACACCCCCTGTCCCTTCAAACTACACCCCCCGTCCCTTCAAACTACACCCCCCTGTCCCTTCAAACTACACCCCCCCTGCCCCTTCAAACTACACCCCCCTCCCTCTGCCCCTTCAAACTACACCCCCCCTGTCCCTTCAAACTACACCCCCCCTCTGCCCCTTCAAACTACACCCCCCCTGCCCCTTCAAACTACACCCCCCTCCCTCTGCCCCTTCAAACTACACCCCCCTCTGCCCCTTCAAACTACACCCCCCTCCCTCTGCCCCTTCAAACTACACCCCCCTCCCTCTGCCCCTTCAAACTACACCCCCCCTCTGCCCCTTCAAACTACACCCCCCTCTGTCCCTTCAAACTACACCCCCCCCTCTGCCCCTTCAAACTACACCCCCCCTCTGCCCCTTCAAACTACACCCCCCCTCTGCCCCTTCAAACTATACCCCCCCTCTGCCCCTTCAAACTACACCCCCCCTCTGCCCCTTCAAACTACTCCCCCCCCCTCTGCCCCTTCAAACTACACCCCCCCCTCTGCCCCTTCAAACTACACCCCCCTCTGCCCCTTTAAACTACACCCCCCCTCTGCCCCTTCAAACTACACCCCCCCCTCTGCCCCTTCAAACTACACCCCCCCTCTGCCCCTTCAAACTACACCCCCCCCACTTACCTTGTTGCCGGAGTCCTGCGGTGAGAGCGGGAGGCATCCGTCTTCTCGCTCTGCCGCGGTGCCGGCATTTCATGTTGAGAGCCGGAATAGTCCGGCGCTCAACATGAGATGCCGGCACAGCGACGGAGTCACGGAGAGTAAGGGGCGCCGAGCGGTTGCCGAGAACTTCACGAGCAACCGCTCGGCGCCCCTGACCGGGACTTAGATTTAAGCATCGTTTTTTTTTTAAACTTTATTTAACATGAATGATGTTAAATAAAGTTTAAAAAAAAAACACAAAAAAAAAAAAACGATGCTTTAATCTAAGTCCCGGTCAGGCGCCCCTGCAACCATGACGCCCTGTGCGGTCGCACACCCCTAAGACCGGCCCTGTGCCCTGGGTTTTGCCCCCTCCAATGCCATATGAGGATCTCTAGTTTTGTTACACTATTCTACCATAAAAGAACGAGAGCAAAAAAAAAGCAGTAACATTGCCTACGTTGTGATGACTGTAGATGTTATCTGAAGCGTTCTTTCAGATAAAACTGACACATTAGACACATTGTTTATACATATGAAGAGCAAGGATTACAGAACTACAGAGACTACAAGGTGATTACTTAACTACAGTATGTATTTGGAATGTACGGTGTCCTACATATTCACAACCATGTGCTACAACTACTCCTAAGCACAACTGTATCCTCTAGAATTCATTACATATTTGTTAATTGTATTCCTCCTTATTTACTTACACACTGTAGAGTTGGGTTTGCTGAAACAATGGAGGGTAGAAATCATGCTATTAAGCCTCTTGAAGGTGTTAAGTTTTTATCTTTCTGTAGGTCAAATCCAGAATAGCCTTCGGCAAACCATTGGCAGAACGAGGCACGATTTTAGCAGACATTGCCAAATCCAGAGCAGAAATTGAACAAGCCAGGTTGTTGGTACTGAAAGCTGCCCATCTTATGGACACCGTGGGTAATAAGGTAAATCGTCCCGTTACTCTCATAGTTACATATTCTTAGCTTGTATTTTATAGCTAAGATAATTCACGCGTACGTGAATTTTTTTATAAGATTGATAGCAGGGGTGTTGGAAATGATTGTAGGCATTGGGCCATTAGGATGATTTTACCCCTGTACTTGAGGTAGGTAGTAGACTTTTAATGTTAAACACGATGCTGAACTGGTGCCGATCATAGTACCAGCCGACCCGGGCAGTTGATTCAGGCAGGGTAAGAGGGAATGGGAGGAGAAGTAGTGAGAGCGGGAGATCAAGAGAAGGACAGCTGTGAGAGATAAAAGAGAAAAGGGGATATCAAGAGAGGAAAAGGTGAAAATGGATATCAAAAGAGGGAAAGCTATGAGAGGGCATGTGAAAAGGGATATATCAAGAGAGGGAATATTGCGAGAAGGATTGAATTTGGATGTCTGTAGCAACTGAAAGTTATACAGTAAATGTCCTGCTGTAGAACATCTTCGACAATAAATGGACTGTCTCAACCATGATGCTCTGCAGAAAAAGTATTCCGACCTATTGGAATTTGTTTTAAAATGAGGGGGTTCTCTTGCCTGGGGTGCCATTTGGTATACGACTGGCCCTATTGCCAGCACAATGTACAGGTAAAGTTTTGGGGTTTTTTTGCATGTGCGAGGGGTCGATGTCAGAGGTATATCTGCTTTTGTGATCCGTCTGCCCTTTATTTTGATACAGGGAGCTGCTTTAGAAATTGCTTTGATTAAAATGGTTGCCCCAACCATGGCACAGCAAGTGGCTGACAGAGCAATCCAGGTAAGGGGAGCAGAAAAGTGTTTTAAATATACATCAAAAGGCTCAAGATTTTGAATAGCACAAGGGATGGTCATGGTTTACTATGGCACAGGGGTTTTTTAAGTTGTGTGTCTGGCAATGAAATAATTATTTCTCATTTGAATGTTAAAAGTGCTTATAATGTCCTCTTAAACAGCCACCTACTTAAAGCAAGGCGGCAAAATATGCCTTTAAACTGTGACTTTTTTTACTGTTCAATATACTTAAGAAGCACATGTAGTACAGTGTTTACACATTTAAGTAAGCAATATGTGTGTAGTTATTTACCCTGCAGCCTCAATAGTTTTGTATTCTTAAGATTTGCATGATTGGCCTCCTTGGTACTTTTTTTTTTTGTAATTTAAACTGTGCATGTTGAGTATTTTCCACTGAAAAAAAACTAAAGTATGGAGATAAATAGTGGAAGTGGTATTTTCTTGAATAAAGAAGGCATCTGAACATAAACCAAAAAGGGTTTTGTAAAACAAAAGTGAAATTGAATATATCTGAACTGGCTCGAGAAGCCGATGGGAAGCATTGTACAAATGCGCTGACATTGTGAAATACGCATACTCATAGACACACACATATATGATCTCACACCTACCGTGGATTGCCTTTACATCTTTCTTATAAACCTGTATGTTTTGTTTCTCAGTCATTTGGAGCTGCTGGTCTCAGCAATGACTTTCCTCTCGCTCAGTTTCACGCTTGGGCGAGGGCTCTACGTCTCGCAGATGGACCTGATGAAGTTCACAGAGCAACAGTGGCCAAAATTGAACTGAAACGTTAGGATGCATTTTTAGTTCGACAAAATGAGGAACTGGGAGTTATTCTTAATCGCAAAATTACAATGCAATTGTATCGCAACCAGCAGAAAAAAATATGGAAAATATGAAAATGAATTCACATTAATTCAGCAGTGCTTGGGATAACATGAATGGTTTTCATATATTATTTATGGTTAATCCTTTGATAATGTTTGATAATCCTTGGTTAGTCCTGTATTTATCATGGAAAAGTTTTTGTATTCTCAAGTCTCATTCTTGCATGCTGTCAAATTTAAACACAGCTTTGCTACATGGAAATAAATTATTTTTATTGTAAATGGTGTAGCCCGTATTCTTTCTGGATTCTGCAATCATCGCAAGTTTTGAATTCTATGAGATTTTTTTTATCAGTCATGGGTCTTGGTATATGTGTGGCTGTTTCCTGTAGTCCTGCATATTTTTTATCTTTCAAATTAGATTCTAATTCGACAACAGCCCATGATTCACAAGCATGTGCCATCTGCGTGCAGCTATGAACAATGGCCCAATGTCAGCATACGTGTGACTACTTAAAAGCAAGGAGGAAGAGAGAGAACAGCCAAAAAATGATAAGACAGAACAGAACAGCACAAAGAAAGAATAGCCACATGAGCACTAAGTAGCCATAGAAAAACAACCCCCATCGCAGTATGTTACATCAGTGAGATAGGACTGGTTAAACGCTGTAGCAAACAGGGCCAGCTCAGCCCTTCTTACAGAAGAACTTTACCAGGGCTGGCCCTTCATAATGCATAGGCAAGTCATTGTGTTCATACAGCAATTCTGAAACTTGCCTACTTGCCCACCCTCACTAAAATGGTATATTATTGAAAAGTGAAAATTGAATGTTGATTTTATGCTGGATTCTTGCAGGAAAAGCGCCAGCACTTCCCTAGTATTAAAAATTAGCAATTATTTATGTAGTCATTTTATTATTTAGGTTTTTGGGTTTTTTTGCACCATGAGAAAAAAAATATCGAATGAATTTACCATTTGAAAACATTTATGTAATCAGCCTTTTTTTCTGGTGGTCTGAAGCTAAAGGGAGTTATAGAATATGTGCCTGTATTATATGCTCCCTCTAGCTAGACCTTGCATGAGTCTGGGTCTCCATATTTCCCATATCACCAGCTCTTTTGTAGATACTTGTCAAGTTACTGTCATGAACATTTATTCAATGTAACAAATTAGGGCTGCAACTAACGATTATTTTAATAATCGATTAGTTGGCCGATTATTTTTTCGATTAATCGATTAATCGGATAAAAAAAAACAATATGCAAATTTTTTGTTTATTTAAAATAATTTAATGAACTGGATGTTAAAAAACAACTTAAAATTTACATTAACATTCTTATTTTGTTATGATGTAATAAAAAAACAATATTTTCAAAGTACAAAAACCCAAACACAATATTTATGAAACAAAATAACCCCAAACATTCTGAAAAGAGGTATACTGTTCAAGAAACTTTGCACCCGGCACTTTGCACCCGGCACTTTGCACCCAGCCCTGGCACTTTGCACCCAGCACTTTGCCCCACCCCTGGCACTTTGCACCCAGCACTTTGCCCCAGCCCTGGCACTTTGCACCCGGCACTTTGCACCCAGAACTTTGCACCCAGCACTTTGCACCCAGCCCTGGCACTTTGCACCCAGAACTTTGCACCCAGCCCTGGCACTTTGCACCCAGCCCTGGCACTTTGCACCCAGCACTTTGCACCCGGCACTTTGCACCCAGCACTTTGCACCCAGCCCTGGCACTTTGCACCCAGAACTTTGCACCCAGCCCTGGCACTTTGCACCCAGCCCTGGCACTTTGCACCCAGCACTTTGCACCCGGCACTTTGCACCCAGCACTTTGCACCCAGCCCTGGCACTTTGCACCCAGAACTTTGCACCCAGCCCTGGCACTTTGCACCCAGCCCTGGCACTTTGCACCCAGCCCTGGCACTTTGCACTGTGCCCCTGCACCCAGTCTCCAACTCTGCCCTGCACCCAGCCCTGCCCCCACATTCTGCCCTGCCCCCACACTCACACCCTGCACCCACACTCACACTCTGCCCTGCACCCAGTCTCCAACTCTGCCCTGCACCCCCACCCCCACTCTGCCCTGCACCCAGTCTCCTGCCCTGCCCCCACACTCACACCCTGCCCTGCATCCCCACCCTGCACTCAGTCTCCTACCCTGGCCTGCCCCCCCCCACCCCCACTCTGCCCTGCATCCCCTGAAACCCCACCCCCACCCCCGCGAATCGCTCTGTGCGAATGGAGCCACTCGCACAGAGCGAACCGCAACTAAAAGAAGGCGCGTGTAGCGGAAGCGGGGAACGCTCGCGGAGGTAAGTAAAAGGAGCCGAGTGCTCCAACAACGAATCGATCACTCGATTAATCGATTTTATCAATTCGTTGTTTCAGCCCTATAACAAATACAGAGTGTCACTAATAAAATGTTTGATTTTTGACAGGCTACTTCAATTGATTTAATGCTGACATAATCTGTACATCTCCCTAGTTCCTACTTTGTTCCGTTTACTCCACACAAACTGAGCTTGGCTCTGATTTAAGGGTCTTAGACCACCTTTGTGGTCCTCTGGTGCAATTATTTCATTTTCCTCCCTCATGTTGGCATTATTGCCACCTATCCTATCTTTCCCATTACCGGTGTCATTTCTCCGCTTTACACCTCCCCACCTGCACCTTACAAACTCTTACATGAGATCACCTTTGAACCTGCATGCATTCAGTGTATGTTTAGTGTCGTCTGCTTTAAGAGCAGCTTTACACTGTAAAGAGTGCCATGGAAACAAGTTACTCATACTAGATTCAACTCTTTGGAAGTCCGTATGTGATCGGCCTAAGCCAGGACTGTATAACTGCAGCCCCCAAGGACTGCCAGCAGGCCACAATTTTGGATATCCCAGCTGGAGCTAAAGCATTTCAATGAATAATTAAGCTTCTTGTTTTCAGGCAAAGATACAGTGTCTGTGGCTCTCAAGGACTATGACTGCTAGCACTATCAAAATTACTGGGGTAAGAAACTAGAATTAAGTTTATACAAAAATAAATTCAAATTGTGTTTTGTATGAACTTGATTCAGGTTTCTTGGCACAGTAATTTGGATTGCGCTAACACCTAGTTGTTTCAAAGAACATCTGAGTGTAGCTACTCCATACCTGGGGACTCTGTGGGGGAGGGGCTGGATTAGTAAGCGGCTCACGCACCCATGGATGGGGTTCACTATGTGAGTGGCAGGGTGTGACGGAGACCCATACTCGGACAGAGTAGCTCTGCCGTAGAAATCTTCCTTACCGTCAATGCTCCGTTGCTCTGGGGTTAATCCTCTGTAATTCACCCCCCCGAGAACTACTCGAGACTTAGTGTAGGGGTAAAACTCAGTTTATTGAGGACAGCACAGATATTTATACACAAACATGATAGGATTAGGGGTTTAATCCCATCAACTACCAGACAGCCCGACACCTCCATACAGTTCTATGGCCAGCAATGCCCACCGGACAAAGAGTCACTTATTTTGCGGTGATCCTGAGGGATCGGCGTCAATCCCGGGGTACCAATGGAGAACTCAGGGTCTGAAGATGTTATGGTACAAAATACGATGTGATCCGAAGTTGGGACCCTGAGCTCTGCCTCTGTAACCACAACCTAGTGTTGCCCACCACAAGCTTAATGCAACCTCAAAAGAGCGATGTGGTGGGACAAAGGGCGTCCATAGCTTCGCTGCACCAATTGTTGGCGGGCATCGCCGCGGTTCCTAAACCCTGTCCAATTCCGTGAATTTGTGGTTAGGTCCCGGTCAGGCGCATCGAGCGTTTCCTGGCTTTTAGAGCCCCCATTGCCGGCTAGTTCATGCCCCTCCTGATGAGCATACCTGGGAACTTCTGGGCTCCGGCTACCCGGATCCTTCCCTTGCGGGACGCTGACAGGACTGCACACTGATGTCAGAGGGCAGTCCCGCTGACGTCAGGGGCGTTCCAGCATTTAAATCAAAAACCCTGCTCCCGCGACCCGAAGGATTCGGATCTTGACCCGGAGAAGCAGCGCTCACCCGGCAATCGGGTCAAACCCGGAGAGTTCCCAGGTATGCTGATGAGCACAGGGTTACTTAGACATAAGAGCGGACTGGGCAAGCAGGTAAGGAGTCTCCCCAGGAATCCACCAGTGCTCCCTCCCAAACTCAAACATACCCCCGTGTGTCCTCAGCCTTAGAGTGCCAACACCTGCACAGATTCCCTGTACGGGTTTATTTAATAAAGTGCGCAGGAGAGTTTTCATGTGAGATCAAAACATTATGAAGGATCCACTTGCATGAGCTTCTGCTGCAGAGTCTAGCTTGGCTGGCCATCACCAAATTGAACCATGTATTGCCTATTCTTGCAAGAGACACTGTCCAGGGACGGCCCATCATAATGTATAATTACCGTAATTTATTCTGCTGAAACTACGACTCCCCTACAAACTCACACTTTTATTGGTAATCTACAAGCAGCTTGGAAAACAAGGAATATTATGGCCTAGTCATATTCATATTGTGGCCATAACAGTTGGCATGCCGTCGTGAGGTAAAAGGGGCCCTCTGGGCTCCTAAGAACCAAGGGCGTCAAAACATTTGCACTTTGTACAGCACCGTGGAACATTTTATTATTATTATCTTTTATTTATATAGCGCCAACAGTTTACGCAGCGCTTAATACAATACATAAATTCAAGGGATATGACAAGACAAGAATTGACAGACTAAGACAAACCGATACATTTGGTGGAGAGAGCCCTGCTCGCAAGCTTACAATCTAGAGACATGTCAGGGCTATCAGTTACTGGTTGCGATATCTACTTATGTTTCCTAGCAGTACAATTGGGGCACCGACACATTATTGAGCTGTTTAGGCAAGCGACGCCAGACATTGTGTTCACCTAATTACAGTATTAGCAATGTCTTGCTCTCTAATACTTCACTTGGGATCCAGTATTACAAGGTTTAAACCGAATTACCCAATCAGTGTAATCTCCCCATGAGTATTTCCGTTAAAGCCAGTTACCGCCTCTGCCAGGGGAGACAGCAGCTAACACGCCGAGGGACCGAGGGTGGCCTGAAACTTAACCCCTTCGTGCCTGTATGTACTTTGAACTTGGTGTGATTGGCCCAGAGGCCCTTCATTTCGCAGGGAGTGAGAGGTGGGCGTGTTTATACCGTATTAATAGGCTGCTGCAGAAGCTGTCTCCTGGAGTTGGCTGTAGCTGCAAGGAGCGGGCTTGAAGTTATCGGGTGCACTATGCTTCGAACCGTCTTGTCCAAGTTGTCACCCAAGGGGCCACTGGGGGTCCAGATCAGCAGGTTCTCTGCAGCGGCTATTCCTGCACCCAACCCCAAACCTGACGTGCACTTTAACCAGGTAATTCCCCCCGCCCTGGGGCAAGTGAAACAGAAGCGGTGGCTTTTGGGGGCAGGCTTCAAAGGCTTCCAGGGGTTTGCGGAGGGCGCCCCTGGATGGGCGTGGCTTAGTATTACATAGCGCATCCTCTTGCCGCGTGTAGCTGCTTCACTTCGTGACTCTCTCTCAACTCGCGTACCCCGGGCTCTGCTAGGTTTTAGCCGCCGGGGCCTCTGGTAGCACTCGCTGCCCAGGAGGGTGCAAACCGCAGCCATGTTGCGTCTTGTCATAGAAATGTTAGCGCTCGGTCCGCCCCAAATGCACACTGTAAGCGTTTCACTCGGTGCCAAAACAGCCCCGTAGAAGCGGCCCGATAAGAGCTCGGGACTCCTAATAAACATTTTCATTAAAGGGGAACCCCCCCTCTACTTTTCTTGGTGTTCTGTGGTGTATGGAATGTTTCCTACACAAAGCTCCTCAAATAGTGACTTCTGATTTATTTCACTCGATTTTGTAAGTTGGTACTTGGTAACTGAAACATGATACACACGTGATGCAGCACAATCACGTTAACATGTATGATGTGACAAACATCCTTACAAAAGTGGGTAGTGTCACAAAAATAACTGTCTATTTGCATGTGATGTCATATGCGGCACGCCTGATGTCATCTGTGGATAGTGTCCGACTAGGAAAGGCGATGGTGAAATGTTGTGAGCAGTGGCTGTACTGCACTGTGGAATATGATGGCGCTATAAAACATGAAATAATAATAATGTACTGGGAAAGCTATACACTGCGGCACACCCCATCCATACGATGCCAAATGTTATGTAAGATTTGCTGCTCTTACTGTTCAAGGTTAAAAAAAACTATGCATTATGCATTGCTGTAATACACAATTTCTTACACCTATTTTTTCAATGAGGTAGGGTGAAACTACCATGTAAAGGGGTTTATTCACTAAATTGTTTGTTGCGAAGTTTCACTATTATCAGCTGGTGTCATGCATGATGCAATGTGTAAGGAAATCTTACAAATCCAGCGTGGAAAAACTTCAAATATTAGGACTATCCCGGCCTATACGCTTGAACGGCCCGTGTGTCGCTTCTATAAAAAAACAAACAAAAATAAAACCCTCTTTGAGCCTTTAACTTTTGTAATGCTTTTAATTTCTGAATCCTATAATGTATCCAAGGTTGCACAAAGGCTGCCAACAATAGTTGTGTAAATATTTAAAGAGATTTTGCGAATGATTGCAAAGCTGGCAGCCCTCCTTGTAGCCCGTGTAGACTTTAATCAGCGTTTTTTTATGGGCCAAATGGTTCTTATCTGCTGTCAATTTTTGCGTTTCTTTCGTTAAACTAGGTTTTTAGCCACTGTTAGCATTTATTGTTGGATTATGTTTGCAGTTTTTATGTAGGTAGAACTACTACATAAGGCTTCGCCAAGCAAAATGCCGCAGGAGGTGATGTCAAGGACCATGTAATTGTTTGCATTCAGCAATAATTGAGTTTAGTTAATGCTTCATAAAGGTTGATGATAATATATGGACCATTTGCTCAAATTTTATATACCCGTTAAACTTGCTTTACCTGCCCATAAAGTGGTTCTTTAATGTCACTTCTCTGTTACGCTCATCTCAAAGGTTGCGGAGATGATGAGCCATAACTCCTCTGCTTTGCAGCATTGGGAACCTCATTTGTAATGCTGTTACATTTCCTTCCCAGTAATAGTTCTGAATTCTGCCGTCTGATTCTGTCTCTATGACCCAAAAGCAGGCCTGCTAGGCTTTTGCCCCAATGGGAGATGTAGTCTTGCAGCAGCTGGAGGGCCACAGGTTGGACACTCCTGCTATAGCTCATTCATCCAGTCTGGCCTCCCCAGTTGACCCATGATTACCACGGTCTACGAAAGCAGGACTATCCTGCATAAAACCGCAAAGTTGGGAGGTATGCTATGTGGAACAGCTCCATTTCAACTTGGTAAATAGCATAGAAATGGAATTAACAAATAGTAATTTCCAGTTAGGGGTCCCAATTATTGGCTGGTAACCACTTAATGTAATGCCCAGATTTCCGAGACAATTGTAGACTATGTTCCTGGTAACACATGTATAAACATTCCAGGGAGAATGTATAAGGAACAAAGCAGCCTGAACCTAAATCACTTCTTATACTTGTATGTAATTCTCTTCAGTGTAACCTACTTCTCTGTTCAGACCTTTTGGGGGTATTCTGATTGACGCCTCAAACTTGCCACTGGAAATGTGGTCTCCTTCACCATTACAAGATTTGCAAGATGAAGCGGCTTGCTTAACTCGCAGCATACTTTCTGCTTCCTAGCTTGTAACTTTACCCTAGAAGCATTCACGCCTAATCCACATAGCTTTAGCTTTCTGCCAGCGTAAGATTTAAGTTTCTGAACTAAAGCATTCCGGTTATGGTGTTCTTTATTTCAGCTCTTCATAAACAACGAATGGCACGATGCCAACAGCAAGAAGACCTTCCCCACAATCAACCCGTCCACCGGAGAAGTCATCTGCCATGTTGCAGAGGGAGATAAAGTGAGTTCCAGGACAGTGTTTGCTAGAGGCTAGTTTGGTAGCTGGATACATTATAAGGCATGTACTGGGATACAAAAGATCAAGTTACATAGCATCTTGCTTTTGGCAAGACAGCCCTACCCTCCCAATTTTGTATGTAGAGTTGTAGATGCCAATTTTTTTTTTCTTCTTTATGTTTCAAAATATAAAGGAGGGGGATGGCCTGCAATGACATGAGACCGTTCTGAAATGTACTGGAGATCTGTTGAAGACATGGCAGAAATATTGTGTTATGCAATAAATGTGTGCACTTCAGATTAGTAAACAGGCAAAGCATTCTGGGCTGAAAATAAAAAAAAATAAAAAAAAAATGACCATATCTAGCAAACTGCTGTGAAACAAAGAAATATTATTATTATTTCTGAATCGCCCACTACCACACAGCTATTCCGTTTCTTATGGTGTTCCCAAAATTAAGATTTATATCAATCGGTTTACATAGCAATTAGTAGTTTGTTTTTTTTTTGTTTAACTATGCAACACTTCTTGGATTTTAACTGCTGTTTATTAAACGTTCCTTATTAATAATAATTATATACTTGTCTAATGACAAGCGACAGTGATAAGAATTCTTTTCTCTTGGACTCAATGGATTTGTTTTAGTAATCTTGCGTGTGGGGGGGGGGGCAAAGTCAATTCAATTCCTAGACACTAAAACAATGCTGGTGCCCTAATTTACAGGCAGATTGCTCTAATTGTAATCTGCTTTGTGACGAACATATGGTCAAGGTGAAAAGATCAGAAAGGAATCCTTTGTGTTAATTGTTCTTTTTCACCTGTTAAATGACACTTAATCAGGATTAACTGGATCCACTTAATAAAAAGTGTTAATGTTAATGGACAATAAGCCTCCTATAAATAAACCAGTTGATGGGCTAGTTTATATATTTTATGCAAATTTTTTTTTTTTTCCCTACATCTTCTTTATGCCACATTATGTAGTGTTTCAAATAACATATATTTAATTTACTTGGCAAAAAACGTTTATTTAAGAAACCAAGTACCTTACATCTATAGCCAGAATTTAACATTACTTTACCTTAAGCCCTTCTTTAGTTTGCAATCTATACCTATCCTTTCAGGCTGATGTGGATAAGGCTGTAAAGGCAGCCAAGGATGCATTTAAACTGGGATCACCATGGAGGAGAATGGATGCCTATCAGAGGGGTTTGCTTCTAAACAGACTGGCCGATCTTATCGAGAGGGACCGAGCCATTTTAGCTGTAAGTAATAGTATGTGCCTCAGTCCTACATTCAGCAAGACTCATTATCTTTACCAGTCATGGGGTGCATTGGTCCAATTTGATTTGTTTTAGGGGGATTGTCATAATAACTTTGTCTACATACGCCCTTAAAGTATTTTAGTTTCAAATACATGCGTCGCTAGTGCGAATGTCTAGTACTTTCCTCATAAACCTCTACAGTATATGGTGCTTGTGCTGCTTGTTTGGCTTTATTAACAGCATTTAACTGGGCTACTTGTGTCGTATGATGGCCGTTCCAGTTTTATGTGGAGCGTTAAAGCGCTTTACATGCCATCTTTTCGCAGTTAAGCCCTCTGGTTTTATTATTATTGCAAGCGTTGGCGCAATGAGCGGAGCCTGTTGCAGCATTTAATTACCATTGTCTGCGCTACCATAGTCTTTATTTGCTGTATGTTTAATCATTGACCTATGTGCTGTAAAACATTCAGCATGCTTATCTTTAAGACCCAAAGTTTGAGGAACCATGTTTGTTTTGCACAGCCACACGTTAAGGAAACGCAACACTGAAAAACTACATATATTACTGTCCAGGCATTATTGGGGACAAAGAGAACCTGTCATTTTCCCCCTTTGTGCTGTGTGACTGTAACAATTTGTAAGCCTTGATACACGTGAGCCAGACTGAATACATCTAGAAGGGGTATTATGTTTCAAAGTACATGAATATCTTTCCCTGTATAGCAGATTTGTGTTCTCCAACATTCGTAGGATGTTAAGCTTATGCAAAGATGAAATAAAATAAATGCCTCATTCCATATGCACCTGCAAGGTCTTAACGTTAATAAAGTTGGGTAATGGTGTTTGCAGTTTCAGAATGTGTAATCCCAAAATTAATCCAAAGGTTTCCCAATTTATCCTGGGAGACGGGAACTAGATGTAGGCTAGTATTGTCACGGAAATAGATGGCAGCATTTGAAAGCGTAACATTGGGGTATGAACTGAATCTCAAACCTTGAGGTCTTAAACAATTTACGCTTGTAAGTACATGGTGTGAGGGATAATGAATATCTAAATCAAGTTCATAGGACTGTTAGCCTTATGTAATACAATCTGCCCTTTTTTATTTTTCTAATTATTTTCCTGTTTAGCTGTTAACGTAATATTGTTTTGTTCAGAATTTAGAGACTCTGGATAATGGGAAGCCCTATGCAATCTCCTACTCGGTAGACCTGGATTTGGTAATTAAATGTTTGAGGTAACAAACACCAGTTGAAATATACCTACTTTTAAGATAAATTTGCTTTCCAACATTTAAAACTATGGATGTAAAACCTTGGTGGTGTGAAAATATGTGTGTTTTATATTTGAAATTGCAAATGCTTTTAGCTTTTTAAAACAAGCGAAGCTGTGTTTTCTTTTGTCTAGTTTTTGATATTGCATCAGTTTTCTGGCTTAAAGAGGGTAATAATTATAAAACATCACTCTAATATTTATAATTGTACCTTAAAACAACAAACGGCACATGCCGATTCATTTGTTGAAATTACTGGTATTAGAACCCTAAAAAGTGTTAGAATGAACATTGGTGTTTAGGGTACGCATGAAACCATTTTCCCCTAATAGGTTTGATCAGAAGTTTTTATTTCTTTGTATCAGGTATTATGCTGGATGGGCTGATAAATGGCATGGCAAAACCATTCCGATTGATGGAGATTACTTTACCTACACCAGACATGAGCCGGTTGGAGTCTGTGGACAGATCATTCCGGTAAATAAATAATGGGATCAAATAGCTGGCAGTTGTAGGATTATTCTTCCCAATTTACTTTTTTTACTCATGCTTCCTGCAGAAAACACCCTTGTAAAGCACCAGAGAAGATGGTGCAAATTCTTCAAACTAAATACTCTGATAATGCTTAATTTGGGTTCATTATTCTTTTGACACTGAATAATTTCTCTGTTGGCTCAGCCTGAGAGGGCAGAGTTTAAATAAATTTAAAAAGAAAAAAAACAGAGAATTGGAACTGAAGGTCAAACCAACAAGTTTATTTTTATTTTTAGTGGAACTTTCCCCTTCTGATGTTGGCTTGGAAGTTTGGTCCCGCTTTGGCCACTGGCAATGTGATTGTCATGAAGGTTGCAGAGCAGACCCCTCTCACAGCACTGCATGTTGCCAGCCTTGTGAAAGAAGTAAGTGGTCTGCTTACAGTCTTACGCCTGAGAAGAAAATCTAGTTAAGGAAGGCAACTGTTTAAACACTTATTCTCCCCCCAGGCTGGATTTCCACCAGGAGTTGTGAATATAATTACTGGAATGGGTCCAACTGCTGGAGCCGCCATCTCCTCTCACATGGATGTGGATAAAGTAGCCTTCACTGGCTCTACAGAGGTAAGAACAGACTATCTGAAAGATGCCTTCATCAAAATAAGTCCAGCCCTCTTCATCAAAGTGTTAATTAGTGGCACCCAAAGAGTTATTTTAATTGGAGTTGTAGTAGATGTTTCAGGGGGGTAGTAGTGTGTGTTTAATTTTTTTTTTTAATCTATTTTTTTATGGATGTAAATGACACTTCATGTGTTCATAGTGCCTGCCTATAACCCAAGACTGATAATTGATGGGCTACCCAATGCGATAATGCTATTACCTACTTTCAAATGATGTTGCAATATGACATTCTTAAGTCTTGCAGTTTAACTTAAAGTATGTTGTGTACATAAGCCAGCAGCCATTCCTATTAATAAAGGTCCGTGTAAAATTTAATATTGATGAGAACGCTATTGAATCAAATACATCATCTTCTTACAACCCTTAAATGATACACAAGTGGAGATATGAGCAGGTACTTGCACATTTTGCTGAAGAGCCATTATTATTTAATTGTAATGGTATTGGAAGCACTCTCTAGGAACAGGGGTGCATATCATATCACCCCTGCGCAATATCCTATGTATTAGTCCAATGCCGACTCTCTGCCATACTCTGTCATACTGCCAATATGTTCGCTTTGTTCTAGGTGGGTCGTTTAATTCAACAAGCAGCTGGAAAAACTAATCTGAAGAAAGTGACCCTGGAACTTGGTGGCAAGAGTCCCAATATAATATTTTCAGATGCTGACTGTAAGTGTACTTTTAGGAAACTGAATATGCATATTTTGGTTCACGTGGTGTTGTCATAATGCAAAGATGGATAGATTGAAACCCTGACATTTTTCCTCATGAACTCTACATTTTGTAATAACCATATCATGGTGGCATCAATGGCTTTGCTAGTCGGCCATGGTAGATGATTCTAGAAGAAAAACAATCTTAGACGTTCTTACATCTTCTGTCATTTTTTACCGCCTATAGTTATATAAAAGCGCTTTTCTTTTCTTACCAGTGGACTGGGCGGTGGAGCAAGCCCACTTTGCCCTGTTCTTCAACCAAGGTCAATGCTGCTGCGCTGGCTCCCGCACCTACGTCCAGGAAGATATATACAATGAGTTTGTGGAAAGAAGTGTTGAGAGGGCCAAAAACAGGATTGTTGGAAACCCCTTTGACTTCAAGACTGAACAAGGTCCTCAGGTGAAGTGCAATAACCAAGATATATAATGCAAACTGCAGTCAGATTTGATGGCCTCACAGTTTTATTCACAAAAATATCCAATTTTGTTTTTTCTGATCTGTCCTATTATTTAGCATTCTGTTTGCATGTGATCAGTTTCCAAATAGTGATGCTATTGTACATTTACACCATTTGTATTGGGTTTTGTAAGTGACTGACTACATGCCTTGATGCCATCAGGGTTTCATGTCTTTTAACCCTGTTAATACCATTTCAGGTGGATGAAGATCAGTTTCACAAAGTTCTGGGTTACATCAAATCTGGAAAACAGGAAGGTGCTAAATTGTTGTATGGCGGAAACCCTGCTGCTGATCGGGGGTATTTCATCCAGCCCACGGTCTTTGGAGATGTGTCTGATAATATGACCATCGCTAGAGAAGAGGTATGAAAGGCTTGGAAATCCTAGAATTCCTAAATGTTCCACTGTTGTTGTTGTTGTTTGTTATTATCTTTTATTTATATAGCGCGAACAATTTACGCAGCGCCTCTTACAATGCATATATTCAAGGGGTATGACAAGAGAATTGACAGACTAAGACAAACCGATACATTAGGTGGAGAAAGCCCTGCTTACAAGCTTGAGGGAATGGGGTGACAAACATAAGGCACAGAAAGGGTGAGAGGTAGTTTTTTGTTTTTTTTTGTGGGGGGGGTGTATCAGTGACGGGTGAGAGGTAGTGTGGGAGGGTGAGAGGTAGTGTGGTGGTTGTTTCAATGACAAGGAAGTTCTAGCAGCTAAGGTGGAATGCTTCTCTGAAGAAGTGGGTTTTGGGATTTTTGTTGACTGTTGGGAGGGAGGGTGAATGCTGAAGGTTCGGTGGGAGTATTTTCCAGAGATATGGGGCAGCTCAAGTGAAATCTTGTAGACCGGAAAAGGAAGAGGTGATAAGTGAGGAGGAGAGCCTTTGTTAGGGCAAAGTTAAAAACTGGAGGGAGTTTATGGTTGGAGATGATAGGAATAAGATTGGTTAGGTTGAGCATGTTGGTTGAGAGTGATAGGAATAGGGAAGAATATGCAGGGGACAGAAGTAGCAGAGCAAACACAGGCAGGTTTCACATATAAAGGTTAGTGTAGATACTGGGATAGTTGTGATGGCAGAGAGATGGAGAGGGATGGGATTTGGAATGGTTTAATGGGGAGAAGTGGGTACTAAAGAGATCCAAAGAGTTGGTGCCCTCTACTGGCATGTTTAAATAGATCTGGTAATTAACTGTCTATATATTAAGACAACACTGGGGCGGGTAAGAAGTCAGTTGTTGTGGGGATGATGGAGGAGTGAATTGCAGGCTTTGAGGGCTGTAATAGAGAGTGTTAAATAGTGTTAAAGTGGACGGGGGCAGTAAGAGGGCAGATATAGGAGATAAGGGGTTAGTGGAGCAGAAAGATAGAAAGTAAAATATCATAAATCACATAAACCACTTTGATTTTATTTCATGGGTAGATTGAAGGTTGGGGCACAGGGTTAATGTTTTTTATCAGATTTGTACTTGAGATAAGATGCTTATACAGACTAAGGCGTTATTTTGCGTCTACAATCTATTACACTGTTTTCACAGATTTTTGGGCCTGTGATGCAAATTTTGAAATTTAAGACCGTTGAGGAGGTCATTGAGCGAGGAAATAGCTCAATGTATGGGCTCGCAGCAGCTGTCTTCACCAAAGATATCGATAAAGCAAACTACGTGTCACAATCCTTGAGGGCCGGGACAGTCTGGTACGTCCGAACAAGTATTACTTGTTAGAATATTTTTCAGATCCATCTCCTGGCCACATGTCATTAACTATGTGTGTGTGTGTGTTGTGTAGATTTTATTTGTTTAGACTTTTGTATACAATTCCTAAGAAGCACTTATTTAGACATGACCATTCCTTTTAAAGCGCGCGCACACACACTGGCTGAGTTAACCTTTTCTCATGTTTAGTTTTAAATTCTGCCGCTAAGGGGATAAATTGGGAACTGTCTGGGGCTTTCACTTTATTTAATTAGTGTGTGTCATGTATTTGCTAAAAACTTTCTGCATTGAGAAGGTCAAATCTCCCCTTTTGAATTTGTTTCAGGATTAACTGCTATGATGTCTTTGGAGTTCAAGCCCCCTTTGGAGGATACAAGGCATCTGGTACTGGTAGAGAGCTTGGAGAGTATGGTCTGGAGGCGTACACCGAAGTGAAAACTGTAAGAAGTTTCTTAATCCTATGCTACATTGAATGTGTGTGTGTGTGTGTGTGTGTCTCTCGTTCTGGTGGGTATCACTGTTGACACCCAGTGGAAGTTCATTTGAGGAGAGAATCGAGAGGATCTTTCTGGCCCCTGGTGGGCTCTCCTATTGCACCCTCTGGCTGGAATTATTGCAGTGTCTAATGCAAAAAAAGAAATTTTCAACTGCTTTTTTTATTTATTTAATAAAATATTATTTCCACTTTAAGAGAAAAAATAAGTCAATATTATTAAAAGATGCCATATGGGGTAACATACAAAGCGTACATGTGGCCCTCTAAAACATTTAATAAAAAAAAAGAATGTCGGTGGTAACTATAATCGGGTGATGTTGCTGGACATAAATTGAGTCATTGTTTAGGTGCAGCACTAACAGTATAGGAGAACATTTTAAGTAAAATTACAAAAGTGTGTTTTGTGAGAGTGTGTGTGTTTCTATGATTTTTAAAATAAGGCCCTACTTCTCATGAACAAAATTATGTATAACTTGTGCGAGTTTATCAAATTATGGAAAAGGGAAATCATAGCTGAACAAAAATATGGTAAAGAGAGAAATATCTTGCTCATTCAGGGACCGAAGGTGTTAATATTTACACCTTGAACACATTACATCTGCAGAAAATGTTATTGATAGAACAAACTCCCTTTTCCTATGTTTTTTCTAATAAGTGTGCCATTTACAAGTTTAGCTAAGATTGGTGCTCGGTAATGGGCACCCCAGCCATACCACGTATTGTTACAGGGGTAATGAGTTCTCTGCTACTACTGGCGCGTTTCTCTCCCGCTTGCCCTTCAAGGCTGCCCATGCCATGTAGCTCCTTCCTTCTGTTGGCATTCTGAGACTGTCATATGCCAATCCAAATCATGTTGAAGAAATTGGCAGAAGTGTTTTTTAAATAGTCATGGAAGACTCTACAGACATACAGAGTGATCATGAAGGAGCATAATTGCACACTGGAGTTACCCAGTGGGATAATCTTGTTCCACATGCCTGTCTGTTTTAAAATCCACCGTTTTCATACTTGACAATTACCTTCTTGAATTCATAATAAATTATTGCTTATTCCTCATTTGGTGGGTTTGTTTATGGTACATATGCTGAGTGGTCCCTTTAAATTTAAATCTCGTATAGATTGGTTATGGCACATAACCTATAGATTCACATACAAGTCCAGTATAATGTACCATTTTTATAACTACGTATAATTGTTTTGTTGAATCTAATTTTATTTTTTTTTTTACCCAGGTCACTGTAAAAATTCCCCAGAAGAACTCTTAAGAGCATATTCTCCATGACAAAGATTGCGAATGACATCAGATTAAGAAATCTTCTTTTTTTTATTTTTTTTTTTTTCTTCAAAGTTTGGAACTGTGAAATACTGGGGTTCTCATTTGCTCCTTGTTGGAAGAGAATTTTTCTAAAACTTTTAAATTTGTGCTCACTATTAGACTTCCAAGTTATACTTTTATACCAGCAGCCGCTTAACACTTTCCATCGGCTTATAGCATTTTATGGTAACTGCTCTTCAGTTTTACATACTTTTTTTTTGCCTTTTTTTCACTATATAAACCATACCCCTTTTAATTGCTCAGCTGACTAGAGAGCTGTATAGTCTCTCTCCCAAACGTAACTGATGGCATGTGGATGGTCTAGGTGAGGATTCTGGTACACAAACTCTGGCACTTATTTCTGACCACTTTAAAGTTCACAGCATATAATTGGAGTTTGTTGCTCTAAAGTTTTTTTTTATCAGTCACCCAGTGTTATAGGAGCTCTGAAATGTTTTAACTTGCAATTTTCTTAAAGCTGCATGTGCTCACTCGCAGTTCACTGGAACACTTTTCACGGTTTTTCAACATTGTGGCATAAAAATAATTCTAGAAATTGTTGTCTTATGTATTCTATTTATATGTAACTGTTTTTTGTTAGGAAGTAGAGATGCATATGACTGGTTTCTGTTGGTTGCGTGAGGTTATAAAGTGGCAGCATACACAGAGGTATTGTCAATTCATAAGAGAGGGGTGCAGAAACTGAAATATGCAACTTTAAGGACACTTTACTGGCTTTACATTCAAGTAGAATAAGCAAGTGGGCACAGGACCAGGAATAAATATTCACCAAAGAATGTAAAGAAATGAGTAAACTATCTAACTCCCAATCCTACAGAATAGCAAGTTCAGTGATTGGGGTATGTGACATGGATAGACAGTGTTTATTTCAGTTACAAGGGGGGGGGGGGGACACAAAATATGGCTTATTTAATTAAAGACAAGGACCCTGCGTCTGTGAGCCTACATTCTACTGGGGGGATGGAGACGGATGGATAGCTTTTACTGGAAAGATACTCAACTGAAGACATGGATTGCTGTCTCCAGAGGGGGGGGGGGGGGGTGATGTTAGTCTCCAGAATGTAGCTATTAAATGCATAAGTTATATAATCAGCTGGACACATTTTTAGAATTTACTGGACGCTGCGTATGCTGGGTACGCCAAGAGGTGATGATAATGGTGGGAGGGCTAGCTTACGAGTGAAATATTTTAACACTCATTGGAGTTGATAGAATCAAACGGACTTTGTTGTTCCACAAGATTTAGTTAAGAGACAATGAACTAGTACTGTGGCATACCTCACGTGGAGATATTATAGGGCAAATACATATGGTATGGTTAAATTACAGTTTTAATCAAGTGAAATAGCTCTGCCTCGGTCGGGCAATAATAATTGAAACATCCACTGGATGGAAGCATTGTTTTACTTTATGCTTCTGTGACTAAAGGCCTTTTATAGCCTGATCTACTAGACAACCGCACTGACTCCTTATCATACTGTGTTATGGTAAAAATACTAAAACTGTCTCACTTTAAACCAGAAGGACCTACAAACTCAAAAAGCGTATAGCAGAAAGTGCATCATTCAAAGGACAGGACTCCGAAGGAGAAAAAAAAAAGCTCCACAGCAGAGATTGGAGTATCTGTCCACAGGACCACTTTAAGCCGTACACTCTACTGAGCTGGGCTTTATGGAAGAGTAACCAGGAAAAAGTCATTTTTTCAAGAAAAAATATTCCCCAAATAGATGGAAGAAGGTACTCTGGTCAGATAACACTAAAACTAAGATTTTTGCACACAGAGAACACCATGGTGGGGTCAACATCATGTTGTGGGGATGCTTTTCATCGGCAGGGACTGGGAAACTGGTCAGGATTTAAGGAATGAGGATAGCACTAAATACAGGAAGATATCTTTACCCTCAAACAGCTTGTCTGTGCCATCTTTGCCCCAAACAGCTTATGAGTGTGTCATCTTTGTCCTGAAGTAGCTTACCTGTGCCATCTTTGTCCCCAAACAGGCTTGTCAGTGACCCAGACACTGTCTCTACCAGCTTTGCCACCACCAGCTTGTTTGTGCCATCTTTGTCCTCAAACAGCTTGTCACTGCTCCTCAAAAAGCTTGTAAGTGCCCCCAAAAAGTACCGAAATGATGAGTAGAAAAGAAGATAGGGGACAGACCATTTATTCTGCAAGAGGCCCTAAATTTCCCATGGCAGTCCTGGGCTTCAGAGCCTGGTTCTATCACACCAAAACCACAGGCAATCTCTTAACTCTCTACAGCCCTCCCTCTATCACCCAGTCCATTCCCTCTGGCATACATATAAAAACAGTATTATTTGATGGGAAGCTGGCTTCCCCTGATAAAACTTAGTAAGATGTCAAGCCAATTGGTTCCTGAGCCTCCTTGGAATTGCAGTTTCAGTAATATATAGAGACTTTTGTAAAGAAGGGAGAAAAGCCCATGTGAGACTCCCAGCAGACGTGAGCTCTGCTTATAGTGTCAGATTCCCAATAAAGTAGACAAGCCCAGAGCAAGACTGGTGATTAAAATAGGCTCTGCCACTTTAAGGTCAGCAGACGATAAATTGCATACATGTGGCTGCCACCTGGATTAACATGGCCTCATGCTACGTTCCTACATTCTTGCAGCATGAAACCAAGTGTATCCAGCCATATCAGATTTGCAGCAGTAATGGTAAGTGAGTGGTGCCACGTTTCATTGATTTCCAAACCTGGCCTAGACAATGCGTGCCAAGAGCTCCCCATTTTAGGCATGCCACTAGAGGCAAAAGGTGTGGTGCGTGATTTAGTTCTGAACACTTATATTTGTTCTCCATCAATTTCTGACTTGATTAAACGAGTTTAGTTGAACCTATTAGGGGAACAACTCATAGGATACAGAGCAGAACCACAGTTTATTAGTCTCGCTCCCAAACAAGGGATGCCTATCATTTCCTGCCCAGTACATAGCCCCCACACCACCACAAACAGCAACCCACTGTGGTTAGAGGTAGGGCTAAGAGGCAGGGCGGTATCAAGACTTTTTAAGAAACATTGTGTCACATTAGTGGCTGATATCAATATTATTTTGTGTTCTAGTGCTGCAAAGATCTATGATATACATCAAATATTTCAAGGCTTCCTTTTTTGGACTAATTGAGACGATGTGAAGATATTCCTATAAGACCAAAAGTATGTAGTATATGACACCCATCCTAATTATTGTGTAAAAAAAAGTTAGTTTGATAGGATCTTCTATGCTGTTTCTGATGCAGCAAATCATTTACATCCAGACTACATCCAACTACTGATGTAATACTTACTGGTCTTCTTTGATACCTTATTGTGTACAGGTACAGGTTGGTACAGGTTGAGTATTCCTTATCCGAAATGCTTGAGTACAGAAGTATTGTGGATAAGTTTTCATTTTGGATAACGGATCTGTTGTCCATTGTCCAGGCTTCACCTCGTGGTCCCAGAGTGCTTCCGGTCTGTTGTCCATGATACCCCAGAGTACTTCCGCTCCCTTTTCAGGACTAGAAGAACTCAGGGGAAACCTGAACAACGGATAGTGTGGGAAGCATGTAGTGTTACCATGTCACATCCCATTGTCCTCTCTCTTAGCCTATTAATGGTTGGACCACTCAATAAGAACTTCTGTTCCTTCGGGAGAAAGATGCAATCGTTCTTTTTTTATACTTTTTCTTATTACACCAAACAGGACTGAAATGAGAATCTGCTGAAGATCCTTATATAGTTTACTGAAAACATGTTACCACACTGACCTGCTTAAATGACAAATCATTATCACAGAACTGTGATATTATTTTTTTCTAGTTTAAACAGCGTCGGTTGTAGGTATTTGGTATGGAGATCCCCGGAATAGTCCTGGCATATTGTGTGAATCATGCATTGGCTCATGGTAGATTTGTGTAGGAGCAACTTTCTGTGAAGAGATGTCTCTAGAAAGCAGTACCCCACAAGTGACAGATTCCCGTCCTCCTACCCACTCTGCCAGCGTGAAAAGGACAAGCCTGCATTCTATTAACACCTGCGCTGCTAAGGGATCTGACGCTGACAAACAACTATACAATGACACAAATACAGCCCTCTTCCCAAGCTGTCTCACTAATTGTTACTTTTCGAAGTTAGATTTAGAAGCAATTTTCAACCTTTTAATTGTAATGCGTGAAGATTTTTTTTTTGCCTCATTAAGTTTTCATTGCCTGGGGATCCTGGCATACATTGTACAGCCATTTAAGGAAAGCATCATGTTTATTTAAAAAAATCACTCGAATTTACATAATCTGAAATTTTCCATTGAAAAAATGAATGTAACGTTGCTCACAGCACATGTTGAAGGAAGTTTTGCTGCACACTTCGAAAAGCGTAGGAATATCTTTTGGTTTTCTTCTTTCAGTGGTTGGTGTCAGTTATCAGAACATGTAGGTCCACAAAAAAATGCTAAACCAATGCAATAAGTAGGACAAAGAAACTTCTAGGGAACATTGCGTACACCATATTGCCTGCTCTCAAAGTGCACGCTTACCATTGTTGCATGACATATGTACTTTAGAACCTCAAATAGACCATCAACACCCAGACCATCTCCATAATGTTACCCAGGTGATATAATGGACAACCACATATGCAAAACTCAATAATATCACTAATGCATCACTGGCTTTCAAACAGGTAAAACAAGTACGAAAGAGATATTTAGCACTGAGAGACATTGTGCGATAGAACATTTTCAGCACATCTTTTAACATTTTGACATAGGTTTACGCGCATATGACACACATGTGACATCAGCGCTTCTCAGACATTACATTCAGAGACATCACATTCTCTTAGAAGGGGATTGACTGGGACTGTCTCTGACAACCTGGCACACGGTTGCCCTATATAGCTGCCAACATGCATGCAAATCTTGGAAACCACAATGTCTACTGTTCTACTCTTATGTTTTTAGTCCCAGCATTTAATTGAAAATGCATCTAGTAAAATAAAAGGACGTATTTATATTGGTGAATGTTTGTGGCTGTTCTCATATTCCACCTTCCTGTATATGGGTTATTATTCTATTAATACGTACCTATTTTTACATGTAGTGAGTGCTTTTTATTTCCTCCATTCCTACTTTTATTGCCAGAGTAGAGTCACCAGTCTGACAGCAGGTTAGATCTCCATTCCTCTGGAGTCTATAACAGAAGGTTCTTGAAGGATATTCATATCTGAACCAGCGTTCAGGATATCCTGCAAGCCGGAACTGTTAGGATTGTCCAATGATTACAATTATTTTTAGTGGTAGCATTTTATCATACTAAAAAATAGATTTAAGATCTTATGATAGGCAACATACGACTGATACACATAAGACCTACATATCCAACAATACTCCAAATGAGCTCTTAAAATGTGAACTGTGTCTTTGCTGTTGATGGAGTGTTTGAAGGCCACTAGTAGCTTTTGACAAGTTGGGTGGAGTGACCATACTGACCATTTTTTTTACCCTACATATGTATAGTTCAAATGTTGCTAACCAGCACAAGTAAAGGGAATTGGTACCCTTCTGTGAGTTTATACATCCCACACACACACTTTATGCTTTCACAGACGAAAAAACATTCATAATGTAGTAGAAATTAAGACTAGCATACGGACAATATGTCTAGTATGATAATAATATGTCAGAGCTGGCGGTATGACACCAGGTGTTCTGCTACCAACATTTTGCTTTCTGCGATTTTGCATCTACTTTAAGCTGTTACGAAATTAAAGCAAGGATCGACAATGTTACTACAGTACAACAGTGTTAAAACATAGTTAAAACTGTATGGCTGGACATTTGCCCAGTTGGGTAAGGAGAATTCATCGTGTGGAACCACATGCATTTCAGGCTGTTGTTCCTGCATTAGGCACAGGAATGTGGTTTTTTTATTTAAAATGGGAAGAGAACACACACACACATATATATGTATTTATTTATACAGTATAGATATATATCATCGTTCTATTTGAATCAATACTGTTTGAATGGGGAACAATGAATTAAATAGCATGCTCATTTATGCATTTTTTTCATCTAACAAGAGCATTTGACATCCATTACCCCCTAATCTGTTCCACTAATCGCTCAGTGACCCATTTATTCTGAATGTAGCATTCCTGTCACAGTATATATTTTTCCAAGCCTTCACTTCCAGGAACATGAAATCATGTCGTTCACTATGTACTATGAAGGTGCAAGCCTGGTAAGGATATACTGGTGCTGCATAATGCACTATAATTATTTCAGTTTAACTCAATTCAACAACTAAAAGCCCCTGTTAATAGTAACGTTTACTATAGTAAATAGTACATTTACAGACAAAACCCATTTCCCGTTGAAGCGGGAGTATGTGAATCTCGGTATGTCTGATTTTTTATCTCAAGGGTAGAAAAAAACTTGTTTTGGGGTAAAAAGAGGCTTAGCGCTCCTCACCTTCTTTCAGGTTTCATATTTAAACAGGTAAGTCACTATGGATCATGGAACTTCTGACCAGAGGCTACCAGATAAGCAGATTAAGCAACTGCTTTAAGGGACACCTCAGGGATTGTATGAGGGGGTGAGAAACACATTCCTCATATCCTGATATCACTGTAATGTATCTTTTGTTAAGTATTTTTAAAGAAGTAGGTATTGTAATATGTAATGTTAACAACAAGTATTGTTAATGTACAATGATAGTTTTCGGCATTGCAGTGCCCCCTTAAATGTTCTTGCTTCGATCCCCTGAAAACCTAGAGCCACCGAGGAGTGAAAGAGATGGTAAGGTAGTTTAGGCAGGTAGTGAGTATTTATGTATGTTACAGTGAATACATGTCATGTATCGGAGCCCGGCTTGTGGCAGCCAAACTGAAGCTAGCCGGAGAGGGTGCCTACCTGGTTGCCTACCTGAGCCGTCACCTACACGGTCACATCGGGCTGGTCGCAGTACAGGAGGAGCTTCTGTGAGGCACGGTGTATGGCAAGGGTTGGGGTAGACTCGGCACCAGAATTCAAATAAGCGTAATTGCTGTATACAGACACCCTAGTGTGGACCTCAGTTTGCCACAAAGTGTTGTGGCGTTCCGGCTACTGTTTCTGGCATTTCTGATTTTTGTAGCTTTGTATGACTCCTGGCCTGTTTGTCTCCTCTCTGCCTAGCGTTTTTGTACTTTGCTAACTGTCTATCAAACCTGGCTATCCCTGGCTACCTGCTCCGTGTACCCTCCCCGGTTACGTTTGACTTCCCGCTTAGTGTACCGAACTCGGCATCGGCTGACTACCTATACAGTGTTCCTTGCCTAGCTTCCTGCGACTACATGTTCAGGTGTATCTTCCTGTGGCATCACCTACCTACATGTATGTGCAGCTGCTTTGCTATTCCGAAACTTATATTTTACCATATTTGCCTCTACCTGAGCTTCCACACTGTTTGGATCATCAAAGTCCTTGGTCATCCTATCTTGGGGCTCAACTCTTGGTTAGGTTAATCAGGGTGAATAACTCATGTGGTGTGCGCTCCTGGATTTACGCATTGTGACAGTGTGCATACGTAAATGTGTTAACGTGAGTGCTTATGTCTAAGTGTGTGTTGGCATGAGTGCATTTGACTAGGTGTTTGTGTGTCCTAGCATGATTCTACATGCATTAGCATGAGTGTGTACATGTGTGTGTTAGTATAAGTAAGTGTATGTAGCATACATGTATGTTAGTGTGTGTAAAACTGTATCTGTGCCAGTGCCTATGTTATTAGCGGGAGAGAGGACAAGGGGCTGATAGTGCCAGCAACAAGGGGAATTGTCCAAAGCCTATGCTGTTCGTGTTACCTATTTCAGCTAAAATGTATAGAAATAGAATATAACAAATATATTATTATTATATATTATTATAGTGTTGTATGACATGAGTGCTACAAAACAGATACAGTTGTTATATGACTGCCAACAACATGAATATCACACAATGCTATAACCAAACTAGTGTACATTTGTTGAAGACAAGAATAATTACAATCTAGGAGCAAGTCAAGCCTCAGCACCCTTTCAATGTGTCATAAATTATAAAACACCACTTACTCGTGAGACATTGCTAATATATTGCATATTGTATCACATATACTGTGCTTTACACAGGAGAAAGGAGATTGTTGTTTTTATGTTATTGGTATGATACCTAACCTTGCTTTGTTATATATGGCAGATGTTTCAATAAATAGTTTAGAAAAAGCTTTATTGGATTTTTTAATGATCGTTTTTTGAACTCACACAAAATATACTGGCATACAGCAGATATAGGTAAATTGTAAAAAAAAACCCAGTAACAGTAACTGGTAATCATGTTGAAAGGCTTGACGTGCCATCCAATTGTGCCAATTATTGTGTCAATCAGTTTCATTATTCAGGAAAGTAATTTGGTATAAATTTAGCACTACTGCGACACAATCTGACAGAGAATAATAGAAAAGCAAATGGCTGAATAGATCAATAAACTAGCAGCAGGGCAGAAAATCTACATATGTTATTCATAGCTACTGTATATATGTTATATACTGTGTATATAAAGAGTGAAACATTGAATAGATAGAAATATACAAATCATCTATAGCATATCTTCCCTGTCTTGAAACAGCATCCTTAGGAACCTTCGTCCGTGTGGATAACTTTTCAAGGTATAGCAATTGTGTCGATCATTGACATTGTAGGCCCAGGTCAATTGGTTACTTTATATACAGTATTAGACAAGAATGTTTGGTTGCCACCTTTTAAACTATTTGATAAATAGAATCTCCCTAAAATAATGATCTGTTTTAAGTATTCCTATAATTTGCAGATGAGCACCAGAAGTACCAACTCTACCTATAAATTATTCCCTAGGAAGTGTTAGGTATTCTTTCACAATCTAAAAAACTGTGCAAGAGGCCTGTAATCTGTAAGTCATAGATTTCCTTTTGTTTTGAGTTTTATAGGGTAATTTAATATAAACATACTTTCTGTAATTATATGTAGACTTGTCCCATCAGATAGTCTTTTGTTTCCCCATTCGCCTGTGCCAAGGTCACATATAACTGGCTTACGGTCCCTTAAAGTTTGGACTGCTCTCAAACAGGATAGAATAGCCAATTTGGAAGCCTCGCTTGTGGCTGCAGGTTCTTCCTTCCCTTTTGGGTTTATGGGGTCAGGTACCTGCTGAATCAGGTCCCCCTTAATAGCTCCAGCTCATTTTATTCAGAAGGGAAAGATGTTAACTTAGTGTCCTTCCTTATCAGCTCGCATGATTTGTCTGCGAATAAATATGTTTATTTGTCTGCTAATAAAGTCTCAGTGGTCGTTCAATCCAACGGCTCGCAAAAAATCAGGGATGTTATCTGTTCAGTTTATCCTAAAAGAAGGGAAGAACTGGATCATTATTTATATAAGTTCATGGACTTAGGCTGCACGTATGGGGGTAATGCTTTGTATAATTATCACAAATTGTTTTCTGCTCACATCTGTCAGTCTACGCCACACACGGGCAATTTTGTCCCTCTGCAGACAGCACTCCCTTCACCATTGCTGCTGGGGCCCACTTCAGTCAAGATTCATGACAGACTAGGTAGATCCATCTCCTTCTTGGGACAGTCTCCAACCTGCAACTATTTTAACACCTGTGTCCTGGCAAATTTTTCCCCAAGCAATCTCCAATTAAGGTTGAGTGCCTTTTACAGAAATTGCAGAATCATCCCTCCCTAGATTTGGGGATTTTTTTCCATTTCCAGTTTATTGTTGCATTTCCATTCAGAGATTGTAGCACTCCCACAAGATACTCTAGAATGAGCCAATATCATTTCGGCCCTATCAGATCCTGATGAGGTAGACTCTCAGGAGCTTGCAAAAGGCTATATTAATGGCCCCTTTATCACATCTTCCTTTTCCTATTTGATATTGTTGTTAGCACATTTTCATTAAAAAAAGAGACTGATTTTCAATTTGTCAGCTCCTAATTCATCATCACTTCCCATCAGCCAAAGACTTTACTCTTAAATACGCTCCTATAAGCTTTGTTTGTCCACATCTGATATCACAGATGCCTTCACCTTGTTACCTATTAAGTCAGACCTATCGCAAGTGCATGGGACCAAGTGCGTGTGGGAGGGGTAAAACTTTTTGTTCAAGGGGCAGTCGAAAACTCTTTGACTCGCCGAACCGTTGTGTTGGTCATACCTGGGAACTCCGGCTACCCAGAGCCTTCCCTTGCGGGACGCGGCCAGGGCTGCACACTGACGTCAGCGGGGAGCGGGCGTGTCGAGAGTTCCCAGGTATGCTCACGGTTATCCATTATTTCATCCATTATTTTGCACTATTGGATGCCACTATTTCTCCCCTTCTAGTTTGAATAGGTAATGGAATTGTTCTCAGAGCTTGAAATTCCAGTAGCCCAACACAAGATGGCAGGGCCAGGCACCTATTTCTGGATATAGTTCTAGAGTTCATTGGGATGAAAGCCAGCTTGCCTGCTGCAAAGCTTCTAAGAATTCTAGAACAAATTCAGGGTTTGAGGAGTTCTCCAATTTTTTCTAGACTTCAAAACAGTCCCTTTTAGGTCACTTGAATTTCGCCATGTGTATTATTCTCCATCTCCTCGTCCTTCTGTTTGAATCGCATGAGCTTGGTTTCTTAGAACCTGGAACAGGCGTTCTATGTTTATTCTTCAACCCAGTATTAATTCTATAATACTCCCAAAAAATTTAATTAATATGAAAGTTGTAAAGGTGTGCTTGGAAGGCTAAAAAAGATATCCATTGTGAGTGATGAGAGAGTAATTTTATTTTAAAATCAAATGGTAGACATTTATTTCTTTTTTTTTGTGTAAATTCTCCGTTTATTGCAAGGTATATAATGAAAAACATCGCAATACAGTACAGTATAACAAAACATCTTACAATAATGATTGATGAAGTAACAAACTCAAAAGTATTACGAGTAGGGCGGCATCCAAAAGTCCACCTGAGTAAAAAAATAGGCATGAAAATGCATGGAGATAGGACATTTGTGCAGTAGTACAATGTTTCAGATATGCGTCACGGGAGCACATAACGGATTACACAATTACAGGCACGATGCAGGACATTGATCCAAGACAAGTATGGAAGCGAGATACGCCTGAAGTGTACAATCAGCAGAGGGAATATACAGCTCGACCGGGACGCAGTAGCCGGAGAATCATAGCATAAACCAAAGGCTATAATGTAACCCATGAACATAACAATAAAAAGAAATACAAACGAAAACGATGCGTGTGACATTTATTTATTTCTTAAACTCTCTTAAGCATTTATGTCACTCGAAGGTTAAATGAGAAGTCCTGTTTTCATGTTACATGCATATTGGAACCTACTTTACATAATGCAGATAGGCGCACCCCTACATAATACACCCAGGGATTTTAAATTAGGGCAGCAGTTCTAATTGTACCCACTTTCCATTCTTCTGCTTACATAAGGCCCTCTTTCACAATCACAGTGTAATTTTGTATTCACCAAGGCAGAAGACCAACAGGGATTTCAGGCATAATCTCAACAACGATTATATATCATTCAATACTTACTTTGTAAATTTGATTCTGATTAGAGCATTATCTATTTACAAAACATAATTCCCAATTATATTATATTATCACCCCATTGTATTGCATTCTTATTTTTACTTCTGTTATGTAACAATCAAGTTTCATAACGTGATGAGATACCCTTTGAACTATACATCGATCAGCCATACAGTGTGACCAGCCCTGACCCTTTGAGGCATGGACTCTACTAGACCTCTGAAGGAGTGCTGTGGTATCTGGCACCAAGACGTTGGCAGCAGATACTTTAAGTCCTGTAAGTTGCGAGGTGGGGCTTCCATGGATGAATCCTGGTGCCATGTTTTCTCCAGTTAAGCAACGCACACGCAACCGGCCATCCACGTGATGTAAAAAAAAAATGTGATTCATCAGACCAGGCCACCTTCTTCCATAAATATTTGATCACTATTGTACACCTCAGACAATGTGCTGGTGTGAACCAAGCTCCCATTGCACCACAAATGGATAGCTCTCCTCTGGCAAACTAAGTAAACGGAGGTGTAATAAGTAAAGTGATTATTTACTAGAAATATACAAAAATATCAAATATAATGTTACTGTAATTTGAAAGTGAAAAAAAAAAGAATGGGACATACAAATTCATATCCATGATTCAGGAGATTCCTCCCTTCTGCCTCAAATTCAGTTTATTGACATGGTTGCTCGGCTGCTATAATTCTAAACTAGAACTAAATGTCATTATTAGTCATGAACATTCCTCTGTAACTATAAACCATCATTAAAATGTTATCATCCTATCCATTTTCTGAACCTGAAAAGGTTCCAATACATTCTAAAAAAAACTGTATTCCCAGCCAGCATCTATAAAAAAAAATTCACAGAAGAAGGAATTGCATGATCGATCTTGCTCAGCTAAATCTAAACAATCTAATCATTTTATCTGTGTTTACTAAACGTACATTACGAAAATGGTTCTAGTAACTACTAACAACATGCCAAACACTTCTGATAATTTAATTCAGGGCTGGACTGCGGATAATGAGGCAGCCCTGACAATTTAACACCGGAGACATACGACAAGCCCCACGCTACTCCTTTATGCTCACGTAGAGTTTGACCTGGCTTATCCAGCCAGTGGCCACACACTACAGCATCTGACCGCTGCTGGAGCATAAGAACAGGTGTATATAGAGTGATGTTGAGCAGCAGCCCACTGGACATTTGCTGGGTTTATCAGATGCCCAGTCTGAGCCTGTTTTTATTAAAGAACTCATCAACAATAGCAATCCACTCCATCCACCAAAAAGCACTGCTTCACCAATATTTGTTCTTTTCAAAGACCCCAAGACAAAAAAAAATTCTTTGATGTTCACCTCAGTCATTGAGCAATGAATACTCTAAGTAGTATAGGCTATGTTAGCGAGATCAATCACCATGTAACAGCTAGGGAATATTGGGCAGAAAAGAGAAGACAAAAACCTATTGGAACTGGTCCTTAGTTAACCTGCTGGATATTTGTAAGGTAGATAGATCTCAACTCAGTGGTGCATTAATAGCAAATCTATGCCAGCTGCATAAACATCTAACATATAGTTTCCTGGAAAAGATGGTGACGTGGATGTTTAGGGAACTGAAAAACGTTGCCCCAACAGGGTACAAATAAATCCTCCTGGTGCCATTAAGAATTTAAGTAGTTCTCTTCTCACTATAGAAAAGGTCCTTGGTTTATTGGAATAAACAGAAGATGCAGGTGATCATTGATTAATTTGATTATAAGCGATCGTAAAATAAGGCCAAGTGAGCCTGTTATTTCAACTTTATTATCACTACCATAGTTGTTTATGTTTACGCTGATCCTATTTTGTTGTCAACGTGTCATCGCATCTTAAGAGACAAGAACAAGTTAAACAGCTTTGCCCTGTTCTGCTTAAGAAGTTAGCTGTATAAATCAGCATACGTTCGGTTACATTAAGTATTTAATGCTGCGGTGATAGAGACTATTGAACGGAAACCTGAAGATGCAAAAAATGCTGTGGGATAAATACAAAGGTACGATGTATGCAAAGTCCTTGAAGGCAAGTTTAACAAGACAAAACATGTAAAGAAATGCCTTTGAAGAAGGCTTTTAAATGCAAATGTCTTGGAGTTTAGGTGTTGCTAATCATTTATCCCCCGTCAATCTTTTTACAAGCAGCCGGTAACAGTATGATTAGGTGGTGCCTTAACCCGGGCCATACATGCATATGGCCTATATATTAAAATGTATAGCAATTGATATAGAGACACATAAAGAAGAAGTCCAAGCTTGCCCCAGGTAAATCATTTGGGTTATGCAAGACCACGGTTTCCATCTTTGAAACCACAGGGCTGATGTTAACAAACAGTAAAGAATCAAACAGTATATTGTTATAACTATTATTATAAATATATACCTTCTCTGCTATAATAGCTGGAAAGCATTGTTACTAAAATGAAAAGCCGTACTTATTCTGAACAACAAAAACGCTATTGATGAGAATCCCACATATTTACACAATGGTGTTGGGCATAAAGATTGCCAAGTATGTAAGAAGTTTAGATAAGGCTTTACACTTCATTTATCACAAGCTAGTTAGCAAATATAACCAATATTCCAATTAATCCGATGTAGCACATCCAGTATTAGGATCAGATTTTCAATGTAATTATTTGCTGTTCCATTCTGTAAGGCAGATGGAGGTAACATAAGGCTTGGAAGCCTTTCCACCTTGAAAGATTTTCAACTTGCTCTCATAGAGTAGTTCAATCATAAAGACATTACTAGAAATGTGCGTCTCCCAACAGCTTTCCAAAACTGTCAAATTAGCTCCCCTTCTTAAATCATTGGAAATTTCCGTTTAAAACAATATATGCTACAGGAACATGAAATTATTAAAATTTTGTAGGAAAAAAAAACAGGTTCCACCGAGATTTGAACTCGGATCGCTGGATTCAAAGTCCAGAGTGCTAACCGTTACACCATGGAACCCGACATTAAGGTTTCAGGAATACAGCCATTCACGAGTCAATCTCCAATTTATGGCTTTGCACATGAGGTGACTCCCAGCTTAAATGTCTGTTAAAAAGCATTAACAAAGTACTTATTGACAATCTCCTGAAGTGGAAGGTAAAAAGTATTTTAAGAAAAATGCTGTTTTACAATGACTTACACTATTTGCTGAGATTCAAAGATTTAAGTATTAATTTATGTAATAGGACAGATGTAAAAATATCACATGAAATAGCATGTAATCCACACATCAGATAATTATCGTGTTTCAATATTTATCATTTTAGAAATTATGGAAGGCCCACTTATTTGCCCTTATACTTTTTACCATGTGTTGCCTTCTGGTAAATTGAAAACAGCTAGTAATAAAAATTGGTTAATGAAAATGTCCAGTATTTTGTATGCTCATGGCATTACAACTAGTAATGAGTGGAGCAATTTTATTTTAATACATGAGGTTGGTGGATGGATGGAGGCCATGGAGGGAGTCGGCTGGGGGCATTGCTCTGGATCAGGCCTAGGGCCGCACCCAAGGAAAATCCACCTCTGGTTTATGGAGCGAAATTATTTTATTTAAGAAAAACCCAACAGTGTTCTACTTACACATTGTTTAAAAATACAGTCTCTGCCGTGCAGAAAAGGTGGCTAACCAACAAAATGGCACACAATACTAATAAAGTCTTGAAGAACGCACAATATCCACGTCACATACTAGAGCATCACAAAAAACTGGGGTGTAAAAATGAACTCTCTTTAATAAAGTTTAAAAAAACAGTCATCTGTATTAGGCAATAATTAAAAAATAAATAAATATATATATATATATATATCGTGTAAAAGGGACACAAAGCATAATGAGTTACATAGGGATTTATGCAATTTTTCCACTAGGTTCCATGTCAGTTTCTATTTCCTCCCTTGAGGTTAGGTCATCTGTATTAGGCAATAATTAAAAAAAAATAAAATATATATATATATATATATATATATATATATATATATATATCGTGTAAAAGGGACACAAAGCATGAGTTACATAGGGATTTATGCAATTTTTCCACTAGGTTCCATGTCAGTTTCTATTTCCTCCCTTGAGGTTAGGTATCAGCTATGAGATTAGGAAATAAACGTATCTTCTCCTCTGCCTGATTCAGAATGCCTTTATCCTCAAAGAGGCTTAAAGAGCTGGAATAAAAGTGACAAAGCACAAATTAAATGATGATGCAATCTCCCTGAAATAGGTTTCTCTCAATTATCATAATTATACCTTAGAGAAGCACACACATATAAAAACCTTTTTTATTCTGATGTATGACAGTGGGTGACCAAACCCTTTCTGTTTATTCCTCTTACGAAATCATTTTAAGTCGGCTAATGTTAGGTGGTATATTTCAAAAGCAGGTGTCTGAACAGCAGGAAAGACCTCATTATTGTCCTCTTAAAAAGTAGAACAGGCAAGCATGTCACCAATTCGGTATTTAGTTTGCCTCTATTGGGTGTCATCACGAGCATTATACTACCACCCAGATAGCATTTATGTCAGGGGGGCAACATCATGTTGCATTTGTGGTAAACCCATTGACATTGAAACAATGGAGCCACTATGTCTACGACTCATTAGTTACATATTATTAGTTACATTTGTAGAAAGCTGTTCAATTACATCATTTTGATGTGGTTTGTTCAATTGAGCATGAGTTTTTCTGGCATTAATCCCAGAAATCAATTTAGACTTTCTTAAAAAAAAAAAAAAAAAGGATTAACACACAGTAAATTGTTTTAAAATAATGTTTATAGATATGTACTGACTTTACTCTGTAAACAAATGGTTTGTGTTAAACGGTCTCTGAACCCCTGTGCACATATGGTGGGTGTTTTACTCACCTGTCCAAGGTATGTTGAATCACTTTAGACATGTCTAGTAATTCTGACTACACCCCAATGAATTACTTGGGTTGGAAGTTTCCCGTTGATCTCCAGCTAGCCTTATTTAAGTGTTTGCAGTCTGAACTGCTAACTTAGTCTTAGGCTAGGTTTCCACTTGGTATTTTTTTGCTAAAAACGCCCATAAAAACGCCAATTCAGCCACACAGCATTTTTTTAGTGAAAAAAACGCTGCGGCCAGATGTTAGCTGTTCTTCAATAGGAAATCGCACAATGCCATATCCACTTGGCGTTTTTCTGTTTGGCGTTTTTTCAGTCCTCTTTGGCGTTTTTCTGCTTTTTTGGGCTCTGTGGCAGTTTTTCAAAATCGCAGCATGTTGACTCTCTGGCGTTTTCTGCAAGGAAATCTTGGCGTTTTTCTCCAATAGAAGTCTATGGGAGAGAAAAAACACCATGAAAAAGCCATGTGGGTTTTTTGCCTTGGCGTTTTTTATGGTGTTTTTTTCCACAGTTACAATGCAGAGGATGGACCCAGTATCTGTGTGTCCAACGGGAAATAGGCTGGAAACAAACAGTTTCACACAAAACAAAGTTCATATTGAATTTTACACCATTTGGAACAAACATGCCATTACAAACAAACATACGCAACGCATCAACTGGATCCTGCGTGCCAAAAGCAACAGCAAACAATTTGCACCATCATTTGGGGCCAATCTTCCTAGAGGAGCAGACATTCGGAATAAAGCATGCCTTGCAAACCACAGAAAAGAGACAAAAGGGTCCGCCGGGGCGAGTTTAAGTAGGAAATGACATCAGGAGGGGGCAGATACTTGCCATTTATCCTAATCCCTATTAGCTGGGTGACAATTCTAACGTGTAAAGGCTGGAAAAACTGCCTAAGGTCAAAAAAGCAATTTCCACAGAAAGGCTAAAACGCCAGACAAAACGCAGGTAAATGCAGTGGCAGTTTTCTTGGCGTTTTTCCTGGCGTTTTTCATCAAGAAAATAACGCAGGACAAAAACCCAAGTGAAAACCTAGCCTTAGACAAGTAGTTAAATCAGAAGTCTTTCCCCACCATAAACACCAACTAAGGTTTGACCAGCTGACTGAATCAAACCTATAAGTTTGTCAAATTGCTGCCAACATACAAATTGTTGGGTTTTTTTTATAACTTAGTTCATAGAAGTTTTAGTCTGTTCCAGGGTGGATTCAGGAACCATACAAAATGTCCATGAAATCCATCCCCCAACACTGAGTAATTCTAGAATAGTATTAGTAAAACTTTCTATTCTAGAATTCTGGCGCCAGGGGAGTAGTCTGCACAGGGCGCCAAAACACCTAAGGTCGGCTCTGCCCACAAGTTCCCAGGCATGATAATAACCATTTGGCCTGTCTAGTTTGCCCATTTTTCCTGACTCAGACCTTAATTAGTCTTTAGTCTTGTCTTAGATTCAGGATAGCTTTATGCTGATGGGAGGCATTTCTGATGGGTGGACAGGATCACAACCATACCTCTCTACCAGGTGGACATTAGCGGCTGGGGCATGGATGAGTTAAATGCAGGTAACCAGGTGATGTGTATATCAAACTGGAGGAAAGCATGATAAGCAGGGTTGGAAGGTCCAGTGTAACTCTACCTGTCTATTTGTGATGGGTTTAGTGATCACTTAAACATCATTGCACATCTGCACCAGGACTCACACTGCCTCTACCAGCTGAACATAGGGAAGAATGGTTATTTATTTTGCGATATACTGATGTGAACACATCTGATCTGGGAGCTCCGGATCATTTAAGATTTAATCAATTCTTACGTTTCATCTTGATCTATGGCACTGCATCGGGAAACAAGAAAAAGAGATTACTGGCTTTAATGTAAACCATGATATCCAGTAGATGCAAAATTGGATTTAGTAGGATTGGTGGATTGTTTAAAGAGCCATAATAAGTCTTTTATCCATTGAACATAGATTTTTTTACAAGCTGTTATCAAGCATCTCAATGCAAGAACGTAAAATAAATCACAAGTAAAATATAAAAACTACATTCAAAAAACATTAAAGTAATGATTAAAGTAATGAAAATTAAACAATTTTGTTTAATTTTTAACTTCCTTTAGTAAAATTCCAAATGTAGTTGCATATATGGGGATGGCACATAAAGCTCATGTAGATGTAGGTGACATTAGCAAGGCGGGCACATATAAGATGGGAATAAATTCTGTTATTATACTAAAGAATCAAAATCTAGGAAAAAAATACACATTTGTTCACACAATTATTGTTCCTATTTTGCACTTCTCGGTACTACTCCTATAACCCTAATTATTATTCTGGTTGAGGTTCATGCGAGATAATAGTCTAGTACGTAAAAGCGCAATTACTCAAAGATGTTGTTCAACAAACTACCGGTATATATTGTCATTCATTAAGAAGCAGAACATATTACCACATAAAATATACGTAATCCAAAATTGGTTGTGCAATCTTCCAAATAATGGGCATGTAACTGCTAGGAAAAAAAATGTAAAATACAGTAACTTTGGGGGGAAGAATTACTCCAGCGGGCAATTAAAAGTTCCAGTGATCTGCGGGGATGTGAGTGGCATCGGCTTGTAGCGATTAAACAAGGGAGAAGAACTATAAGAAAACCAAAAAAAAGGAAAATGGCATAACAAATTATATGGATCCCCGATTGCATGAACAGCATGTTGAGTGAATGGTCACTGGCATATGATGTCATTGTTAACATTCTAAATGTAAACTAGTGCGTAAAATCCCCTAGAGAATAAAAGAGGTTATGTTTTGGAAAGTATCGCTAATATATAAATCTGTTTGAGTTCTTTAAAAATTTCTGTCCTATTTCTTAACACCATCTACTTGTTATCAGTCAAAACTAGTAAACAGAACTCCTTGCGCAAACTGGCTGACTCTAGAAAGATGAATGGAAACAAGTTGGATAAGTCTTAACGAAACTAGACTTTGTTGATAGTAATGGTAGATAACACTCACTGACGTCCTCATTCAGTCAGAGGTAAAGGAGTATAAAGGATGGAATTCACATAAAATCATGAGGATTTATCGTGCATAGAACGCAAAAAAAAAAATCTAGACTCTTTTTGAACCATGTTTAAATTATCTAATAAACAACCGTGTTTTTCGTTACACCAACAATGGACTCTAGATTGACGACAATACAAACTGGAGGTCTTCTTCAACTTAACTACCAAGTTGTACTAATTTCTCAAAATAACAATAACATGCGATAGACGCGATAGGTGGTTTTCGGCGACAGGTTGAAGATTGGTGTTACCTCAGATGTGAAAATTAAAGAGAATGCTATAATTTCCTCTTTATCAACTTCCTAGCTTCCGTGTCACAATAGCTGCCATATATCTTTTGTGTCATATCCTGCAACCTTAATCTAAGCATTTTCATGGATTTCCTAATGTTAATAGCCTGTTTATGAAATAAACTCACCTTATCATTTGAGTGCTGAGCCTTTGCTTCTTTGTTTTGAATAGCCTGTTTATGGCTTAACCTTGGAAATGTCTGCCTCAGAATGCTGCTGTCCTTTTAAAATATGTAAATTATATACCAAGTATATCAGGTTCAAAAAAAAAAAGTAGAAATATTATATATTATATATATATATAATAGTAGCATATAGTCTATTATTTTGTTATATATATATATTTACATATACCGCAAAACCATACAGTATATATATAAATACACACATATATATATAACAAAATAATAGACTCTATATACTGCGTCAGCACTTTCAGAATTTGCTCACTTGTCTGCAATACGCCTTTTTTTAACATTTATGGTATTTCATAGCGTGCAGCTTATTCTATTCTAGATCCATTTATATCCTTTTTTATATTGGTGATAATGAAAAATATTTGTTTTGGGAAATTATATCTGTTTCATATGAGTGTTTAATATAGAAATTTTAGCTGTTGAGTCCCTAGTTTTATCTGGAGTTATGTTTTTAAACTTCTTCTGATGTCACCAACTGCTGTTGGAAATGTCTCTATTTTATAATTTTTTAACCCAAAGGTGACAACCCTAGTGAGTCGGTAGACTTCTATAGACATATTGTGTTGTATTTGGGGTGTCATTTTACTGCTGCGTCACTTTTTAGTTTGTTTCTCTACCCTCCAGTATTCAAGAGAATAAAACAAAGGGAATACAAGGTTGTGAACACTTATAATCACACCTGGGAAACCCGGAGTCTCCGGGTGAAGCACCGCTTCTCCGGGGAAACTCCGGGTTGGGGGAGCAGTTATGCCCACTCACCACCCACTTCTACTCCAACAATGGCGACGTCAGCGGGACCTCCTACCTGCTTGTGGGATACAAGGGGGTCTCTGGGTAGCTAGAGCCATAAAGTTCCCAGGTATGCTCATTAGCACATAAGCGGCCATGAAGCCTGTTACAACTTCCCTCTTGGTTGACAGTTGAATTCCAATGCAACCCAGACACAGATGCAATGGGGGGGAAATGACATAAAATAATAATAACAAAAGGAGTAGAAGACTGAGCTCTCTGTATGAGATCCCTATTCGTATTAAAATAATAACAAGAAAGCTATTTTTTTACATCCCACATTTAAATCACACTTCACTTCACAATATGTGTTCAGTTTTTATATCGATTTGCTCTGGAATTTGTAAGGAAATTTGAATATATACATAACCAATAAATTTATATGTAATATAAATTAACGTGGAAGAAAAAAATAGTGCTTCCAAGGAAGGCTCCGCTGAGCGGAACAATATCGAACGTTAGTCGGCTTTCGTCTCTACGTCGCAGCGTGTGGGCATTAAATAGTTCCTGTTCGGAAGGAAAGATTCTTGCGCCGGCCGGCTGTGTGGAGGAGGTGTCGCCATTTTGTTCGGTAGTAGGCTCCAGTAACGGAAGCGGATTAAGGGTTTCGTGAGAACCGCGGCGTCCTCCGTTATTTCATTTCATTTTCTTCGGTAGCCTTCTGTGTGGTTCTTAAGACTCGTTCTTAGCGCCTATTCACCTTAGGGACCATGGCGGACGTCGACAAGTTAAACATCGACAGCATCATCCAGCGGCTGTTAGAAGGTGAGGTTATCCGTGAGGGCCTGTTCGTGTTGGTGCTTTGAAGCTGGATCCTTGCTTGTCCTTTTCCGCTAGTAGCGTGTATGTTGGCGCGGTGACGTGTTTATTTCACGTGCTTACTTTGCGGCTTTGTCTTGTGGTTCTGTGCAGTATGTAGTGCAGATGCTATCGGCTATACCGCAAACGAAACCTCTGTGAATAATATCGCGACTTCCCGCTACCTGAGGCTTTATCTCGACACTCGTTCTGATTCCTCCGTTACAATGCCCTGTAGCCGGGTTGCAGCGGAAGGCATACGTGGAGCCCCTCTCCAATGCGTGTGAATGGGAGGGCGAATGCCATTCTCCCGGTCTTTTATTTACTACCGAGAGTAATGACAGATTGTTCTATATAGCGCTGCAGAGTCTGACGGCGCTATATAGAACAATCTGTCATTACTCTCGGTAGTAAATAAAAGACCGGGAGAATGGCGCCTATTCACCTTAGGGACCATAGGTTAGACGGGGCATAACAATATGTGTGTGTATAACCTAACAAGGTGACAAACAGGTGCGGAGGGCTCTTGTCACATGAGCTTAAAAATCTAGTGGACAATCCTGTTCGTTTATCTTCATTGTAAGCGTGTCTGAGCATTTTTTCTGTATATAGTTTAATGCCCTTTATACAGTGCTGTGGCATATGATGGCGATATTAAAAGCCTGCCTTGTGTGGATACCGGAGTTGTTGCACTGTATTGGTTGTTGCACTGTATCGGTTAATCTTTACTCTTCTTTGGGGGCAAAGTAACGAATCTCTCGAACTGACATGTAATGTGTCGCTGTTATTGCTTGTCCCCGTTTAAAGTCCCTTTCACCTGCAGCCAGTGTTCCTTCATGGCAGTAATTGCGGCCTGTTGTGTAATGTGTTGGTCAATTAGCGTTTAATTGACGCTGTTCCTGTAATTGTGTGTTAAGCCGGGTGATTTGCCTTCTTGGTCGCTTGTCATCCTCTAAATGGTTAAGGTGATGCTCGTATATAGATGGGACCTTTCTGTGAGATCTGTGCAATGGTGCAGAATAACGGAATATACATCTGTTAATCCTGTCTCCTTTAAGAAACTAATTTAACAAGTGATTCTGTAAACAGGTGTTGGCGGTATGTTAAAGTCTGTTTAATACGCTTGTGCAGCGAGTGGGCATCACGGTGCTATTTCTCAATCGCTGCGCTGTTCCCTGGTGTATGGGATTGCGAGGTTAGAAGGCTTGTGCGTGTGAAGGGTATACATGGAAACGTGGATCTCAGATGCGTTTTTGTCTGGCATTGATGATCTCCTCCATGATTCATTCTTGGGCAACATGAAACTTCAACAGCTGTGATCTAATTATTACAGTCAAGGAGGTTGTACTGCAATCAGCGGGGATGTATCTTTATTTAGGTTTACAGCTTAATAAATGCGTTACCGTGAGTACTGTCAAATATCCATTACCTGACCAAATGGCTATTTAAAGGGAAGCTCCAGCCTACTACTGCATCTGACTGCATGGTGCCTCGCTGCTTCCTGCACGATCCCTGCTGCCATTTTCCGTGCAGGAGATACAGCGTTCGGCTCCATGCATGTGATAGTTATAACCCATCGGCTCTAGCACTGGCTCATCAATTCTACCAGTGGCTAAGCAGAGCGCGCCCCTTGGTTTCTATGGGAGTGTTCCCTCCACTGCAGCTTCTACCCTAGGTATTGTCGTCTGTTTCTTGCCTTAATGCATATTAAAATACTCTGTATTTAAAAATGTGTTTTTTCCTTAGTGGGGTTGTCTGTTATAGTTAATCGTTTCTTTTAATACTCCATTTCCCAGTCTAGCTTTTAAGTCAGAATGTCTGATATTCGTATTTTGTGTTTACGTAATGGCTTCGTCCATAATTCATGCACTTTTTTTCTGATGAGTAAGTGAGGCAGTTTGGGTCGCTGTCCCTTCTCCTGCAATCTGTTGTGCTTTGAGACATCGCTCGGCAGCTTTCTGGCTTTAGACCAGGCTGCCGAGCATCCTTGCCAGTGCTGCTTCTGTACAGGCGCGTGCAGCCGGTTCATTCCTCTTCTAAGCGGGTTCAGCAGGTTAACTGCTACACATGCATGTGCTAAAGCAGCCAGCTACCTGTGTGGAAAGGGAAGGGTTTGGACCTAGCGTTTTGCGGTGATGTAAATTTGGGTACTAACAGATTTTAGAGTCACCTGGCTGACATGTTCTTGAACATGACTGAAAAAGCCATGCTATTCCATTGTATCCTTGATTGGGCTTTTTCCCCTCTTACAAAATGGATTAAATCCTAAAATTATTACAAAGAAAATTCATTATTTAAACTATACATTTTTGTTTCTAAATTTGGTATCAGTAACATTGTATTAAGCCTCAAAAATCCATAAATTATGTTTTGGACAAAAAATGAGCATTGGTAAATGGGTAAACTGGACAGTGCGATGTTCAGTTTAGCATCCACGATATGTTAATTACCAAGCCACTGTTTGGCCTACCGCCCCTCTTCTGGCTTGACTTGTTACAGTGCTTTCCAAATTAAAAAGCCCAATCCTGGGTCTCGGCGTATTGGACCAGGTGGCAGAGGCCCGGAAACCTTTCTCCTATGGAGTACAACTACTCTGTACCTGGGTACGCAGACCCCTGTGGCACGTGATGTTGTAACGTTTTGCCGTTCTTAAAATAATGAAGGATCTTAGTGACGGGGTTCAACTATGTTTAGCATTGTCAGGCGGTCAAATGCATTCTTCTGGACTTGCAGTGAGTGATCCTCAAATTTGTTTAGTCCAGTCTGGACTTACCATGTGATTTTTATTAGGGCTCATAGTGGAGTGGTCCACATGGACACAGACTTGGGGTGCTTCTGGAACAATACTCTCCTATCCCACGATTGGCTGAATTTTTTTTTATTTTTTTTTTTTTGTCCATGGGACCTGTGTACAGACGAGTTGTTTGAGAGAACATTCTCCATTCTGCAGCTAGGTCCACAGCATTCCCCCATATTCCTATATTGTTGGCTAGGCATGTGGTTATTTTATAGAAGGGCTGCAACTAACGATTATTTTAATAATCGATTAGTTGGCCGATTGTATTTTCGATTAATCGGATAAAAAATGCAATTTTTTTTATTTAAAATAATGTAATAAAAAACGTACAATTTACACTTTCAGCTCTTTACTGCAATGGCCTCTCTATTCACCTTATTTTACTGACATAATAAAAGCTACAAGCTGTGCCCCCGATATGCCTTATACTCCTTATATGCCAGTGATATGCAACTGAGCCCCCTGATATGCCTTTTATCCCCAGATATGTCTTATGCCCCCCTGATATGCCTTATACCCCCTATATGCCTTATAACTTCCAATATGCCACTCGCCCCCATTTATGCCTTATACCTCCCTATATGCCACTGTGCACCCTGATATGCCACTCCGCTCCCCATAAATGCCTTGCACCACCCTGAAATTCATTATACTCCCTGATTCACCACTCTAACGCCCCCAGATATGCCATTCTGCCTCCCTGAAATTCATTATACCCCCATACACCACTCTGCTACCCTGAAATTCATTATACCCCCCCATACTCCACTCTGCCCCACCCCCCATACACCACTCTGGCTCCTCTCCCCCTCCCATACACCACTCTGGCTCCTGTCAGCAACGGAGGTTCACAAGACACCAGGGAGTCGGGTAGAGAGGCAGAGTGGCGTATGGGAGGGTGCAGACCCCCCCCCCACCAGCTGACAGAGAGGACGATCCTCGGTGGGGGTCTGCGCGATGCGCACAGACAGCCTCCGTTACTGCCCTTCACTAACGCTGAGGCTTCTATGAAGCTGCAGTGAAAGTGCCTGTCGGCAACGGAGGTTCACAAAACACCAGGGAGTCGGGAGAGAGGCAGAGCGGTGTATGGGAGGGGGGAGAAGTCAAAGGGGTGTATGGTGGGGGGGGGGGGGAGACGGAAGTGAGAGACCGGCCGACAGTGATGGGAATCCAGGTCCCCTTCAGCGTCGCGGGGGATCTGGATTCTAGTGTTATAATCCGATCTCTGTTTGAGGTCGGATTATATAAGGAGAGGAGTTTTTCAGAGCATTTGCTCTGAAAAAACCTTTTTATAATCGATAAAAATCTATCTGACTAATCGATAATGAAAATCGTTGACAACGATTTTCCTTATCTATTTTATCGATTAGTTTCAGCCCTATTTTATAGTGCTTTATAGTTGAGCCAATTGACTGCCTACTATCACACATGTTCTAAAATAGAAAGAAACCTGTTGAGGCATTTTAAGGACATACTAGGACATACCAGCCTTTGGGCAACTAGTACTCTGTTTAGGGCCTTCCAGTTGGGTCTCCTGTGACCACCCCTGTGGTTGATTGTGGTCAGGAAACCATGGCTACCAACATTATGCATATTTATATATAATCTCTGAACCCAGGTGCATATGAGTTAGATTATGAGTAATAAAGCTAAAGTTTAGCTTCTGAAGCAATTGCTTTTATTCCTAAAATGTGTTTCTTGGCTCAGAAGCAAGATGGAAGCTTGTAGGGGGGACTTATTTGCTTCGCTGTTTGATTTTCCTCCAAATAAACAACCCATGCAACCTCTTCAGCCCCAGGGGGTTTTGGTACCTTAGACCAGGGCTTGACAAATTTGTTGTGAATCTAGGCGCCAGGTAAAGTTAGGAGCCAGGATTTTTTTTTTTTTAAACTAACAGTTGGTTAGGAGTGATCTAATAATCAGCTCACTTACTAAACTCACAGCATTTGACCTGGAAGCACCCTGGACTTTCAGGTCAGTGCTGTTTGTTTTTAATTATTTATCTAATTTTTTTTTTACTTTCGATGCTGATGTTCTTTGGAGCACAGCATTGACTGATATTTAGTCCCCACAAGCTTGTGGGGACAAATGTTAACCCCGTCAATGCCACGAATGTGTTGTACACAATTGTGGCATCGAAGGGGTTAACGCTGCACTGTCGCTCTCATGGAACGATCAGGCAGCAGGGGGGTGTTGGGGCTGGTGTCCACACTCATGGAGAGAGCAAAGAACCCTCTCCCCTGTCCCTGAAGCTGCCTCTGGCAGCTGGGACTCAATAGCTGGCCTATAGACCAGCCATTGCAGGGGGAAGTCTCTGATGACTGCTGTAGGCTTCCATGCCTACAGGGATCATCAAAGGGCTTGTGGGGGCTCGTTTTTGCTGTTGCTCGTCTGCAGACCACCAGCAGCAGAGCCCCTTACAAAACGTGAATAAACCCCTAAAATGCCGCGATCGCTGCATTGAAGGGGTTAACGCTGCACTGTTGCTCTCATGGAGCGATCAGGCAGCAGGGGGGTGTTGGGTCAGGTCCCCACACTTGTGTGGGGAACCAATCAACACACAACCCCCTTCCCTGAAGCTGCCTGTGGCAGCTGAAAACACGATTGCTGGTTTTCCTGCAACCGCGTTTTCAGCCTACAAGATCACTCCGTGGGAGTGATCTCAGGCTCGGGGGCGGGCTCGGAGTGGCTGTGGGCTCCTGGGCAGACAGCAGCAGCAGCGCCCCCACGTGGTGACATGGGGGCAATTTTTTCTGGATGTAAGAGGGTGACAAACACCTAGGCGCCAGGACAAAATTCTCTGGCTACCTGGCGCCTGGGATTTGTGAAGCCCTGTCTTAGACCTCATCCTCTGTTGTGGGGGAAAAAAATAGGGTTTTCATTTGTAATGACAGAAACATCCAAGAAACAGAGTGCTAATGTTTTAAAGCCTAAAAAATTATATATTTTGCAATATTCTTAGTATTCTACACAATGCTGGCTTTTGCTTATAGGGGTTATGTTAATCCAGGTGGTAAAGCCAATGGCTAAATAGGATGATAGCAGTAACTTTCTTGTGGATGCAAAAATGTGATTGCAGAATAAAATGTGTATATACACTAAAAATAATTTTTTTTCAGTAAGGGGTTCAAAACCTGGGAAAAATGTTCAACTTCAAGAGAATGAAATTAGAGGCCTATGTCTAAAGTCTCGAGAAATCTTCCTCAGTCAGCCAATTTTACTTGAACTTGAAGCTCCCCTTAAAATATGTGGTAAGTGTTCTGTAACGTTCAGCATGGGTTATAAATCTCCTGTACTACATACATTTTTTTTTGGTCGAGCTTTAGGCAAGTGTGGAAATTATGTAAGAATGCTAAAAAAAAAAAATAGTTTATCATTTAACAAAATGAACATAAAAAATCTAATACTTGTGACCACCCTTTGCCTTCAATGCAGCATCAATTCTAGGTACACTTGACTTTGACTTTGTAGGTGCACACCAAGTGAGAATTCAGCGCATGCCTAGCGAAAGATATCCAGCAGTGCTCTGGATCACCAATCCACTTCTGACCAGACTTCTCCAGTCAGTAGTCTTCATGGAAGACTTGCAGCCAAAAAGCCATATATCTCACATGGAAAGGAGGCCAAGGGACTAAACTATTCATGAAAATACAGGAACTGGCCTGCAGAAAAATGGTGGCAGGTGCGCTACCTTCCGCCACAGCCAAATATTTCAGATTTGACTAATCCGTTAAATTTGTTCGCTGAAGAGCGGTACAGGAATGAGCGTTTGCAGGCAGCAGTGTAGAATAGTTGGGGTTCCTTGCAAGTTTTGGGCTGCAAATGGTGTTGTGGATTTGGTCAGAATTACTGGTCTCCTCAATGGTGAGAACAGGCAGAAACTTATCAAGCAATGCCATCTGATTGCAGCATGACACCCCCCCTCACCCCCATTAAGAGCTATCAGCATAAAGAACAAGGAGACCTGCAAGTGAAGGTATCTCTCCCACAGAGCCCTGATCTCAACATAATCTGTCTGGGATTACATGAAGAGAAGCAACTAAGGCTGCCTAAATCCACGGAAGAATTGATGGTTCTCCATGATTTGTAGATCATCCTTCCTGCTAAATTCCTAAAATAAAAAAAATTTGTGCAGGCATACCTAGAAGAATTGAAGGCAAAGGTGGTCGTCGGATATGGATTTGATTTACATTTTTCTTCTGTTTACTCACTTTGTTTTTTTGATTGTTTTCAAAGCCAATAGTTTATCATTCTTGCTTTACAGCTTTTTCTCACACCTGCCTGAAACTTGTGTGTGTATAGTCTGGACTGAATGGAATTTCTAGCTTTTAGAAGATTGGCATTGTTTTTGGAGTACTAAACTGTATTGTACTAACTTTGTATGTACATTTTGACATTGATCCTATTCGCTTAAGGGCAAGTTGACTTGACGCTCTTCAGAGATTTTCAACAAATGATGGCATAATGGACTAACACTGGCAGCATCTGGCAAGGAGGTTTAAATCTGGCCTATTTATGTATTATGCAAACCTAGCCCTATTTTGCTGGGGTACTCGGGAGTATTCAACAAAATGCTGCTTATTGCCAAATACAATTGAACTTGTCTTTTCTAGGAAGCACATCACAAAAGTGAGTTTTGCAGGACCGTGCACCTCACGGTGAAGTGCTGATACACAGGAATCTCAACTCCTTCCTCAACATGTGTTAAATGGAATGGATTTTGTATTACATACCCCTGCAGTTCAGAACGCTTGTGTATCTTCTGGCATGCCTGATGTTCAACCAGAAACAGCTGCACAGAGCATCGGGAAACTAGCCTGGCATGGGTGCATTTTAGTTGGTCTCTGTATGGTGGCTGCTTAAGTGTTTTTGTGCTTTACATACCAATACTTGTGTCATTCCCTAGGTGATATTCATGGACAGTACTACGATCTACTAAGGCTCTTTGAGTATGGTGGCTTTCCACCTGAAAGTAACTACCTGTTTCTTGGTGACTATGTGGACAGAGGGAAGCAGTCTTTAGAAACAATCTGTCTCCTTTTGGCTTACAAAATTAAATACCCAGAGAACTTCTTCCTTCTCAGAGGAAATCACGAGTGTGCCAGCATTAACAGAATCTATGGGTTCTATGATGAATGTAAGTACACCTTACTTTCTCTAAAATTTTGCATGCACGTCTGTATACATTTTAAATACTTCATACCATTTGTGTGTTCATACTTTAATGCGTGTAATGTTTACAGATTAAGTAAAGCAAAGGGGTCTGAAATGTAGTATTTTGAATACTTGCCCGCTGAATTACCCAAACTGACAGCTTTTGATTAGACAGACCCAACAATTGCAGACTCTTCACTACACGGCACTGCTGGTTATTACTTCCAAACCTTTATTTGCCACAATGATAAAAACAAACACAACGTTCTTAAATGTATCTGCTTAACATCGGCTTCCCAGGTACCCGTGGCAGTGACTTGATCCCTTCCTAACTTAAGCTGCAGATGCAATCCTTGCAACTGACACACCTGTTAGGCCCTGAATAAAATATAAACTCTCCTTGTGTAGCTTTTGGAGAAGCCATCTAATCTTCCCACAATATGCAGGATTCAGCTGCCAAAACAGAACTGTGCACTCGATGGATTGTCTTATTGCAGGGCTTGACAAATCCCAGGTCGCCATGGCGACTCAGAATTTTGTCCTGGCGCCTAGGTGTTTGTCAGCCTGTGATCGCAGCACAGCCACTCAGAGCCCGAGCCTGAGATCACTCCCACGGAGTGATCCTGTAGGCTGAAACCGTGATTGCAGGAAAACCTGCAATTGCATTTTCAGCTGTCACAGGCAGCTTCAGGAAAGGGGGTTGAGTGTTGATTGGGTCCTCACCTGAACCTACACCCTCCTGCTCCATGAGAGCGAAAGTGCAGCGTTAACCCCTTCAATGCCGCAATCACGGAATTTTAGGGGTTAATTACAGTTTTGTACAGGGCTCTGCTGCTGGTGGTCTGCCTGGAAGCCCAGGCAGGCCAGCAACAGCAAAAACGAGCCCCCACAAGCCCTGTGACTCCTGTAGGCATGGAAGCCTTACAGCAGTCATCGGAGACCTTTGTGCCCCCCCCCCCCCCCCCCCCCCCCGCAATGGCTGGTCTATAGACCAGCAATTGCGTCCCAGCTGCCAGAGACAGCTTCAGGGACAGGGGGAGAGGGTTCTTCGGTCTCCACATGTGTGGAGAGCAGCCCCAACACCCCCTGCTGCCTGATCGCTTCCTGAGAGCGACAGTGCACTGTTAACCCTTTCAATTCCACAATGGTTACACATTTGTGGCATTGCAGGGGTTAACATTTGTATCAGTCAATGCTGTGTCCAATGGAACATCAGCATTGAAAGCGTTAATAATAAAAAACAAAAACCCAGCACTGGCCTGAAAGTCCAGGGTGCTTCCAGGTCAAAGGCTGTGAGTTTAGTAAGTGGGCTGATGATGATCAGATCACTCCTAACCAACTGTTAGTTTAAAAAAAAAAAAAAAAAAAAGCCTGGCTCCTAACTTTTTTTTTAACTAGCACCTAGATTCACAACAAATGTCAAGCCCTGTCTTATTGCATAGTAACCTTTGTGTTAGAGAGCGCATGCATTGGCACATGGCACATTTGCCAAGTAGTGCATCAAGTCTTTAATCCTTCTTATTCTGTCCACATAGGTAAAAGAAGATACAATATTAAGTTATGGAAAACATTCACAGACTGCTTTAATTGCTTGCCAATAGCTGCTATAGTGGATGAGAAGATCTTCTGCTGTCATGGAGGCAAGTAGTATTTGTTTGTTTTTTTCCCTCCAACCCCCCCCCCCCCCCCATGCACTGATCTTGCTTAGGGCTGGTAGATTTTAAATCTATAAACCGTCAAAAGTATCTCTAAAGCTCTCTTTAATGTCAAGTTTCACAACAGGCTGTATCTTCATTATAGTTGAGGGGAACTATTTTACTCCCATTAAAATCCAGTGTTAATATTGGAACGTACTGGCTCTAAAAAAAAATAAAAAAAAATGCAGCAATCTTAATTACCCAGAGGGGCCATCTGGTGCAAAGTCAGCAGGGGGGGGGGGGTGTTTATCTGAGCAGGGAAAGTGATCTTAAATATCACAACTGCAATGGTAACCTACAGGTCAGGAGCTATAGAATGTTCAGTGCTGAAGTATATTACTGTGTACCGCAGAGTAATGTTCCAATGATTCCTATAAGGCTTCCCGTTTAATACAAAGCCTTTGTCTTCATCCTCCAGTAAGCCCCCGAGAACCTACAAAAGTGCAAGTAGAACAGCAACATCAGAAAGGGGCTACCAATACAAACTACTAACCCTTAAGACCACCACTTGCTCAGTCAGTGTCTGAAATTAGAATCGCACATATTCTGATGGTAACTTCATTTTATTTAACAGGTTTATCTCCAGATCTTCAGTCAATGGAACAGATCAGGCGAATTATGCGCCCAACTGATGTTCCTGACCAGGGACTCTTGTGCGACTTGCTGTGGTCTGATCCAGACAAAGATGTATTGGGATGGGGTGAAAATGACAGAGGGGTATCGTTCACTTTTGGAGCTGAAGTTGTAGCAAAATTTCTACATAAACATGACTTGGATTTGATTTGCCGCGCTCATCAGGTATTTTAACAATTGTTTTCTAAAACTGGAATAAGCAAATATAATGCATGTTATGTAATAATAAAGCCCTGTAAGCAATATATTGAAGATACTTGCAACCTGGGAATGTTTTCCATTATCTGAAACTTCCAGCAGTGTAAACACCAGTGCTGATGTTAGTAATAGACTTTTTGCTGTTGCTAAAGGGAACTGCGGGTCTTTAATAATCTGAAAGCGTTGCATTACCTGGCTTGTTATCTGCAGATACATGTGTTGGTTGAGAACTGCAAGACCAAGCATCTTATGGTGTGTGTTTAGCCTGTAGGGAGTGCTCCTAAAATGCAGAAACACAAAATTAAGACTCTAAGAATAACCGTGTCCGTGTTCCAGAAACTCTAAACACTTGCCAAAAAACATCTGTTGGAAAGAATGAGACCTGCCAAACATGTTATAAACAAGCTCCCGATAAATAAAAGCAACATTTTATATGCAAAATAAGAAATATTGATTAACTAATATGACATTGGTGTAAATTCCTGGTTTGTGATTTGTTAAATGCAACAGTCTTTGCAAGGTGTCTCTAAAGCTGATACTGTAAACAGAATACTGTAAGACAGGCATGTCCAACCTGCGGCCCTCCAGCTGCTGCAGGACTACATCTCCATACTCGGCCAGCCCCTTAGCTGAAAGAGCATTATGGGACATGTAGTCCTGCAGCAGCTGGAGGGCCAAAGGTTGGATGCCCCTGCATTAAGACCATAATAGCTGTATTAGTGGTAAAAGGGCATGCTGGAAGTAAGTATTTGTTTCCTACTCCATAATAGGTGGTTGAAGATGGTTATGAATTTTTTGCTAAGAGGCAGTTGGTAACTCTGTTCTCTGCTCCAAATTACTGCGGGGAGTTTGACAATGCCGGTGCAATGATGAGCGTAGATGAAACATTAATGTGTTCCTTCCAGGTAAGTAAAATCTTGAAAATGCATATTTGACTCAAAAGGTCAGTGACGGCAAAGTGTAGAACTTCTAAAAATGTTTTGCCCCTGCAAGGAGGTCTGTATTTTCTTGTGAGACTTTGTTGTGCTCAGTTACCCACACTGCAGTTAAATATTCTGTTTTGTTACTTTATATTTGTTGGCAGTGTATAAATTATCAGATTCCCAAAAATGTATATTGGGCGTACTTAATATAAATTTGTTACTTTTATTGTTGCAAACCTGGTTCACTACGCGTGTTCCAAACGTAAAACAATACATGGCTTATGTATATTGAGGTTCCAGATCTTACTTTAGAAAATCTAACACTTTTGTTTTTATTATAGATACTTAAACCAGCAGAAAAAAAGAAGCCCAATGCAAGCAGACCTGTAACACCTCCAAGAGGCATGATCACAAAGCAAGCAAAGAAATGAGTCTTTAGTGGTCTCCTTGGACTTGTATTATAGTATATAATCTCACTTTTTTTTTTTTTTAATTGTGTAATGTGTAATGAACAGTCAGTTCCATCCAGCTAGATGTATGGCATATTTTTGTTACTGCAATCACTTTAAGGTCAGCCCTTTTACATCTTGGCATCTAAAATAGTGTTGCTGATCACTCCAGACTTAATCATCTTGTCATGTAACTTTGTACAATCCACACCTATGCTTGTTTGCTACATTGACACCTATAGAGTGCACTATTGTCACTTCTATACTGTTTATACAAACCAATGTGAACATTTTTTCTTTTTAAAAAAAGTAATGTCCGCACTTGTATAGCTGTCAAAATACAAAAATGACTCCCATAAAGAGTAAAGACAGTCCTCCACTTTCTAACAAAGGATTTGTCTCAAATCTGTCAACGGCTCACTGAAATATATTCAGGATAGATTGTATGAACTCTGAACACCTTCATACTTCACCCATATCCTGAAAATCCATGAATTGAGCCAATATCATAAGACTTACCCAAACTCTAGACCTAGCTTTTACTATCACGCTCCTTTTGCCAGCATCACTGGTTTTGATGTATGTATATTTAAAGCACATTTTCCGTACTGTATACTTTTAAATGAAATTAAAGCCATTATTTTAACTATTGTCTTCTGATTTCCAAAGCTTGTATCTGTGTTCCTTATGTCTTCCTTAGCTGGAGATGGCTCTGAGTCTGGTGTTTGCATGGTTTTTCCAAGGTATAGTAAGACTGGTTATAAAGACACAACGATGCACTTGCCAATATTACATAAAATAGGGTTGGTTGGTTTACTTTCCCATCCAAACACTTACTGCCTTCAAAGGCACTACGCCCATTCAATTTTAAAGACTTTGTATATGCCAAAGGTATTGATGTTTGCCCTTTTTGTTTTAATAAAGAACTTTGAGCCACATGTACAGTATCTTGTCTTAAATTGAACTTTCAGGTTTTAAGCTTTATCCCCCTCTATGTAAAGAAATGTGTAGCAGTGGGATATTTTGGTGTAAGTTTCCTAAGCCAGTTAACTATAGTGTGCTGAGTTCTTTGTCAGTCCCACATACTCTTAATTGCCACATTCTAGAAGTGGCTACTAGATGGCTCAGTTTGGCACATTTACAATATTCATAATTCAAATGTAAGAACGCTCAACAGGCTTAATGTCTTTCCTAATGTGTTGCTTGCTTTGCAGTAGCTATGTACAACTCATAATGAGAAACTATCTGACACCCTCCCCCTTAACACTTCCATGATCTAGTTTGATGGGAGCAAGTTGGCTACACTAAAAATGGATACACAAAATGAGTAAAATTGAACATACATGTAAAATGCTGAAACTGGTTGCATTCTGGGGTGTGAAATATGCAGTGGCTAAAGGTCAGTGGTGACTAAGAATTTTGAATGAGATTGAAAGTAATGCTGTATGAAAACTGAGTACGTAGTGTTCATTAAAGAAACAATAGCTGGAAATGAGTGATCCATTTCAGTCCAGATTTGTAGTTGATGAGGTTTTCAGCTGCATTGGCCATAGAGGAATGTAACATGAGAGAATTTAGGCGGACACCAAATGTACAAAGCAGAGGGGTTTTTTTTTTTTTTTTTTTTTTTTTGTTATACCCACTCCTTGATCTGCTTTTCTTTTGTGACACAACCTAATAGAACAAAACCATACTATGTTAGCAACATTGGGTATTAGGACACCTGAGACTCTACATTTTTGATCTATGAATATTGGTATGCATGAACATCTGTCACACCCACAGACATTTGTAGAGCTAGTTGTAATGGTAAAAAAAAGATGCCGGTGGATTTTACTGAATGCAAAATCATTTAGTTATTGGAATTAGAAAGTACACACTTTTCCCTGCGTATAGTGGCAGTACCAGTGGGCTTGCTCTTTCTCCCGGGACAAGCACTCTGAAAGATACTTAAAGGGTTAAACTCCGCCCTACCCTATATCTGTACTCACTATATGCTGCCAGTCAGTTCTTTCTTATCCCGCGCAGAGGACGAGCATGGGTTTTCCACAGGCGAAGAGTCCGTCAGTCAGCAGATTCTTTTGTCTGCACACGGGTGGGAGCATGGCAGTCTTCTCTAACCGCTCTTATAGATTGAATCTAGCGTTTTTTTCTATGGTCTGAGGGGAGGAGCATGCCCAGTAGAGTGGAACTCACGCCCGGGTGGCTGTGTTCCACTGATGATCCGACCGCGCTACAGCGCGTGCGCCGTTTGGATCATTTTTGGCACCAAATTAAAATTTTGGCTGCCTATTTACACTGTGCAAACCTGTCTGACCACAAGAGTGTGTCAGGACAGGTTTCTGTGTCACCTGTGCCATAGCGAGATATACCAAAATATTAACCCCTTCTCCAGAAAAGATAAAATGCCAGCTGCTCCTCCCAAGAAAGCTTCATGCAAGTCTAAACTTATCTTGCACAGAATGCAACATTTCTCTTCCAGACAGATACAGGAGAAAAACATGCCAACAATGCAGTCTCTTTGTGCTGGTTCCAGGACAAATTTTACTCAGGCGTTCAAGGAGGAGGCTAAACCAGCTTTGCAGGACAAACCGATTAAAAAGCGCAAGAGAGAACCGTTATCTTCCACTTTCAGAGTTGTCATCCGGAGAATGTTTTCCATCGGTGTGTTACTCTAGTTCTGAGGATTCAGATTTTGAGGCCGGTTTTCATTCCCAAGAACTTGGGAAATTTGTAAAAGAGCTGAACCATCTATTGCTCCAAAACCCGGAAGCTAAGAAAAAGGGTTTTCCCATCTTACCCCAGCTCATGGAATTTGTGCAGTGTGAATGGAAGAATCCGGGTAAACGAGCATTCATTTCCAAACACTTTAAGCAACTTTTTAAGTTACAAGATAAGTGGGAGGAACTCCCTAAAGTGCATGTTGAAATAGCTCAGTAGTCTAAAAAGACTACATTACTGATTGGAGAGGTGTCTGGTCTTAAGGATACCATGGACAAAAGAGCTGAGACAGCTAATAGAAGGATTTTCCAGACCACAGGCTTTCAGTGTAAAGCAGCATCAGCAGGGGCAGCTGTAGCAAGACCCCAAGGCCTATGGATTAAGAAATTAGAAGACCATGTTTTGGATGATGCAGATAAGGAGCTTTCTCACCTTTTAAAAAATTTGAAGTTGTCCAACGAATTCCTTATTGACACGGTTGAGGAGTTGGTCATGCTTTCTGCTCGCAGTATGGCTCAGGTCCTGGAATGCTGATTCTGCATCCAAATCTTCATTATGTGATCTTCCATTTGAGAAAGGGAAGCTTTTTGGTTCTCCACTGGAGGAGCTCATAAAACAACGTCTGACACTAAAAAAAGCTCTCCCACAAGATTTGAAACCTAGATGGAATCTAAGATATCCCTACAACAAGCAGAGATACTCCAGGGCAGCTGATAAATCTTCCTTTCGGAGGCAATCTTCTCCTCTTCTCCCATCCCAGGCATTTCACAACTTCACCTCCTCCCTTTCCCCCACCTCCCCTCAGAGGATGTACATGCTCTCCTTCTTTCTTCTTGTCCAACCACATGCCCCCTTGACCCCATCCCTTCCCATCTCACCCAGTCTCTTTCATCTACCCTTGTCCCTACTCTAACTCATATTTTCAACCTCTCCCTCACTACTGGATCTGTCCCACCCTCCTTCAAGCATAATACCAGATGTTGATACAGTAAAGGTATTTAAGCAAGCATGGGATAGGCATAAGGCCAAGCTAGATATAGGATAAAGGAAAGTACTCAGAGGTTGGGAAGACTGGATGGGCCTACTAGGTTCTTATCTGCCGTCACTTTCTATGTTTCTTTGTTTCTACCATTACTCCTATCTTGAAAAAGTCTTCCCTCAACCCGAATGATCTCTCCCAATTATTGTCCCATCTCTCTGCTGACACTCTTCAATCTGGTTTTCGCCCCCGACACTCTACTGAGACCGCCCTTACTAAAGTTACTAATGACTTACTCACTGCTAAATCCAAGGGCCACTCCTCCATGCTAATTCTTCATGATTCTGGCCTCCGTGACACTGCACTGGCTCACTTCCTACCTCTCTGATCGTACCTTCAGCGTCTCTGTCTCCAGTAACACTTCCCCTCCCTCTCTCAGTCGGGGTACCCAAAGGCTCACTTTTAGGACCCCTTTTGTTCTCTCTTTACACTTCCTCCCTTGGCAAACTGATCTTATCCTTACCACCTGTACGCTGATGACACTCATATCTATCTATCTATCCTACCCTGATCTCTCTCCCTCTGTCTTAGATCATGTAACTAACTGCCTTGCATCTGTCTCTACCTGGATGTCTGCACGTTTCTTGAAACTCAACCTCTCCAAAACTGAACTCCTCATCTTCCCTCCAATGCTAAGATTCCCCCATCAATCTCCCTCAATGTTAATGGTGCCATCATCTCCCCGTCTACTCATGCACGCTGTCTTGGTGTCACCCTTGACTCCAACCTTTCGTTCACACACTATATTCAATCTGTCTCTAAAAACTGTCGTCTTGATGATTGTAACTCTGTCTTAGCTGGTCTCCCTCTAAACCGTCTCACCCCTCTACAATCCACCATGAATGCTGCTGCCAGACTTATCTTGCTCTCCCATCGCTTTACTAACGTCTCTCCCCTCTGTCAGTCTTTTCACTGGCTGCCTGTGCGCTTCAGGATTCATTTCAAAATCCTCACTCTTACTTTAAAAGCCCTTCACAGCGGTTCCCCTCCCTACATCTCCTCACTCATCTCTAAACACACTCCTAACCGGTCTCTCCGCTCATCCAATGATCTCCTTCTATCCTCTCCTCTGATTTCTAGCTCTCATGCACGCTTACAAGATTTCTCAAGGGCTGCCCCTATCCTCTGGAATGCTCTCCCCCGGTCTATCCGTCTTTCTCCGTGCCATTATTCCTTTAATAAATCTCTCAAGACCCACTTCTTTAAGGACGCTTACAACATAGCTCATTAACGCCCTCCCATATTCTTTTAGCTCACTTTTCCTAGTCCCTCTCCTGCAATACTTTTACTAGTGTGGCTGCTCCATCCCTTACAATAGCACTTTTACCCTATACCTATTGTGTAATACACCCTAAATCCCTCTGTATTGTAAGCTCGTTTGAGCAGGGCCTGTCTACCCATTGTACAGCGCTACGGAATTTGATGGCGCTATATAAAACAATAAATAATGATAATAATAATAAAATAAAGAGTCAAGATTTCCAGCTAAGACTACTACACAAGAAAGGTCTAGAAAGTTTTGATAAAGTGGGAGGTCGCCTTCAGATTTTTCTAAAAGTATGGTTCCATACTACCTGCAATGCATGGATTCGTCAGATAATATCAGAAGGCTACACCATCAGATTTTTCAAGGCTCCCCGCGATCACTTCCTAGTCGTCCCGCACCCATCGGTAAAAAAGAACTCGGCACTAGTGATAGCAACATCACAACTCTTCAAGCAAGGAGTTATAGAGAACATACCAAAGAAACAGATTTCACTGAGTTTATTCTCGTTCATTCTTGGTTCCAAAGCCAGATGTTTACTTCCGCCTAGTTCTGAATCAATCAGTTCATTGCATATCAACACTTCCGAATGGAAACCATATTTCCAGTTACTCAGATCATCCAAAAAGATTTTATGGCCTCACTGGACATCCAGGATGCATATCTGCACGTACCGATAGCAGAAAATTCCTAGGATTTGCCGTAAGCACAAAGACAGGCATCAGTCACTTTCAATTCAAGGCTCTACCTTTCGGCCTTTCAACAGCCCCAAGAGTCTTTACCAAGATACTCACTCCATTAGTGGCATAACTCAGACTTCAAGGGATAGCAGTGGTTCCATATCTAGACGATTGGCTCATAAAAGCATCATCTGCTGCCCAACTTCAGTTAGATCTACAGACCACAATTACTTTTTTCACTGCCACGGATGGATTCTGAATGTATCCAAGTCCAATTTGATCCCTTCCACAAAGGTCAAGTTCCTGGGTTTTCTGGTGGACTCTATGTCTTGGCCTAAAAGCCAAGCAGATATGGCAAAAAGTGACCCAGTTACAAACAAATCCACTCTGCTCCATCAGATGGGGAATGAGTATCCTGGGGTTGATGACATCCACCATTCCTGCGGTGGCATGGGCACGAGCAAGGCTGAGACCTCTACAATGGCATATTCTGTCCCATTGGTCCGGAAGAGAAGAGGATCTGGACTCAGGCATTCGTATACCTCAAGAAGTCCTCCAGCAGTTAAACTGGTGGAAAGTCAAAAGAAAGCAAACAGTCTATCCTTTCAGCCCAAAAATTGGATTATAGTCACGACGGATGCGTCCGAAACTGGTTGGGGAGCTCATCTCCAGTTTCTAATAGCCCAGGGAAAGTGGTCATCACAAGAGGCAATCCAATCTTCAAATTTCAGGGCGTTAAACACAGTCTTCAAGGCCCTGCTAGCCTTCCAGACAATACCACAACAGTATCCTATCTCAACAGGCAGGGAGGAACAAAAGTAAGCAGTCTTCAAAGCCTATGTTCAAAGACCATGCCATGGGCACAACTAAACCTAGAGGATTGCGGACGATCTCAGCAGAGGCTGATCCTCCCAAGCAGAATGGTCTCTACAACCGAGTATCTTCAATGCATTAGTTATCAAAGTAGGTCTCCCAGAGGTGGATCTGATTGCGACAAGCCTCTCTCTACAAGATGGATTATCCGCATTTTCTGGATGGTCTAGCGATCAAGTGACAGTTCCATCTAGAATAAATTTTTCCTCCAGTATCTATGATTCCTTGAGTGCTTCTAAAAATCAAAACAGACTAAGCAAGAGACCTGGCGATACTTCCATTCTGGCCAAACCGTAGTTGGTTTACAGATCTCTGCCAGCTCTCGGTGAGTCATTGGGAACTACCAGTGTCCTCAGACATTTTAGAGAACAAGGGGATTCCACTCCACACTCTTTAGATGTTCCGATTGACGGTATGGCTGCTGCAAGGATAATCTTGGAGGATCAAGGTAACATTGCCAATCTTCTTTTGAATTCAGTGAGAAGATGTCTTAGAACCCGGAGAAGATTTCTCGAATGGTGTCGTTCTCAAAGTCTGCAGAGTTCACCCCCATTCCGGTTATTCTTCAATTTTTGAGTTCAGGGTTTGGTTCAGGCCTCAAGGTCTCAAGGGTCAGATTCCTGCTCTTCGATTTTTCAAAGCCATTACGATTAAAAGACCACCCATTAGATCCTTTTTTCCACCATGGGATCTTACCTTAGTGTTCTTCTCCATTTGAACCTCTTCCGGATGTCTCCCTCAAATTTCTTTTGCATTACCCCCTCAGGCCAGAACGTTCCAGCCCTCCTTTGTATGCCAGCCTTTTTGCTCTTCTGGTGCACCCTCTTATGAACTACAACTCCCATCACCATCATCAGTATGACTGAGGGTGATGGGAGTTCTTATTCAAAAATTAATTTAATATGTTTAGAAAATGTGGGTGCAAGGTATTTTCTAATATTATTTCTGATCCATTTTATGATTTGCAGGTGGTGGTGGCTATGGATCAACTGGCCACCTGTTGGCACACTTTTTTTCTTTTCTCATGATGACATGGTAGCAGACACAGTAGGAGCTCTGCTCTACGCATTGATAGCTGATAGCAACATATTTTTGAGGTTGCTGATTAGTCTCTGACCGATTAGCAACACTCACTCCTCATAAATGGAGCATAGCATTCAGCCAGTCCCCTGCACCAGGAAAAGTCGGGCTTATCTGTGCTTATGTATGCTTCCAGCTCCAGGTTTCAGCTGATGTCATTGGGGGAGAAGTTAACTTTGAACTTCTTTACCTAAAGAATGCATGCTGGTAATATAAGATTCTAGGTCTGTTTACATAAGACACATAGCTTTGCTCTGATAACTTACCAGCTCCCTGGGAGTTTAACTGCTGGATATCTAGTGCTAATATTTACCACGTTTAACCTTTCAAAACATTTTAACAATGTTTTGGCCAAAGTAATTTCAAAAAATGTTTCCTCTACTAAATTATAGAACTTGGAATACATCAGTATTCCCCTGTTTTCCTCTTATTCACAAATATATAATGTTTGTATACACTAGTTGTCACTGGATTCAATGCTACTGATTACCAAATGTCAGTAGAACAAGCAGCATTTTTGCTGAAAAGATTCAGATTTCACAAAAACCAGTGATGAAAACCTAATTTGCTTCGTGGATTCAAAAAGCCCCTTTAATTATGTTCCTTCTCCCTATGGAATGGCCCAAGGTGTATTGTATTGGGGGGGGGGAGCATGGCACAGGGAGGCTGTTTGAGGCTAGGATGCCACAGGCATGCTGTTTGGGGACAAATATGCCACAGGGAAGTTTTTTGGTGGCAAAGATGGCAAGTCCTATGCTTCCAATCTGGGTGCTATGCAGGACCTGTTCATTAACAGAAATGAACAAACAAGAGACTGGAAGAGCAGAGATTTCATAGACTACAAAGGAAGGGATATTTTACAGTAAGGAAAATAAAGGTATGAATTCACTGCCAAGGGAGGTGGGGTTATCAAATACATTAGATGCCTTAAAAAAGAAATAAATATAACTTATTAATTTTTACTTATCCAGAGATAAAACGCCTTCCTGCATTTGTAGTCACTTCAGAGGACAAAACTTTCAAGGCCCAGAAATCAGTGAGAGAAAAAGTAAAGGTTTTGTGTTATTTACTCTGTTTCAATTTGCATATCTTATCACACAGGATTAGTCGCAGAAACTTGGATGGTGGTTGGGATCTTCAAAGTCTGTGAAACCAATTTAATTTTAAGGACTGATTTCATTATTCCCTTTGGTTTCACAGTCCCTCCCCCCTAAGGGAGAACCATACACTGGCAGAACTGGAACTTTTTCATCTAAAAGTTTTTGCAGTAGCAAATGTTTTGATTCCATTATGTCTTATCTTTCTAACTTATTTGGGCCTTTTAACACTATATTCGTTTTACAAATAACATCACAAAAAAAGAATGATTTACAGTTATTTGGATGGCAAATAGTGTGACTCAGGTATGTATGAGAGGTGTGTGTGGGTACAAGAGATAAAATATATGGGGCTGGTGTCCAAATGTTTCAAAGGCTGCTTTTCATTCCCAGTCTGGCCCTGTACATACTCACCGGATACACAGCTCTGGTCTTAAACTGCCAGGGCAGTTGCCAATACACTACCCTCCCTCATACATAATTTTTGATGATTTCTAGACCTGGGGTGATAACAGAATTGGATGGCATATTGCAGGGGCATCCAACGTGCTGCCCGCGGGCCAAATGCGGCCTGCCGGACTTCGAGGTGCGGCCCGCGTGAGCGAGAAGGACCGGACTGGCCGGTCCTGCTCACTCACGTGGTGGCCTGCTGGTCCGTAGGCCAGCAGACCACATTCAAAGCAGCTGTCCGGCTGCGAAGTTCAAAGCAGCCGTCATGCGGCTTTGAACACGTGACGTTTGAGGGGGTGGGCCCACAGAAGGTGTTCTCTTGTGGAGAGGGTCATCACATAGGAGGAAATGTTTAGCTTTATTCATATGTCATACATGTTTAAATTCCTGTACTCTGTTAGCCTATGTGTCTTCTATTGCAGAGCTGTTTCACTAATCCACTGCCCTCAGTGAAGTGAAAAAAGAAAGTGAAAATACTGGGGGTTTAAACCCGGGGCCCTCATACATGCGAAGCATGCACGCTACTACTGAGCTACATCCTCTTCCGTAAGGCTGGTTGAATGGTCTGACATTGACATATGTCTTTACCATTTATGTTTTGTAGGTCATGAGGACCTATTTCCATACCTGGGAACTCTCTGGGTTTGACCCGGAGATTGCCGGGTGAGCGCTGCTCCTCCGGATCTGCACCCAGATTGCACCCACAGGATTTGTGGCAGCATACAGATTGCACACATAGTACTTGTCTAGCACCCACAGTGGTCTCCTCTCAGAGTCTGCGGTCTCCTCTTAGTCTAGTTTAGGCACACCCTTTATTCAATCTATACCCTTTAGGCGCAAAACAGTAACAGTGACTGTCAAAATACACACATAGGGTACTCTACCCTTACAAATGCCTGCCCATAAACACACAAGCCTGCGCATACATAAACACTCACATTCGCGCAGCTTCAGTACTTAGTGGCGAGATATGACATTATATCCCTGCGCTCAGCATCAACTCCATCTCGAGGGAGCAGTGAAACCTTCCACTTCCTGTATTTTGCGCCGATTAGAGGGAGATCCATGATCTCAGTGACAGGCAGGGGAGGCATTGGACCTTTGTGCACATTCCTTATTGTATGTGTCCTTCTATCAAAACATCTGTACATGCGCACGGGTACACACGCGCACAGCTTAGAGGGAACATTGCTTATAGTGTATAATGGACTCAAGAAGCTGAAACCACAACTGTCCTGCAAACTCTGTTGTCAACTTTTCCTTTAGTTAATAGATCCCAAAGTCTCTTTAAATATCTAAATGGTCTATAGCTTATTATAACGTCAACAAACCAAGGAAAGCTACTGATTTAAATATTTTATAGGATGTTGTTTTGAACATAGCCAGCAGAGCTTCCCAATGTTCTTCTGAGTCACAATAATCTGCAGAGCTTGCATTAATAGGTCAAGAAAGTTTGAAAACAGGAAACTGCAGGACATACCGCAGGAAAACTCTCCTGCATTACTGAAGCAGATCAGCCAGCAGGAATATATATAGGGAGGGATTTCGTATCACTAATAAATACATAGGTGTGAAAAGCTTACATCCTAAGTCACATACTTCCTCAGGGAATTTACTGTATTGTGCAATGGAAAATATGTCCAGTAAGTGTCAGCCGGCACAACTTTCCAGGTGCTTTCCCTAGTTCTATCTACCCGTCCAATCTGCTATTCCACCATCAGTACCAGATAATTAATTCGACATTAAGGGGCTGTGCTCTTTGAATTATGTGTTTAAACTACATATATTTTATATGAGTACATGCATCCCTGCAACTGAGTTATCTTTGCACAAGAGGGGGCTGATCATAGGGCAAAAGGGGGACTAGGTGTCTAGGTTGTGTGCTGTTGTGGGTCTCTCTGATCACTGCTGTACAGTCACTAAAACAGACTCCTCGGAGGTTGTATAGAAAAAGTGATTCTGGTACCTTGTACACATAAAAACCAATGTAATGTTCCAATTATACATAGGATTCTATAGCTGCTATAGTAATAAGGCTATTTTACAAACTTTGCACCATACTTTTTATAAACACCACCTGAAGGGATAACAGCTGGAGAGTCTAGGCGTCAGTATATATATATATATATATATATATATATATATATATATATATAGTTTTAATGGATACACTAATATATGGTACATTGTATAAGTATCCCCAGTTCCAGGGAGATATAGAGACACAGAACTGGACATCAGTCACTGCAATAAAGACTTAACTTTCAATGGTAGAGGGTTAATACTGACTGTAAAGCACAAAGGGCCGTTCTAGTTTACATTTGGTTGGTATCTCAGTGGTTACATGTCACAAAAGGTTCTCCGGAGGCTTGGCAGTCTACAGCTAAGTGTTTGTTTGAATGGCAGTCCTTTTAAACTGTTGTATAAACAGGGAGCAAATGACAGAAATTAACTGCCAGTTTATAGAACGCTCCTTAAGAGCAAAACTGCCTTGTAAGACATGCAGGGTCATCACCCACAAGTGCCTTCATCTGTTTATGATGTTGGTATTTATTGGAAAATAACGCAGCAGCGCATGTTTTTGGTCACCTTAAAAAGAACATCACAATGCCTCATCATAATGACGTTTCCTTCTGAATTAGGCACTCCTTTTACACAAACTGTAATAAAAATGTCACGCCAATCTTTCCACAAGAGCTGTGATCTCACGCACAGGGCTAGAGTGGCCAAATGCCCGGTGGGCTGCCTGCCAACATTCCTCCATACTCACTAGATGTGCTGCTCCACTGGCTGGATATGCCCGGCCACAGAATATCCATAGATCGACCACACTTATGTCGTTAGCGGCCACGGCCTTAAAGTGCCAAGGCCACCCCACCATCCCCAGTCCAGCCCTGGCCACACATAATACTTCTTTCTTACTAACAGTATTTTATATCCCAAAAACCTGGAGCTTACTTCACATTTATACCCAATGTTTTTTTATTTTTAGTGTATCAACCACAAGTTATGTATTTTTTTCCCAAGGACAGATAGGGGTTTGTTTTGAGTATAGTCTAACACTTAATATGAATAATAAATCTGAAAAAAAGTTCATATGTTTTCTATTATAATTGTCACTGAACTACTTGAGCTCGCTAAAATACCCCAAAAAGTGTCTTGATTTTGGAAATGTCTCATATACATAGAATTGCTCTATTTTTTGAGCAAAGTGAGCTTATTTGATGTTTTTTTAATGTATATGCAATATATTGATACATTATTAAGAAGTTTTCTGCTTTTAATTTACTGCCAACTATGTATTTTTATATGAACCATTAGTTGTTGTTGTTTTTATGTTTTTTTGGTATATATAAAGATTTTTATGGTGATCCCAAATTTTGGGTTGTATTATTTTGTATTTCTTTAAAATCAAAGTGCCGGTCTTCTGACTCTTTTGTTTTGTTCATTTTTGACCTAATACTAACAGCCTGTTCCTATGAAAACTAATAATCTTTTATTTTTGTAGTGCCGGACATCTATTACTATTGTAATTTTCTGAAAGCAGCAGGGATCAATTATTACTAACAAGAAGCCTTGGGTAATTCTAAGGTGCCCCATCTTTTTGTCATATTTGTTATATCAATAAATGCATTATCAATAAAAATAGGTATGTTATCGTTACCACTATTTGTAGAGTGCAATCCTGTAATTAATAATTATACATTTAATTTCAGGATGTTTACACCAACTTCAGGGATTCAACGTCTGACAGCTTCGTATTCTACTGTAGGATTCATTGATATCGGAGAACGCAAACCTGACACTAACTGACACATTACATTAATATTATACGAAGTAATAGAATAACTGGCAGTGGTTGGCAAGGTGTCAATACATGATTTGTAGCAGGGCCGGCCCAAGGCAAAATGCCGCCTGGGGCGAATTTTAAAATGCCCCCCCCCTGTACTTACCTTTCAGCAGTCCTGCGGCGAGTCTCCCTGTTCGGTCTCGGTGCCGGCTTGTAATGCTGAGTGCCGGAAATCTTCCGGCACTCAGCATTACAAGCCGGCACCGAGACCGAACAGGAAGACTCGCTGCAGAGGAGGAAGAGAGGGGCGCCGAGCGGGTACTGACAGCTTGGTAAACGAAAACCACTCGGCGCCCCTTTCTCTCTCTTATAAAAATAAAAAAGGGCTTGGGGCGGCAAAGTGCCGCCCCTTCAAAAGTGCCGCCTGGAGCGGTTGCCCCACTCGGCTCCATTGTCGGGCCGGCCCTGATTTGTGGTGTCCTTCACATTCTAACCGGTCAAAAATGAAGGGAGTGCTAAGTCTGCTCCCTCGCACTGCGCACCAACCATTGATACATACTCCCACCATGATATAATGTTGTGTCCCAGAACTCAGGACTGAAGCCGTGCACACCATGAAGGAGCACTATAGTGAAGGTCTGTAGGGACACACTTCGATCTCCCACCAGAGGACCACCAGCAGAGGGTGGGGATAAAAAGTCAGGAGAGAGAGAATGGGAAAAGAGCTAGAAAAAAGAAGAATGAGAGGAAATGGAGAGGGAATAGAAAGAGAGTGCTTTGAAAGTGTGCAAAGGAAAGTTTGTATGTTAGGCAAGTGTGTCTGTAAGGTCATGTGTATGTTTCTGTGTATGCGTGTGTGAATGGTCAGGCATGTGTAAGGGCGACGTGTATACCTGTGTACCTTAACAGTCTATCCATTAATATTTCTGTTTATAAAAGTGATATAACGATTAATTCTAACACATTATCACCTATGTAAACTATTTATTATTGTTTAAATAAAAAGAAATATATAGTGTTGTTCACCGTGGCCAGTAACATTTAAATACCGTATTTGCCCGAATATAGGCCGCACTTTAAGTCTTTAAAGTAGGGGGCGCGGCCTATATTCGGGGTCTAGCGCCCGACGCCCGGGACATGCAGTTCCGGGCGCCGGGCAGGCAGCAGGGTTAGGATATAGATCCCCCGCAGCGGTGCAGGGGACCGTATCCTACTCTCTGATACGCTTAGACAGCCTCCCCTGCCATCACTTTCCACGGGGGGAGTGCCGGCACGGGAGATTGTCTAAGCGCATCGCGCAGACGTTCACCGGCAGCGGCGATGCGCGTTAACAACCTCCGCTGCCGGCACGTCTGCTCAGTGTGCTTTTACAATCTCCCTTGCCAGGAATTCCCACGGGGGGAGTCACGGCAAGGGAGATTGTTAAAGCACATCATGCAGATGTCCCGGCAGCGGAGGTTGTTTACGCTCGCCGGTGAACGTCTGCGCGGTAAGCTTTAAGAATCCTCCTTACCAGTGCAGGTGTCTTGCGGGGCCGGTGGGGGACATCTATTCTACGCAGAACGGTATACAACTTCCATGTAGAATAGATGTCCACCGCCGGCCACGCAAGACACCGGGGACTCCGGGAGTCTGCACCGGTAAGTCTAGGGGAGGTGGGCACATCTTGGGAGGGGACACACAGAGTGGCAGCATGTCTCGGGGGGGGGGGGGGGCAGAGTGGCAGCATATCTATTACACTTTAAATTTTTTCTTTTAGGGTGCGGCCTATACTCGAGCCAATACGGTATATCCACCATGAACCGCGTCCATCACTATCCATGATATATATGGATTCATAGCGTTTAATATTCCCTGGCCAATGGCTTATATTTCTGGAAGGAGAAACACTATTACACCTATTATAAAAAGCAGACCAGATTTCCAAAAATATTCTCGTACAAAAAAAAGTATTTATAACATATAATTACCGATCGTCACAATAATAAGGTTAGTTCCACACACTCGAACTAACAATCCCGCGGGAAGCAGGCGGTTCCAGCGCATCCTGCTATACTAGAAGTAACTATGCCGAGCCGCGTTACAGCGAAGGCGTGGAAGGGGACTATTTTCTCTTGAGTAAACTAATGTCTATTGCTTCAGACGGTTACGCGGAGGGAAACGAAAGTGTCAGTGAGGTATTCCTCCGCTGGACTCAAACTTAATAGTGAAGTTGCGACGCGAACGGCGGAGATCGTGTTGGTCCTCCGCTGGGATAAGCGCATCTGTTGGTCGTGTACCGGGATACAGTGCGAGTCACCGCGGTGAGTATACGACCCGCAAACCCGGTCTGGCGCGGGACTATGCAAAGAAACACGTAGTAGCTCTTGTATAGCGGAGCGCTAATTGCACGCGTTAGGGAGCTTCTGGTTGGGTTTAATAACTGCATTGCGTTATAGTAGGGGAGGCTGTGAAGCGCTAGTTTCTATGGCTGTGCTGTTGCCATACCAACCAGACGTGTTTGTGGCTGCAGCGGAAGGTGTCCTGTAAGCACCGTTATTGGGGTGTTAGGTGGAGCTGTGGGGTATGCAGTGGAAGTCTGACGGGCTTGCTTTATAAACAAAAAGTGGGGAATGTGGGAACGTACTAGGACGGTCCCTCTTTCCTCACTTTTAGCTCTTTGCTCCAGGACTGCTCTTTATAAATGTAGCCGAAGGACTGCTTTATTCCTCCAGATAAAAGATGTAGAAGCAGTCAGCAGGTACTTCACTCCGATGGCCCGCACCACGTTCCAGAGTTGCCACTATTATTATTACTACTATTATTTATTATTATTGTTGTCTTTTGTTTATACGCTTTCATCTTTATAAATAAATCACTATTGGGCTTTGTATATAGCACTGTTCTAGAACAATGTGATAAAAGCGGTGCAGTTGCCTTGGCAAACACTGAATTTCTTCTGCTGGACTTTTATCATTTAGCATGAGAACTTCTCTTTATACCAGGCGTGGCTGCAGGATTTTATTACTGCAAATTATTATTATTAAGAATCACTTGATCCTGCACGTAGCTGAAAATGCCCAGTGGACCCCCGAGCTCCGCCGTCACATCTTGTTGCATGTTGGTGGTCTGTAAAAGTGCTTGCGTGTTTTCTAGCATCCTAACACATAATGCGGGTTGTACATAGGTATACTTTACTCAGAACGGGAAGGATATTATTGTAGTTCGGTTCTCAGTCTACATAGATTTACTCAATGTTCACTCCTTGCATTATTACTAACCCAGTATCTGCCTCTCGACACCTGTCGGGAAACAGCACCAGGTATCCGCACAGGTATCCTCCGCGCATGCATGCTCATCAGTGCTTCTCTCCCTTGTGGCAGGATTCAGCTCCTTTTTATAGTTTTTTTTTGTTCTTTCTACAAATGACTGAAGAAGGGGCTTTGAAATCTTGAAGTGATACAATATATATCTCATTCAGGTTAAGTGTCCCCGACACCCCCATAATAGAATAATGCATATAAAGATAATCAAATTTCCCTGCATGTGCAAAGGGGTCTGAACAGAGTGATGAACGCAGCGTTCCCCTACCCGGTGCGGGATCCGACCGGAGGTAAGTGAATCGCATGCAGGGAGATGTGTTCTGCATTTAGCTGGGGGGTAGAAAGGGGCAAATGCATATGGGGGGAAATATAAAGAGACTGTGCTGCTATTGTATGCATAGTGAATGCATATGGTGCCGGGAGCATCCCTTTAAGCGATTACTAACCTGAAAAGATTATTTTCTGGGATGTATACTTTAGCATTGAGGAAAACACAAGTTTTTTTGGCCATTTTGTCTTTTCTATTCCAAAGTTGGCGGTAAATTTTCTTTTCATTTTCACGCATGCTTTGCAGTTTTACAACTGCAGAAAACTGGGGAACTGCTGGGAAAAAAAACCATTTTTTTTTTTAAAGGGATTCTTTCAGGCACTTAAATCCCTGTTGAAACTAATAGCACTGGGGGCCCTGTCACATTCAATCTGACAACTCAGGTCCACAAATTGTGTCCCCAGCTGTCAGAGGGGAGAACAGGCTGTCTCTTGACTTGATCTCCTGTGCAGCGTCAGGGCTTAAGCCCTCCAGTGCATAAAGCCCATGAAGAAGGGGATATGGACCTTTTTTTGTGACGTATCCCCTATATTCATGGTCGCAAAGTGGTTCAGGTGTTTTCCCCCTCATACTTTATTGCAGCAGGCAATATTGATTTCTAAATATTTGTGAAATGTATTATCTCTTGAGCCATTTCCCAGTTATGTTGTAACATTTCAAGTAATGTTCATTAAAACGTTAAACAAAAAGACTATAATGTCACATGATCTAACCAAAAAAATAAATACAATAACAATGAACTCAGCTTAATGTATGGATTGCAAGTCATTCATATATATATTTACTTGCTGTAAGCTTCTTGTGCATACATTTTCTAATTTATATTGTGCTCCTGCAAGCAAACCCTTTATTTATTATTTATTGGTTTGTCTGTGTTCATTTGCTCATATACTAAGTTAAGTGCTGATGAAATTGTTGATGACATTGCAAATAAATAATCCAGGCAGACATAACATAAAGAGAGTGATACAAGGACCCCTATGATCGTCAGGATATGAGAGATCCTGATTTTGAGCTATGACGGGAACTTCAAACGTTCTCTTCCATAACAAGTAATAGGATTCCTCGCTATCCCTTAAATGTGTCCTGGATCTTGGGTCCACATTGTGTAAGAGAGTAAATACATGACACTCACAGCATATTTCCACACACTATACAACAGGACCTATTGCATGTGATGAACTGTAGCTTGCTAATTATATATTTATGAGAAATGACTTGGAAGTTCAAGTAATATCTGTTTATTGTGGAAAAGTTACCTGGGAAGGTACTTTTCAGGAGTGCATTAAAGTCTTTGTGTGCGCCGTGGCAGTCTGGTCTCATTATCCGGTGAAGCCGTGCGATGGAGGCTACTTTCCAGTTCCTCTGCCGCTTTGTCTTAGGAATGACCTCTGGGGCTCTCTGCTTCTGACAGCCTAACAGCCATCTGTATTATGACTTGGATGGGATTTTTGTTTATGCTTAAGAAATATTGTTAAGAAAGATGTTTTAAGTTGTGTGCAATTACTGTAGTCTAGATCACGAGCTTCAAGAAAGCACATCTGCTCCAGTAGTAAAGTCATGTTCTGGCCACCTGTGGTCAAATTCCCAGTTTCAAGCATTGCTCCTCAACCCTCTCCTCAAGGCACACCTAACAGTGTAGGATTTAGGTATTATTCAGGTGTGTTTAAGGTTGTACATAATTAACAAACAAAAATGCCTTAAAGACCTTAGACACACCTGAGTAATACCTAAATCCTGGACTGTTTGCTGTTCCTTGAGGATCGGGTCTCGAGGGGCACTGGCTTAATTCACATTTTCTAATTTCAGATCACCATTTTGCAAAAGGAAACAAGTGCAATGCTAATAAATGACTTGCTTGATAAATAATAAATACTGTATGAATCAAATCTGTGATTTAGTGTTATATAAATTAATAATGTAAAAGAAATATATTAATAATCGGCTGCTCGAGGATGTTGGTTTTTCAGCGGGGGGAAAAAACATTGTAAGACATCGACTGAACTCTTCTTCCGCCTACCCAAATTGCGTTTTACCAATAGGTTTCCTCAGAGGTATGCCTGTGTATGAAATGGATCTTTTGTTTGTTTTTTGCTACTAACACCATCTTTATTGTTTGTTAATGGTAGTTCCTTATATGGATCATCTTGGAACATGTTCGGTTACTTAATTGCTTTAAAACCACAATCTGATGAAACATCCTAAAAAGAGTTTAGTCAAGGATCCGTCTTGAGTAAGCTAGATGTTAAAGTAATAAGAAACATATAAATTGGCTTTTAACATCTGACAAAAACAGAATTAAACGTATAACAATGCTTTATAACCCAAAACATGCCATTATGCAGAATTGCAGTGGAACACTTCATACCATTCCTATTGTGAATGTCCCCCAAACCATTATTTACCAGTTTATGGTATTAATTGTACATTTTGTTTACACACCGGCCCCTTTGATGGTAATGTTTCATGATTTGGTTGGCTTATTAGTACACTATTGAGAGTAATGTAATGTTTCATTATATTGTTGTGTGCTTGTTCAGGTACACAAATACAACATGCAAGTTAGAATACAGTCCCTTGCCATCCCCAACAGTACAAGATAGAAATGCCCTTTCTCAGCTCTTGTAGGGAGACTTCCCCTTTCGCAGTTACCGTTAAATGTATTTTTCTGCTCTTCCTGGTAAGGAAGATGTTGTTTTCCGTAGTCTCTCCATGGGCCTGTGTTGTGCCCTCCATAGATGGGCCAAAGGGCTCAGCATAAGTTTTCTTGGGGACCATTGGAAAGGTCAATATGGCTTCTTCAGAGGCACAGGATAATCTGTCATGTCAATTCCTGCACAGAGGGTTTCTGTCTTCTTGCCAGTTACTGCTTGTGAGCCTTCTTCTTGGTAGTATGTAATGTGTGACTGCCTGGGGTTTTTCTAGCTTGATGCCTGTATCATGGCAAATGAAATTCCTTGCCAGTCCCATACGCCGTGGTCATGCATACTGAGGCTAAGTGTGGGCTGGTAACAAATACAAAGTGCACATTCTCTTTAATGTCTCAATAAACTGAGAAGTTGAGAGGGATGCTTACTTAATCCTACCCATCAAGATCACCAGGGCATTACATTTGTTCCCTGCCTCAATGACTAGCTGCTAGTGACTCCCTTGGCTCATCTTCTTTGTCGGTACTTCGGATTGGGTTTACAGACCTTTTATGTGTTTGGAATGGATGAACAATCTTTGATGATTGATGATCCAAAGTCCTCGTGGACTCTAACACAGGTTTTCAGCGGTTTCAGCACTGGCAGAGAATACCTAAGCAGAAGTTCAAAACGTAGAGTAAGCACAAACATAATGTTTACTGGTTTTGTTTTTTAACTTTTATTGAATGGTTTAATGAAATTATCTGATAAGAAAATCTAAGTAGTTCATAAGCAAATTTGGTAAAGATGGCACCTTTTATTGATTAACTGAATTGCATTATATTACAAACTTTTGGGACTACTTAGACAGCTACTTCTGACATTATATACAGGTGCGACTCGCAAGTTATTTATACACCGACAATACCGCTGCAATTGTATTGAGTAATAGATCATGGAATGAAGGAACCAATAAAATTGTGTTTTAGCGATGTCTACACTGGAGGTATTTATAGACATCATCCCTCTATTTTGCCTTTGTTTTGCCCGTCAACTCTTCTGTCATATTTTACCTGACTCAGAAAGGTTTTGACCTCTGCTGGAGTGGTTTGACTGCATAGCACAGTGTACATGCAAACACTACTTTATTGCAACGTTCCCTTTATAGTATTATATTCCTAATTTAGATACCAGGGGTACATTATTGTGTGTTGTCTGAAAGAATACCACGTGTAAGTGTCTCAAAACAGATGATGAGAGCCATAAAGGAATGCATCCATAGAGATTAATATGGCATAATACTAGTTACCAATATTTTAGGGGCCACTGCTGCCTACTTACTGGTATTCGTCCATAATTGTAAACAGACATGAATATATATATATACAGTATCTCACAAAAGTGAGTACACCCTTCACATTTTTGTAAATATTTTATTATATCTTTTCATGTGACAACACTGAAGAAATGACTCTCTGCTACAATGTAAAGTAGTGAGTGTACAGCCTGTATAACAGTGTAAATGTGCTGTCCCCTCAAAATAACTCCACACACAGCCATTAATGTCTAAACCTTGGCAAAAGTGAGTACACCCCTAGTGTGTTAGAATCAATTTGGCCCCAGGCCAGTGTTTCAGATCTAGGGTTTTGTTTGTGTTATTTCAGGCATTTAAACTAAATTGATTTTTAAAACCTGGGGTTTTCCAAATTACCTTTAGCCTGTGTCCTGCTTTCCATGACTGTGTTATGATGACATGGTAGGTATACAGTATAAACACAGGCTTTGTACGGACAACAAAGAGAGCTATTTTTACAAGATACAACTCTACTAATCTGCATTAGATAGAGTTTCATGTGTAAACTATTATTAAACAGTTTTATAGCCCTGTCACTTAAATTGCTGTAACATGTTAATATTAAATAAAATATATTGTGCATTTGTAGGTTTTTATTTGTGTATATATATATAACTTCCTTTTTTGATAAACCTAAGCAGGTAGAAATTAATTTATAAAGAAACATAGAAAGTGATGGCGGATAAGAACCATTCGGCCCATCCAGTCTGCCCAATATCCGTTTCCTTGGTTGCATAGAACAAATAGGGAAACATTTATTACTATTTATTCTCAGATTTTTTTAAATGAAGGAAAAGATAAATGTTAATCGTATTATAAAGCATAAAGAGAATAGAGGCAATAGATTTTTAAACACATACCTGTCAAGCCAATGTGAGAACTGGATTTCCTTTGAGCATGAGTTTATCAACATGCCGTTTTCCCTAGTGCGAGGATAGTTGTTACGGAACAAGCTTTTTTCCCCTCATAGAGTCATGATCAGAATTTGATGGCTGATGAGATCCCAAAAGCCCACCTTGTCTACCCCTTTTTTCCTGACATGAAGACTTAGTCCATGGTCTCATCTTGGAATCAGGGTAGCCTTATGCCTATCTCACAGGCACACACAAAATATGATCGTTTGCCCATCAATATGAGATAACTAACTCAGCAATAGTGTCATCTTTATGATTCTCCTTTTCCGCTATATGCCTTGGGCCTAAAGAAGCGTTTGCTTGGTTAGCTTTTTGATGATGTAGAGCACACATATTAGCTTTGTTCTGATATGCTCAATTTATTTTTAACCAGGACATCCACCTTCTATCGCACAGTGTGATGCCCTTGTAGGAAATCAAGATGTCTAAGTATCTGAAACATTTTACATCTGTGGGAGATGTCCACCAACAAAAACAATGGAATGAGGAAGATTTAGAGAAACAAGAAGAGGAAACTTCAAAGACACCCCACCCTTTTACTTCATCCTATAGCTTCAGGGATGCATTGAAATGGCTCTTCGGCAGCCATAAGTTTCAGGTACAGTTTTATTTGCTACCGAGGAAGTGCCAGGTACCTCCCAGATGGAGTGGGCAGAGAACCAAGGGGTGCATGTGTATTGCTTAAGATAAGGCTGGGCAATAGTTGTCTTAGGCTTTATGGTGCTACCATTCGATGTATGTTCACACCCCAACGGCTAATAAGGTGATCCTGGATGTGCCTTTTTAATAGATGGGTAGCCGCTGCGGTTCTCGGAGTAAAGGATCTCCTCTAGGGGAAAAAAGGGTCTCCCAAAGAACCGTACCACCAGTCACACACAACAGTTAGGATGCAAGAGAACACACTTTGTTGGGACTGGGCATAGTTTCTAGTGTATCCGTTTCCCATAGATGGGGAGATTGGCACAGGAAAGGATTACCATTATTAACACAATTGTGAGAGATTACACAGGCAACATCAGCACCAGACTAACCTCGTCGAGACTACAACAACACAACAGAGATAAATGGATTAGGGAAGTAAGACTTAAACGTAGCTCAGCCTTTGTGGTCCAGTGGAAGTGCTTGTGGTCTGGTACCCTTTCATAAGACTTTCATCAACTAAAGAAACATTGACAGGTTTGCCTAATGTTTTTGTGGTTATTCCTGTGAGATTGTTGCAATGTATCATACATGGTACTTCTTTAAACGTGAAATCTCAACCTAAAATTCTGTGACTTGTTAAACTTTTTTTTTTTCCCTTTCTTGTAGATTGCCATTGTGTGCCTGGTTATTCTTGATGCTATATTTGTTCTTATTGAGGTACTTTTGGATCTGGAATTGCTTACGGATAAAGTGAATCACATTATACCAGAGGTAACATGCAAATATCTGTGCGTTTTACCTCTCCCCTCTTGTCCCAGTAGACCAGCTGTATTTACACTGAATACCTTTTAGTCTAGAGACAGAACAGAAGGTGAGAGTGTTGAGATCCATTGAATGAATGCATGTGTGCCATAGTATTCTAACCAGGAAGACAGCTAAGTTTACATAAGACCAGTTTCTATGTGTGGGTCTTCTGCATTCCAAAATTTCCTTTTTACAAGGAGTGGAGTATGGGCATCAGGGGCCTCCATCCATACAAATCAAACTCACAGGTCTGCACCCATGAAATATTTTCGGTCACCAGGATATGACCTCTTAACCACTTACCCTGGGGCTATCTCAATATGCAAACTCAATCAACTAACGCTCCAATACATTTATTGTTATTTTGGATATGTGCCACCAATAGAAATGGTAGCTGCATCTTCATTTAATTTAATGTTTGCTATGTATTGCCATTTGCTCCCACCGTATTTGGAAGTTTATATGTATCAGAGGAATACAATGAATGTATCTTTGTGGATATACTTGTGCATACATTTAATAAGCATATATGGTATATGCAATAGATACAGTGTACAATTATCTTTATTTCAGTTTCAACAGATTGTCATATATTGCACCCCAAGCTCCCTTTGCTTGGCATACAATATACATGTAAAACAATATGTTGGATATTTTCCACTCTTGATGGTTCTCCCTGAATCATCAAACTAATTTCTTTTCAAAAAAAATAGTTATCAGTAACACAAACTCCCATTTTGAAATTCAGACCCAGTGACAGCTTTTGTGACTCATTTATTCCATGAAATGTACCCTCTTGTTCTTCGTTTTCCGTTTCACCCTTATGTGTGTTGATGTTTATATTAGTGGTTGTTGCATTAATCTGAATGAAAATATATGTTAAGCTTTTGTGTTTTTCCTTTGTTTTTAGGTGTTTCATTATTTGAGCATTTCTGTTTTGACCTTTTTCCTTGTGGAAATAGTTGGGAAACTATATGCTTTTCGTCTAGAATTCTTTCATCACAAGTTTGAGGTGTTCGATGCAGCAATCGTTGTGATTTCGTTTATTATCGACATAGTATATATCTCCCGGGAAGATATATTCAATGCTGTTGGGCTGCTTATATTGCTTCGGCTTTGGAGAGTGGCTAGAATTGTGAATGGTGAGTATGGGTTTTGTTTTTAATGGAAATTACCACATATTTTGGAACAGTAGCAAACTAATTCAGCAAATCTAAAGATAGACACATGTATCCTGAGCAAAAAAATTATGAGTGATAGTGTTAGTTATATTTAGGGAAAAAACCAGATAGAAAGGGGGCACCACTGTAAAGGGACCCCTCAGTTATCCTATGCATTAAAGCGCATATGATGGCTAAAATGCCCTTGTAATAACACAGGTAGATGCCTGCTCCAAGGTTAAGGTATCTTCTTGCTTAAAATTATGTAAACTACTTTAATAATTCACACATACCGTATTCATCGGAATATAACATGCACTTTTATAACTACAATATGAAGCTGAAACCCTACCTACGCCGATGAATCCTAGAGCTGCACGATTTGCAGCCACGTCTCCCTCTCTTCTAGTCCTGGGGAGGGTGCGTGGTATATGCCGATAAATACAGTATATTAACCCCTTAACGACCTTTGCCGGTTCAGGACCGTCAAAGGTCGTTAAGTGACCGTTTTTCCGTGACGGTCCTGAACCGGCAAACGTCGTTAAGGGGTTAATATACTGTATTTATCGGCATATACCACGCACCCCCGTCAAAAAATTAAATAAGCGTAGAAAGTGATCAACGATCACTTTCTTCGCTTAAACGGCGTTGCTGTAATGCCTCGACGTCGAGGCATTCAGTAACGCCGAGATCGGCATCAGGGGCCATGTCTGGCCCCTCCCCCGGGGCGTCAACATCCGCCCGTTTTAAAAGAGTTTAGGAGGCGATCAATGATCACCTCCTAAACTTCAATGGTGTCGCTGGAATGCCTCGATCAGGAGGCATTCAGCGACACCAAACACTTACCCCAGGATGGACTGTGACGGCTCCGGAGAGCGGTCACAGCCGCCGCTGCCGGTGATCTTCGCCATCCGCAAGATGGCGGCCGCCCTGTAAAAAAAATAATAAAGTAGAAAAAGTTCGCTAGACGGTCTCCAGACCCTCTAGAGAACTCTGGCTCCACTTGCAGGTTGAATACAGGTACTGCATTCAACCATGCAAGTCAATGGAGCCCAGCTTTCTAATCACAGTGTGATTAGTAAAATATAAAAAAAAAAAAATATGGAAAAAAAAATGCTTACAAAAAAAATGTGCTAACATTTAAAAATAATTATGCAGTGATGTCACCAGAGGAACCATCCAGTACCAGCAAAATGTGTAAAAAAAAATAAAAAAAATAATAAATAATAATAAAAAAAAATAGTTTATTATTTTGAGCAAGTGCTAAAATTTCAAAAAAAAAATCTCAGCATACAAAGAGGGGTGTTTAATTTAATAAAAAATGGCTTGATGGGGTAAATTGGAGTGGCTGGGCTCAAAGATAGGGCATAGGTACAGACTGACCAAAATAGAGAAAAAAGCGCACTTCCCAAATGTGGGATTTTAAATCTCAAACAACCTGACAAACCCATGCATGTGGGGTATCACTGCACTCGGGAGATGTTGCTGAACACACATTGGGGGGTTGTTTGATAGTGACGCATACCAGGAGCTATGAATTCATTCCTGAAGTACAATTTGTGTGGAAAAAAAAATACAAAATTAAATTTTGGGAAAGGCAGGTGGTAGAATCTCATGCATAAAAGGGTTAAAATACCAGCATTTGAAATACTTTGTGTTGTCTAGTTTTCAAAAATATATGGTTTGATGGGGTAAATTGAAGTAGTCGGCTTCAAAGATGTTCCAAAGAGGATATAGAGGCAGAATGACAAAATGACTACCTGAATTACACATGTCCCAAAAGTAGCCTTTTACCAGCCAAACAATCTGACAAACCTATGCATGTGGGGTATCACCATACTCGGGAGATGTTTCTGAACACATATTGGAGTGTTGTTTGACAGTGACATATACCAGGACCTTTATATTTATAACTAAATTACAATTCGTGTGAAAAAAAAATAAATTACTATTACAAAGTTTGACAAAGTGTGGTTGTATAATTAGTGCATGGAAAGGGTTAAAATACCAGCATTTGAAATACCCTGGGGTATATATATGGTTTGATGGGGATTAATTGAGTTAACCGGCTTCAAAGATGTTCCAAAGAGGAGATGGAAGCAGAATTACCAGATTTGGAAAAAAGGTTTGGAAATCATAAAACGCTACTTGTACTTATTGCCCAATAACTTACAAAAAACAGCAAAAAAACATAAAAACATTGGGTATTTCTAAACTCAGGACAAATAGTAGAATCTATTTAGCTAGTTTTTTTACTTCCTTTTGTAGGTGAGTAAAAGATTTTTCAAAGAAAAGTCATAAAAGGTGTTTGTTTTCTTCAAATTTTCACCATGTTTTATTTTTTTTTTATAGTAAATAAGGTGATATGATCAAAACATATGGTATCTGAGGAAAGCCCATCTTGCCCTGAAAAAAACAATATATAACATGTGTGGGTACACTAAATGGGTGAGGAGAAAATTACAGCTGAACACAAGCACCGCAAAAGTGTTAAAACAGCCTCGGTCCCACAGGGTACAAAAAGAAAAAATTAGCCTGGTCCTTAAGGGGTTAAAACACTGCAAGTTACATTACTGTGCTTATAAAAAAAAAAATATGGGGTTCAGAATACCGAATAGTTAGGTTGTTGGAATATGTTGCATTTTCCCTGTAGTTTATTTGATCACATCTGTCTTTGCTCATTGTTCAGATTTTATTATGTTTTTGTTTGGTGTTATCTGATAATGCTGTAAACAGACCCTCTATGTAACATACTGTAATTGAATCTGAAATTCTATATCTGTGTGGGGTACTTTGTTTAAGAGACAGTCATACTAAAGATGAATACATACTTAAGTACTCTTGACTACTTTAATATGCATTCTATAAGAAAGAGAAAATAATAATATACCGGCCACCGAAGCTCTGCTGACGTCCTCCTCCATGGTCTACATTGCTTGCCACCAATTGACTGCTTGAAATCAATGAGTGCGCTTTCTATACCGGCGCACAGGAGTCTGAACATTAAAGTGCATATGATGGCTGGAGTGTCTCATTTTAAGTGGTTACTTTTATCAGTGGGTCTGATGCTATTCATTTCTCAACATATTTCCCTCACACTTTGCACATGCGTGGTGCCTTATGGATTTAAAACATTGCAGTATGCAGTAACTTGTTTTTGCAGGACATTTGGCGGTATAAATAGGAAAACTCCGTACTAAACATGGGACACAAAATATCATCCCTGTTACTGTACAATGCTCAAATGCTAGCCACACAAATATCTGCATATTCTTTTAACAAAGTATTAAATATGTAATACATACTTAATGCTTTGTCATTAACCCTTTAAATGTTGTCAAGGGATTCTGCAGAATCCGCCATATGCATTTGCCCCTCCCCATCTGTTTTCTCTGCCCAACACATTTCACAATATTTAAAGGTGACCACAAAGCTATCATATGAATTGAAGTCCATATGATAACCGGAGTCTCTCCAAACGTTGGGAGAAATTATACCAAAATAAGTCTAAATATAAGTCTAAGCTGCCAGTCAGTAGTGGTAGGTACTAATCCTAACGGCATTGTGTCCTTAATATAGTAAGTATGAGTGTGTATATGGGGCACTGAACTCTAAATGTTTCACAGGAGTGATTGTATCAGTGAAGAGCCGCGCTGAAGAGAAAATCAACAAGTTAAAACAAAGTCAGGACACGCTACTTGCAAAGGTCTCCCAGCTGGAGCAGCAGTGTGCGCAACAGGTAATATATTTCGTTGAACAATAACTCCAAATAACTGGTTGGTTTTGTACTATTTTTCCCCTTTACCTCTATTGTCCCCCCTACTCTAAAAATAACTTGTACCAACATTTATTCAAATATAGTAAGGGCTGCATTTAAAATGTGAAACAACTTAAAAGGGGGGGGGGGGATAATGTCTGTAGGATGTTTTGACCGATATTTAGGAAAAATAGTAGTCTAATGCATGTAATTTATTTATTTTTTTAACCAGGAACAAGAAATATCCAGACTTCAGAAATTATTACAACAACATAATGTATTTCCTGATTCGTCAGACACAAACCTTCCCTGATTTACTCTTGTTTTCTGCTTAATTCTACATTTTTGTTTAAGGTGGGCAAGGGGAAGATGGATGGGGCATACATTTTTTTAATGAATGTAGTGTGTAAAAGAAAAAAAGGAACCGCATAAATATTGATTATCTTTATATACAAAAATATACCTGTGAATAAATAAATGATTTATACAAACATTTTATACAGTTTCTATATTAGACAATGAACAGCAATATATACATATGTATATATATATAATTACACACACACACACTCAAAACTGTTTTGAAAAAGATGCAACCCTACTAAAGTTACATTACAATATGCGTAATGTAACTTATGAGTTGCCCTTGCAGTCTTCAATATGAAATAGGACAATTAAGTCTTCCGACTGTCTAATCATTTACAGCTACAACATTAATGTTTCTCAGAATTAAAGCAGATAACCAACTAATGTGTTACCAGCTAGTTTTATACAAATGGGTGGAAGAAACCAAAGGGCAGCTTGGCATCAATTGTTGGTTGAGCTTTGTAACCGGGCTGTGCAGGTGCAGACACATCAATGAATGAGACAGAAGCGGAGATCTGTAGAAACCTTTCACTTGCTGAAAGAGCAGTCTGTAAAAGAAAGAGAAAAAGCCCAAATGAGACAGAGCAAGTATTATATTGTTAGGATGATTACCATCTAAATGTATGATACATAAACTATATACACATTTGCACAATTATTCAGAAAAGCAGAGGATGAGAATTTGCAGACACGCATCTGTTGAAGGCACTGTGGCTTTAGGGCAATATGATACATACCGGAATAAAAACATGACTGATCTTTTGAGTAACATTTACAATCTTTGCTTGGGGATTGACCAAGGAGCCATATTTAGTCCATCTTACTTCTGTTTCTAAAGATACTGGGATTTTACAAGCATTCTAAAAAGAAAAGTATAAAAAGACCGTGAGGAAATAAACCATGAATAATATAATGACATAGAAATTTCTTGATATTTACTTGTATAATGTTTGGATCATGCATATTATAAGGAAGCAGACTACACAACCATTGCTTTAAGTGCAGATATTAAGCATTACTTGACTGCAGTAATAAGGTGAAAATTCAGAAACCGAAGCAAAAAATGTAAAATATGAACATTTTGTGTTCTAGTTAAGATAGATAAGCAGTAGGGAACACTAAATAAATCCTGGATATAAAGTGTGAATTGGAAATATGCTTTTGTCCTTTATTGGTAGCGCATGAAATGGGCAAACTGTGTGCCTCTTTGCGATAGCTTTCTTCTACCTTTCCACACATTCATCAACGAGAACAGATGCTGATGTAAAATAATTACAAATTTAATATGCAAATTAACTACAGCAGCAGTAATGTAAAAGAAATATTTCCAATTATATTGGCTCTACCTTTTATTTTCTAATGTACAAAAGGTGTCATTTGAAAAGAACTGATATCTCATCCAATACCGACTTGTTTCCAATGTCTGGAGTATAAGCTGAGCACTTGAAATCATGCCAAACACTGTTTAATTTTTTCTTAAATAGTCAGAAAAATAATCCCCTATAAGGGCAAAAAGCAGATGGTGAACGTGGGGAGAATTTAGAAAGCATTAGTTTAAGACGGATGTGAATTGTCATCAATAAGAAATAAAAATAGTACGCCCACTTGTGCTGATATGGATTTTCTAATTTAGAAAATCCATATCACAAGAAATTGAGTTCCCATATCTAAATCCTACAAAATACATAAGAAATTAAGCATTTTAGTAAATAGGTTTGTGTGTGTTGCTCAGTAGTCAGCAAAAACAATTACCGGGATGTTTCCTTGCTCTGTAGAACTAACAACGGTAATCGGCACCCAGTCTAACACGTTCTGCGGCTGAGAATTCCCGAATGAGGCCACATAGTCCGGAAACTGCTGGCCTCTCAGAACTTTAAGGACAACATCTGCTGCAAGTTGGCAAAAGACTGTCAAAGAATAACTGAAAGAGAAAAGAAAAAGTTGCATGACATTGCATGTTAGATACATAAGCATTAACATGTAGTCCCCCTTTGCAGATATAACAGCTTCCACTCTTTTGGGAAGGATTTCCACAAGATTTTGGAGTGTTTTTGTGGGATTTTTTGGCCATTCATCCAGTAGAGGATTCGTGAGTTTAGGCACTGATGTTGGACGAGAAATCCTGGCTCGCAATCTCTGTTCCAGTTCATCCCAACGGTGTTCGATGGGGTTGAGGTCAGGACTCTGTGCGGACAGTCAAGTTCCTACCACACAAAACTCATCCAACCCTGTCTTTATGGGCCTTGCTTTGTGCACTGGGGCATAGACTTGCTGGAATAGAAAAGGGCCTTCCCCAAACTGTTCCCACAAATCTATAAGCATAGCATTGTCCAAAATGTCTTGGTATACTGAAGGGGATATCATTTTTAATTTACCACTGCATCACTTCAGAACAGATGTATTTATAAAGCCCTTGACTGCTGAATGAACACACTACATCTGTTACACTGAAGTGTATTCACAAAGCTAAATATGATAAATGTAAATATAAATCACATGATGTGCTCACATAACCAGAACTTTTGCCCACTCATGCATAGCTCCTTCCTCTTTTGCAGCCCTTCACACCTAGAAACGCTCAACTTTTATGTGGACTCAACATACCAAATATTAACTCCTCTTTTCCCAGGGGAGCTGTGTTTGGTTATATCCAGTCCTGTCTAATTCCTTTATCTTAATCACAGGCACCTCGCTATCCTGTTTCCTATAGCGAGCTTCTAGCAGCCAACCGTGGGAAGTCACCAAGTATTGCTAATAAACAACGAAGGGATACTTACCGCAGTCTGCAGCCAGACACCATGTTATAACCGAACAGCACTGGTGTCCTGCTACCTTCTTCAACCAGGCAGTTTTGGTCTGCAGAGCTTCTTAGCATAGTTAGTTGGTTGAACCTGTTTGTACTCTGGATGATACCCGATTTATAGTGTTGTAAAGGAGAAATATGACCATTTAAAGATAACATTTCGATTGTATTGAATAATTTGGACATGCTGTGATTCTGGAGGACAGAAATCCTAATACAAAACACACTCCACTCCAATAACAGGTATCAACTAAAGACAACATTTTCTCTTGAGATAGACAGCTATATCCCTTTTTAAAGAGCAAGGCTCATACTGCTTGCCTTTTTTTTTTTAAATTAACTTCATTTTAATAAAAAAAGGATATTGTGGCAACTTAAATCCTGCCACTAAAGGTAACCCAACGACATAACCAGGATTTCCACTGATTGGAGAAGGTACTGTTCCATCCTGTAAAAGAACATATGGATTGAAATAACTGTTAAGATAATGACTGAATCAATAAAAGCCATTGTTGACTGTGCTACATTAATATCTCATTCTTTTCAATCTTAGGAAACTGTTCCCATCAGCTGCACAAAATGGTAAACATTACCATAGAGGAGAGGCAACAGTTACCTAGTACGGTTAATGATTTCACAGAAGGCAAAACAGAAAAACCTCTTTCAATTAATCATGACTTATCTTATGTGTAAAGACAAGACTTGGTCCAGGACCCTTTGCAAAAGTAGCTACAAAGCCAGCATATCCAAGGTCCACTTGCATTAAGTCCAAGTTGATTCATTAGTAAAAATAAACATTTGCCACAAGAAACCAAAAAGTTTTTTTCTTGATCTCGTTACAGAGCTTTTAAAAAGAACAACTTTTTGTTTTTTTTTCCTGTTTGAATTCTCAGAAAATAAGGCATATCAACTGAGATAAGCCTCATTTACTGTAGCTGAATAATAGCTGATCGTCTGCGGACACATGCTGGTTTAAGCGTGGGTCTCAGTTGAGACTAGGGGCTGAAGGCATGATCCGGTCTTTCTGCTGCATTAAGGACTGCAAACAGTAGAGAGGATGTAGGAGCAGTGATTTACTGTCTGCAGACAGGCAGTGCCCGTCATCCTGAGAAAAAAGCTTTGTAGCTTCTAATACAAGCCGCCTTCTCAAAATCGACGTAAAATATACTTTTCTGGTTTACTGGCACTTTAAAGTGGGTTTGCATGACACACAATTCCTAGCAAATGTATATAGAAGAAGTTGATTCTGGGTTCTGTTCAATATGGTTGTGTGCACAGCCAACCCAGCACCCACATTTTTTTTTTTATTTTTTTTTTATCAATTCACCGTTTATTGAAAAAACAGGTAACAGTGCATAAAGTAAGGAACATAGTACATCGGCAGCAAGACATCTCTGTGAACACAGTACAGCAGGCAGCAAGACACAACCGTACACACGGGCGAGCGTCACACTGGGGAATGCCAGTTCCCAGAGGCACATAAGATGGCAAATAAACGGCAGAGGTGACAGAGGACAAAATACCGTGCATAGAGATACAATGTGCATAATATCAGAGGTACAACGCCACAGGGTTTGACAGCAGATGATCCCGTAGCGGAAAGTTGTCAAATAAACAGGCGAAAAGGCAAAAAGTAACAAAAGGAAATAATAACAATAAGATCAACAGTACCGCACGCGAATAAATGGGTGGGAGGGTGGGTGAGGTGCCGTCTCCAAAAGCATACAGAGATAATGGCGCCGCAATAGGGCAGAGCGTCAGGAGCCAAAGCAAAACGCAAGGATACAAGACCACAGGCAAGCTCAGTCTAGAGCAGGGGGGGCTGCAACGAAACTACCCAGGACGGTCTGAAAGGAGGGAGAGGCCAAGAACTCCCGCCACGGCAACCACTTCAAACCATTTCTATACCCAAAGCCCCTGGAGGTCATGACCAGATCCTCCATCTGGCATATGAAATTGACCTTCCTCAGCCACACCGAGACAGGCGGGGGCACAGCCCGACGCCAAAAACAGGGGATGGTAGCCCTGCCGGTGGTAATGAAGTGAATCGTGAGCGACCTCTTGTAGGAGCCCAGGCTAGAGGAGCCGTGATGTAAAAGCATTGCCTCCGGGGAGGCCTGGTAGGAAGGGTCATCAACAGCCCGTATCACCGCGGCCACAGCCACCCACAGGGGTTGCACCAGGGGGCAAGACCACCACAAGTGCATGTAGGACCCCTCAGCAGAGCCACACCTCCAACACAGGGGGGAAACCTGTGGAAGGAAGCGGTGGAGCTCAGCAGGTACCCGATACCACCTGGTGAGGAGCTTATATGCCGACTCTTGCAACCTACTAGAAGTGACCCCTCTAAGGGCGAGTAATATCATCCTATCCCAGTCTACGGGTTCAAACGAAAGGTTCAGATCCCTTTCCCACAGGCTGAGAAAGTACGGCTTCCTAGGGGTACGGTGAGTCAGTAGGAGTTTGTACAGCGTAGAGAGTAGGTGGGAATGCCTAAAGGGGTCCGAACAGAGCAGTTCAAACGGCGTCAGTGGTCTAGTCAAGTCGGAGGGAGGGGACAGGGAGGACAGAAAGTGCCTAATTTGGTGGTAGAGAAAAGTGACCCTAAAGGGAACCGGGGTGTCAGGTATAAAGTCCGAGATGGGGCGGACCGAGTCCCCGGTAAAGAGGTGCGAAGCACGGAGTACCCGCTCCCGTGCCGGCAGGAGAAGCCGTATATCCGCCTGGCATAGGCCCGGAGGAAAGTCAGGATTAGAGGAAACGGGGGACAAGGGGCCAGGACAAGACGCGAGGGGATACTTGGCGAGGACCCTCCAAAGGACACGGAGCGTCGGGGTAACGGTCGGGTGATTAGGGACAGCGGGCCGGCCATGGCGACGGGGCAGCCATGGGACAGCAGCTATCTCCAAGGGGAAAAGAGAGTTTTCAATGTGCACCCATTGTTTGCGGGTACAAGACGTCCACTCCGCCACCCTCCTAAGATGGGAAGCAACCCAATAGCCCTCGACGTCCGGGAGGCCCAGACCGGCCTGTTCCTTAGGACCAGTCAGGTAAGTGAAGGCCAACCTAGGGGAGCGATTAGACCAAACGTAGCCCGTAAAGGTCCTAGTCCATTTCTTAAGGCACGATTGCGTCAGATAAACCGGAAGAGTCTGAAGGAGATATAGGAGGCGTGGGAGGATATTCATCTTAAGGACTCCTACCCTCCCGAACCAGGAGATGTGAGTAAAGGACCATTTCTTAAGATCTTTGGTGACTGAGGATAGGAGGGGGGTGAAGTTCACCTCCACCAGCGTGGACAGGTCCTCCGGGATACGAACCCCCAGGTAAGTGAGATACGAATCGGTCCACCGGAAAGGGTAGGCAGACTGAATCTGCGATTTAACCGAGGGGGCGACGCGGACACCCAGAATTTCCGATTTTTGAAGGTTTATTTTGTATTGGGAGAGGTCATGGAACTGGTGTAGTTCAGAGGTGAGATGCGGGAGAGAGGAAAGAGGATCGGTAACAAAACATAACATGTCGTCGGCGTAGACGGACAATTTATAATCCACGCCCTCCACAGATAAGCCAGTAATGGAAGGGTTGGCCCGGATGGCATTGGCCAGGGGTTCTAAAGAGAGGAGAAAGAGCAGGGGAGAGAGAGGGCAACCCTGCCTGGTGCCATTAGCCAAGACAATTTTCTCGGAAAGGGTACCATTAACCCGGACATAGGCAGAGGGGGAGCAGTACAGGGACCGAATGAGTTGAATGAATGTGCAGCACCCACATTTGTTTTTATATCTTTGCCATTAGTACACGACATTTGTTAACAAATGTATAGGTGAACACTCTACAAAGCGATACCTTTTCATTTTCCATGAAGAGAACACTTTAGAAGACCCAGTCTGACCCTCAGATGTTCCTTTCTACGGAACATTTGTTCACAGATCTCGACATCCAGTCCTAAGATGTTTTCATGATGATTTATAATACATTGGTCAATAATGTACAATATCATATGATTACATGCCAATTAAAGAATCATAAACCTTTGGCATGATTCATGCACGGAGGCGGACTATAGCATAGATAAGTGGTTCTTTTTGGTGTAACACCTCCCTTATCACCCACGCCTCCCATGTTTTAACGGCCCAAAATTGAGGCTTAGGCAGAATAAATTTTGTTAAAACAATTTATAGTAGAGAGGCTATTCACACCTCCCCTGGAGTTGGTCTAAACCTCCCCTGGGGAGGCATACCCCACAGGTTAAGAACCCCAGGTATGGACTGTAGGTGATCTATGCTAATCTAGAACCCAATTTACTGCAAGCAGGGTAAGCATTTGCAGTTTGGTATGGCCCTCTAAATAGAAGAGTACAATGTACACACAACATCTTCTATGTAAAACACTGTACTGCCCAGCTCTGAGGGTATTGTCCTAGCCTACTACTGTCTTATGACATTTGGTGCCTTGTCACATTTATGACATCTATTTAGCTCTGTGAAGGTTTAAATCAAACCTTTGCACTGCAATCAGGTTTTACAGAATCGGACACTAGGACATTCCAGCCAGAATTGCTAATATGGCTATTTGTTGAGAGATTCCTCCAGGAATAGCCTGTTATTTTTTACATGACTGTTAATAATTTAAACCAACGAAAATTCCCCAGGCCCAATGATCTAAGTAAAACACACTGCAGAGGAGCTTGGCCCCTGTTGCCTTTCTGTGATCTGGTACATTAGCCTATCTAGCAGGCCAAAATGGCAAAATGGCATGGACAGCTCATGGATCTTCAATCTTGAACCCAGTCTCCATAGGGGGATGCACTGGTAGCAGATGAATGTTTTTATTCCAATGCACATGGACAGTGATGTCCGAAAGCCCATTTCACTAACTTGCAGAACCTTAATATAAGACTGGCAGGTCTGACAGTAGGTAATGTAGTCACTTGGCTAGAGTTAGGAACACCTGGCTACCAGCTGGCACACATAAAGCTGGTGACTTCCTCCCATTCATAGTATTTACATACACCCACGACCATCACACGAAATCTACAGCTCCACATTCTCAAAGCCAAAATGATGCTTCATAGTAATATCTGCACAAGTCTAACACCTCTGAGAACGGGCTCAGGAGTAATGGTTAATGTGAGCAGCCAATACGTATATTTTTACAACAATAGGAAATGGAATATAACAAAGCTGTTACCTTTTTACTGAAAGGTTAATAATCTACTTGTATGATTTATTAGCATATAATGAGAAGAAACGCTCATATTTACCTGGATGAACTGAATTTGAAAGCTTTGTTCTATTGGAACCACTGTACTGTCAATTGTTCCCAGGGTAAAAGAAGCCGTAACATTTGTAATCTCTCCTTGATCAGTATACATTATGGTGTAACTACCCTAAAGGTACATAAGACAATGAAAATTAACAAAAAAATGTTGGGGTTCTAAACAAATAACTGTGCTATTCTGATCACTTGGTATAATCCACCGTTGACCTATTTCTGACGCTGATCTGATACGGTATGAATTAATCTGTGTAAATTTGCTTTGGATATAAGAATTAGAAGAGATACAATAAGCAGTGGGGGGATTGGCAAACCCTCTGCCACAAAACCATGCACAGCATCGCTATTGCGTTATATCCCAGCACTCGGCGGGTAGGACAGTGGCTGTGGAGGGGGCAGCTGGGGTGCTGTCCTGGATCAGCGGGTCATCACCGGGTACACGTGCAAGTATTATTCTCTAGTGTGGGAGAGAATCCATGTGCCAGAAGGTGACCTCAAATATGTTGCATTTTGCAACTGCTATTATCTATAGCCTGTGATGGAATTTGTAAAAATATTTTCTTAAATATCTATTTTTCAATATAGTGAAAATATTTATTTTTAATAGGTGGTAATTATTTTATACATATGGGTATATTGTAACTGCAAATGGATTATGTTTAATCATAGAGAATCTTCCATGTATCACATACTAATAAATATATCAGGATTTCAAGATATATAACATTTTAGCAACAGTTTTCAGTATAAAGCATCTTACAAAAGATGCTTTACATAATAAATAAATTAATTACAAGAACATACTCACCCCTAAAACCACAAAGCTGCAGATACCTGTAGCATTGTCAAAAGATGGTGTAACATTCCCGGGGTTTTCTATAGTGAGGGTCCCATTCAGAGATTTCAGAAAAATAGACTGTACCTTGATATTAGCCTAGGAGGAGGAATAATATTTCAGTGAAATGATGTAACAGCAGAATTCCTGCTGGTCTCGCACTGCCATGACCTGATTTCCAAAGCAGTTTTAAGATTATTGTCACCAAGACTTCAAAGATACACTCCAGCCATTCTATGCACCGTAAGTTCAAGGCCAGCAAAAGGCTGCCAGGCACAGGAAGGCCAAGTGGTTTCCAATACTGGTTTCTGCATTTTAAAGTTTCTGTAGTGTATCAAAGTTTCCCTTAATTGTTATACAAAGAAGTGTTTCACCCTCCTGAACTTGGTCTACAACTACTACACTTAAATGCATATGATAGCTGCGTCGCATTATAATTTTCATGTATGCATACAAATGCATTGAGGTGTTCATCAGACTCTACTCCCAGCCGTTTGCCTTGAATGAGATGTATTCCATCTGTGCGGTGTCCATGCATAAATACTCACTGCCAACCAATTCCAACACTGGCTCGCGTGCGATTTATAGGGATGTCTAAAAGATTCCCCACACATGTGCAGAAAGCACACCCATGGCCTTCATCGAGTGGATGGCTGCGTCTCGCAACCAAAACTGGCATGTGTCGCAAAAAGAGGCAATGGTGTGCTGGACCTCTGATTTATTGTAAAAGGTTACAAAATAGCTTAATATGCATTCATCATTAGTGAGGCAGCACCTTTTCATTAATTTTTTTAGCAAGGCTAAAAGTAGACTAGACATGCATACTTTTCGGGGGACTCAATAGGATTCATTTACTGGCCCTTTTACTCAAAGCTCTGGGGCAGAGGGCAGTGGTCTAGAATGTAGTCATGCTTCTGATATATTTGCTCTGAAAAAGTAATGTTCTTTTAACAATCTATGAGTTGTTGGTGAGTTTTTGTAGAAAGAAAAGTTTGCCACTACTTCATCTATGGATTATGCAGGGCTAATTACTGGGAATGCCTACTTAGACAAAAGCTTAGCTGGTCTTCAATAATGCATATTGAAGATTGAATGCAGTGACATGTATTTGTTTGCACCACAATATACTGATTAGTTGGTGGTTGGATATTTTTCCCAACCTTTATAGACCAAGATATTATTTTGTGTAAAACACATTATACTTGGGAACACTGGTAGGCTTGGACTATGATGGAAAAGACAAGTATGGCCATAAAGCCAAACTGAGTGCAAGGAGCGAGCAGAACTGTATCTTTTCTCTTCCTGATCCCCTCCACACAATACAGCACTACCCTCGAGCCGTGTAAGCTTACCATATAGGCAACAACCCCCGGGGAAATAAGGTATTAGTGATATGAACTTCTATGAGTTTATTAGAGTCAAGGAAGGAATAGCAGGTCCAAGTGATGGCTTTCTGTAACCAACTCATGTAACTGCAGGACCAACATAAATAAACAAGATGGAAAACATTCTTACCGTATTTTCCGAATTAGGTGCCTGCAATATAAATGAATGAAACTAATTAATATGCATGCTCAAAAGTAAATGTTTTCAATGAGTATGAAGCATATGCCTACTAGTTGCAGGTACTTACTGTCAAAATCCCAATATCTGTGTACGTTCCAAGGGACAATGCAGGAACTGAACAATTGTCAATCTGTACACTTCTAGTGCATCTAAAATCCTGGTTCATTAGAAAACCTACAATTGGGTAAAACAATTCTTGAAACAAGGAAGACTGCGCATGTTTGTTGTATAAACCCATTAAGCAAATCTAATAATACACAGAGTGTTGTAATAAAGTAGTGTAAGTTGATTATAAATAATCAAATTGAATTTTCAAGGCTTTTCCCCCTGCAAAACTGAGTAGTAGTACATAGAGTAAAAATTAAAACATACGTATATATATATTTTTTATTTTTTTTACTATTGTCAAAGTAGTACTGTGATTTTAGCAACATTTTATTTTATAATACAAATCAAAATGTTGATAATGTTTACAGAACATTCACACTGAAGTTCTTGAAATGTTATTGAGGAATATCAAAAAGTCATACCTATGGGATTATTATCTGTGCAGACATTGGTACCCAGAGAAGCTGGAAGTTTTAAGAAAGAGTCTGAAGTTAGGACAGGAGATCCATACTGGAGGGAAAAAAAGATGAACAATATCAGTGATTAAATTCAAATTCTTAAATAATGTCTAGAACTGTATACTAATTTATATTAATAAATATACTTCACACTGAATCTGGTTCCAACATTGTGGAAGAACATTTTATATTGTTACGTTGCAATATAATCTGCCAACAAACATGTCTTCAGCATGGTTCTATTAACACAATCTCTCAATGCTCCGAGAAGCACAGCCAGCCGGGGTCCAAAAGTGGACAACTTGATCAGCTCTGCAGCAAAGCCCAACATAGACAAACTAGATGACTACAAACGTAAAAGGACTGTATCGATTGAGACACACAAAACATGGTTTTTATCCTGTGGCTGCAGGTTAACGGGCAAATGTCATTTAAATTGATTAACCCCTTAAGGACAATGGGCGGTCCCTAAACCCATTGAAAACAATGCATTAAGGGGTTAAGGCCAGAGATACATACCAAAAACTACAGAAGACAGGAAATGTTACATAAAATGGGTTATGGAGAAGATATGTAAACAGGTCACCTTATTAATTAAACAGTAGGGCTGGAGTTTCCTATTGCACATATAACTGCAGCCATATTGGCCGTTATTGAATACAGTTAGTATGAAAGGAAAGGCTACGTTTGACACAAGACAAACATACAACACTGCGGCAATGAAACATTTGTTGAATTTGTTGCCTGCAATATCAGTGCTAATAACTACCACCACAAGGAGTCCAGCATCTCTCCCTGCTTTTGATGACCTGTTGCCCTTACACAACAAGCAATTTCCTTAACAGAAAGTGTACATTTTATATGATAGTTTCTAGATGGGGGGGTTCTGTGTAATGCAACACGTAGACCTACACGTGGAGCAATCGTACCGATACAGCAATATCTACATGTCTGTATTCTTCTTAATGCATATGAGGCATACTCCTAGAAAGCCATGTTTTTGGGGTGCGGTGGGAGTCAGGTACGGGCTGACTTAATAATAACCTTGCCTTGTTTAGAGCTTGTGCCCCACATGCTTATTCTCTACCCATGTACCAGAAAGGTTTAACCATATTTGCTCACGAACAACTGTTTTTCAACTATGCCTACAAAATCTTTTTTTTAGTTGTTTTTTTTTAAGCAGTTGTTTTTGGGGACATTGTAGTCTCATATGCCTATTTCTGCAAACCCAGTCGATTTATTTACCTTATATCTTGTGGCATTCTGGGCTCCAGAAGAGACAACCAGATTTTCTGTATTGAATGAAACTTCACCAAACTCTTTAAGCAAACGGTCAAAGTTACTCTCTGTAGGAACATCAGGTGTGTTGAAGGACAATGCTGGTCCATCTAAGAAGAAGAAAAGTTTGTGATCATTTTACGAAGGCAGAAAAGGTCTGTATAGTCAAACAATAAACTATATATTGAATCAGTAGAGCCAACTGTTCTTTAACTCAGGGGTTAAATATATTATTCTTCAACATTTATTTCTTGAATCACTTCCAAGGATCAAGAACAATACAAGCAAACAAATGCTTCCTCAGGAAACTAAATATTTATTTGGCGATATTGACTGTTTATTTCTTCCCAACATTGGTTTCTCAGGAGACTTTACTAAGAAGGTGAGAGGGAGGGGATATATTATTGAATCCTGCGCATTGTTTTGCTGCTTATCCCATAGCCACACGAATGAAAATGCAAGCCTTATTAAAGGTAATGGAGATTAATTTAAAACCAGCGTTAATGACCCAGAAAAGCATGTAGCATCAGTACAAATATTATTTCTTATTTAAATGGAACTACTGTAAGTGAATAAAAATAAAAGGCTTTTTCAACCCCTTAGGGACCAGTGGTATATTTTTTTTTGCATTTAAAGGGACATGCCAGCCATTCTATAAACATTAATGCTTGACAGGTCCCTTTAAATTTCGTTTGGTCTATGAAATTCTAAAGAACAGAACCCCCCTCAATGCATACGCCCCTTTCCCCACCCTCAGCTAAATGCCCTCCAGGACATACATTTGGTCGAATGCCTCTCCCTGCACGTGATGTACTCACCTCCAATCAGATCCAGCTCTGCTGAACGCTGCGTGCATGCATGTGTAAAACGTCTTCCCATTGATTCCAATGAAAGCACTTTCCTACCACCGATTAATAGCTAAAGCTGCCAATCAGTGACGGGACCAGGGCGGGCCCAAGGCATAATGCCACCTGGGGCGAAGTTTAAAATACCACCCCCCCAATTATCTACCTTTCCTCTGACAGAGGGGCGCCGAGCGGGTACTGACAACCTGGTAAGCGAAAACCATTCGGCGCCCTCTCTCTCCTCCGCTTTAAAAAAAAAAATTGCCCCACTCTGCTCCATGGTAGGGCCGGCCCTGGACGGGACATACTCACACTGATTTCACTGATCGAGAGGTTAAGCAGCAAATCGGTGGCGACAGATTTCAGGTACTGGAGGAATAAAGACGTTTTTACACAATGGCTGCAGATCCTATGTCTGGTGAGGGTTTGTTTTTTTCGTTTCGGAACAATGCATGTTAAAGTCTACTACGACTTCACCTCCAGTTCCCTGCACCTTCTCTAACTGAAGCCTGGTTTACCTCAGGTAACACTGCCTCTCCTGCTGCCCTCTCCTATGGTGACCTTCACCTCACTCACACTCCCAGACCTGATGACAGCATAGGGTGGTGAGGTAGGCTTCCTACTCTTTCAAACTTGCACCTTTTAACCTATTCCCTCTGCTCCATCACTTTCTTTCTCCTCATTTGGGATCCATGCTATCCAGCTATTTAATGCCATCTTTTTTTACGCATTGCTGTTGTATACCAATTGATATATCTTTCCTCCTCATGACTTCTCCTCATGACTTCCCCACTTCCTGTCCTCTGATGTCCTCTCATTCTTGGAGATGTCAACATCCCAATAAACAACCCTTTGAGTCCTGTGGCTTTGAAATTCCTTTCCACTACCTCCCTATTTGTCCTCAAACAACATACCAACTTCCCTGCTCATGATGAGTGTCACTGTCCATAATATTTTGTATTTTGAATCTAAATTAGAAATTATTAAGCAAGGGGATTCACAATGGAAGCATTTTAGATTACTTTCTTCTCTGATTGATTGAGCGTCAGTAGCCGAAACATAGATACGTACAGTTGGTTGCTTGAATGCAGAACACATTTGGATTAATGAGCTCCGCATTTTGGATGACTCTTTGAGGAACTGCAGGGATAAAATTCATTGAATAGAAAGCAGCTTCACGTGTGCATAGCTGACTGTCACCACTGAAAAACAATTAGATGGAAGATGCTGTCAGTTATCAGTGTATCAGATGAATACAAACTTAATGTAAAAATATTTGCATATATATTATCTCAAACAACTCCCTGAGGCCATCTGAAAGACCGACAGCTTCTTTTAATACATTTTTTAAGTTACCTTGACGATGAAAGCCAGGCGGACTGTAATAATACATTTTAGCACATTTGAACCACACAGGCATCATTCAGTGGCGTATGATCCAGTGTGTGTGTGTGAATATTGGCAAACTACCCTGTTTTACTTTTTTCCCCTCAAAGTTGGTGTGTGTGTTTGAATAAAACATTGGGGTTATGTATAAAAAACTATTCTGGGACAAAGTTTTAAATGTGGTTTTCATCCAATGGAGTGTTCTTTTTTCAAATGTTAAACCAACATAGCTTTCTTTTATTACAAACGGATCAGTTGGTATTGAGTTGAGCAGGACTCGACCCCAACACTCTCTTGTTCAGATTAAAAATTGTTTCCAACTCCTGCCATTTATTCGTATCCTCAAAGTTCTTCCTTATGTTGCAGGCAAGTCTGGCTTGGCTCTCGTGTGGCTCGGCTCAATCCACATCAGCGGCCGGTTTGAGGTTATGGAGAAATTCTTAATTGTTTAGCAAGAGGAGAGCTCAACCATTTCTTTGCACAGTATGAGAACAGCCCAGGAGGTATAATCAAAGTAACAGTGCATAAAAACCTCCAAAACAGCTTGGACCACTAATGCAATATTTAACATTAAAATGGATATCCTTTCCCGACAACTTTTAACCCTATAAGGACAATGGGCGGTCCCAAAACCAATTGAAAACTATGCATTTTGAGCCCATACATGTACGGGCTTTGTCAATATTCACAATTTGTGTGAAACATAATTACACTGGTGCCACCTGCTGGTAGCCACCTACAATTTCTTGGACTGTATCACCCACTCGGGGAGGAAGCAATTCAATCAAATGTCTGCGGAGAAGGGCACCTGTCAAAGTGTGGATCATAAAGAGAGTTTTTCAGAACAGCTCCGGGCCATGAAGTGTTTTGATGAGCTTCATGCCCTTCCAGAAATGTAATCTAGCCTTTTTACCACTACTTTCTTTATCATCATGGATTTTGTATTTCAAATTGAACAGCAGGTCCCTATTTATGCTTTTTTAAAAGCTTGTCAAACAGGCTGGAATTTAAAAATGGATATATAGAACGATTATTCTGACACTTTTTTTGCCTGGAATCTCACACCCATGACAGTGTGCGTGTCCAATAAGTAATGCACTATATAGTAGAACATTTCATCTCATTTGATCTCCTTTCGTGTCACAGTCTCGGAAAAGCTTCATAAATAATAAACTCAACAAATGTCAACAGAACGGCCCCAGCAAAAGCGCATCTTGAACCTAACCACATTCATCTGAAGACAGAAAACATGGCAAATGCTGTTTCCTTCATTCAGCTTTATAAAGCAATAAACTAACAAGAAAACATTACCCTGCGTATTTCCTATTCTCCCTGTAACCTGTTCAGTTCATAAGCCCACTTACTCTGCTGCACAATTTCAGGAAGTTAACCCTTTAGGCCCCTGTCTTCTCAATGACATGTACACCTGTAATGCCGGGTGCCATATAGAGCCTTTAGCTGAAGGTGCTACCTTTTCTTGGCCCAACAGAAAACAAACGTTGAGTCGCATCAGTGTTTAGGACCTCTGGATCATCTCTCATTCAATTCATAAATAGTGCAAAACGTAAGCATTTATGTTTTTAAGGCTAAAGAGCTATTATGGTGGTAAAATTAAGACTGTATATCATCGCAGTAGTGTTCTGTAGAACATAGTCAATTTCTAAATGAAGTTAGAACCAGATAATATATTTTGGTAGCACTAGATGGCACTATGGACAATGCAAAACTATACCATTAAATGACACATACCACAGCCTTTATTTTAGTTAATCGTTGATCATAGAACTAGTATTGTATTTTTGTGCACTAGATTACTAATGTTCTTAACTAATTATGTAGGGTCATGTGCATCTGAAATTTTAGACCAAATTAAACTTCAAATCAGGACAAAACTGTTTCAATTCAAATCAGTAAATTATAAGAAACAAAATTACTACACAAATATTAGATCAATCAGATAAAATGACATCCTGACCTGTCACCTACTGTAGAAGGGACACTTCAGGCATAGTATGCACTTTAATAAGTATGATAGCTCTGTGGCCCCTTAAGTGTGTGTGCGTGTTGGTGTATGGTGTTAGCATTTGTAAGCATGTGATGTAAGGGTGTGTCACTGTATGGTGTTAGAGTGTGTAAGTGTATGTTAGTGTATGGTGTTAGAATGAGTGTGTGTGGATGGCAGCGTATGGTGTTATCGTGGGTGGGTGTGTGTGTCAGGGGTGAGCCTAGGGTTAACGGCACACAGGAGATGGAGAGGAGGTGCAGAAGTGTGCTTGACAGGTGTGTGCTGCACGTGGACACACAACACTTTATCACGCGTGCAAGCATGAAGGATACACATAACATAGAGCATAAGTGACAGGCACAAAGAGCTCACTCCAGGTAGATGTATGTTTAATAATGTACTAATGCATTTATCATATTTATCTAATTAATATTGAATTCATTTATCTCCAATTATTTAATGTATTTATCAACTTATTTAGCAATGTAATATATAGCAATTATTAACCTTATTTACCAATAATTTAATCTATTAATCATCTTATTAAATGGATGAATGTGTTCATCATGACTTTATTAAATAGATTATCATTACATTATTATATACTGTAAATGCCAAAATATTTCATGTATTGATGAATACTTTATTAAAACCTTTTTCTATTACTTGTTACATACCGTATATTTTGTGATATATATTAATCTTTAGAATTTTTCTTAATTTAGATATATATGTACATAAAAAAAGAGAAAAAAACATGCTGCAATACTCCCATTGTGATTATAAAGACATAAACATCTGAGTTCATCATTATTATTATTATCCCCCCTGTGTATTGCTGAGAGCTAACTTTACTTTGATAGTTAATTTGATTTCCATAGACATACAGAATTTGAAGGCAGATAAGAATCATTTGACCCATCTAGTCTGCCCACCTGATGTAAAGGCTCAGACCATAATCAGCCCTTGGTCTTGTCTTAGATCCAGGATAACTTTATACCTATTCCATACATTTTTTAATTCCCTCACTGTTTTTAACTATGACTTAGATTAACCATTTCCTAAGATCGATTAAAATGTAAAAAGGGTATTACTTTCTAAGAGGATCCATAAAACAAGTCTAGTAACTTTCGTGAAATCATTGAGCCATGAAAAAAGCAGCATATAATAATACTTACGTGACAACGGGAATCGAGCATCCTGAAAAAACGCTGAAATCCGATGCAGAACACGTCGCGTCGCAGCAACAGTTAACATCACACCGATCCACCAACAGGTCGCAAACACACAGGCTGGCAACTTCAAACAAAAAATAAATGACGACGGGGGAAATTATTATAACAATACTCAACATTCCTTTATTCTATAGAATGTATACCTTCAGGTCATAATTCATGCTTGGCTTAAAAAAACAAAACTCAAATTACAATTACCGTATGATATAAAGAATTCTGATCTTTTTGGCAGCTAGAAACAGACGCAACTTTTAAGCTTCACGGAATACTGGGTCCTTGGGATATAGTGTGATCGCCCATACAGCTCATCAGGAGCATAGCTTTGTGCTACCTACCGTTGGTGACCGGGGAGGGCAGAGCCAGAGCACGGGGCTCCACAGAGGAACCGGGGTCATTCACAATGACAGGAGCCTGGGTCTCAGGAAATACCTCTGAAACCGGGGGAGCTGTGTCCGAGCTTCCCGTGGCCGGGGTAACCACGGGCTTCTCGGTATTAAGCACATCAGATGCTGCTGTTGTCGTTGTTGTGCCATACGGAGTGGGGCCATACTGCTCCGTGCTATGATGGGAGTCATTTGATGAGTCTTCCCATGGGACAGTCCCGTTTTCCGTGAGTAAGTATATCCCCGGGTCCTCCAGTTCATCGATCTTGGTTAGATCCGAGTAAGAACCACCCCGGGGTTGTTCCGAGACACACAAAGTTATTACGGCGAGCAAATGCAGGACAAAGCAGCCCCCTAATACACACATGTCAGCGGCCCGACGAGCGTTGCTATAAACAACAGGGCGCCTGCTCGGAATCCAGGAAATGACGCAATTCAGTGCGCCGGGCACCGGTATTTTACGTGCCATAAATTCATACACATACACACACATATTCATTCATATTCATTCATTCGTTTATACCTTAAGCATTTTATACAACAAAAAAATGCATTTTCCGTTTGGGTGATTTTTATATATTTTTATAAGCTTTACTTATACTTTGTACATATACTATGACAAATCTATAGCTAACTAATAAAATCAACCCCCAAATATTTAGTTACACCTTAATATATATATTACACCTTAAAATATTATATATATATATATATATATATATATATACACACACTCACCTACACTAAGTGGAAGTTATGTATAATTATTGTTTTGCAGATTTTGGTAACTGATGACAAACCTAGTGAATGACAGCAAAGAACATAACATAGGTGCGTTGATCGGATTCACACCAACGCACGTAGGGAAGTAATGGAGGCCGGTGCAACATTCATTAATCGTAAGTGGATAGCTCGAAAATTGCATCAAAGTTAAAGATGGGTTACTGATAATTGGAAGAAAGGTTATAACAATGTTTTCACCAAATTTGGAGACGGCAGACCTAAAAGATTGTCTCAAGAGAGCAAAGACACATCCAATTCCGGCAAGCGATAAAGAAATTCCCACCATGCCAGAGAAATCCTGCAGAAGAGAGGCAAAAATATTTCCAAAGTGACAGAAATTACCCTAAACACACCAACCTAACACCATCTGAAGGTTCAAGTCAAGGCTCTATGCTTTAAGGCAAATCAAACACAATATTTGTTGTGCTGAGGAAAACTGACTTTTTTACCCCAAACTCCAAATGGTCTAAAGCTCTTACCTGATGTGGCTGAATCTCATCCTTAAATAAATTAATAGCAACATAGATTGGGCCTCCAAGAAGTATGGAAAGACATGGAATTTGAAACTTGGTCAAGGATTTGTTAAGGTCCAATTCCAAATGGACTAAAGGCTGTGAGCTAGGACGTACTACTGATGTGAGCTTGTGTTAAGTGAAGTTTTGGAAATTGTTGTTGTATACACATATATATTTATGTTCTTTTTTATGTAAAAGAACCTGCTGATTGGACATTGATAGATCAGCCACATGCTTCTATCCTTGCATGTGAAAGTCAACAAAAGGCTTCCATGTATAATGGAAAACACATATGTGCATTCAGGCAAGTTAAAGTCCTGGTCTCAGTCCCATTGGGAATTTCTGGGATTATTTGAACACCAATGTCCACAGGCGGCATTCTAGAGCAAATCTCCAGCGGAGGGCTGTATGACACTCTTTGCAAAGCTGCAGTGCATATGTTAAAAAATACCTAAAGAATGCGACTCTACCAAATATTATATAACGTATGTGGAGTGGGATTAATTCTTTTGCAAACAACATGTTTTATTATTTTTGGTATTAAAAAAAAAAACATTTGTTACCATAAAATAATTGATTTTGAGGTTCAGACACAAGCCCCGATCCAGAGCCATGCATGAGCCAAGGAGGACACACTGAGCACGAGAGGAAAGTCACCGAGAGAATATATGGTTAACAAAACCAAATCAAATAGAAGGATTACAGCTGGCTTGACTTGTACTTCTCCTCTTTTCACAAGCAAAAGTCAAATCAGCACCAACTCACCTAGCTAGAAAATATATAAGAATCATATCCATTTTTCAGTTGCTATCTCACAGTGTCAATCCTCCATTGATTCCCCATATGCTACAGAATTAAATTGAACTCCTAATACCAGCCTACTAAGCATTTAATAACCTTAACCCCACATCTCTGCTTCTATCTGCAAATACCCTCCGAACCTCTATTTGCCCTCCCCTTGAGTTACCGTATATCTCTCCTTAGGCATGAATTCCAACCACTTGTCTTCCTGCTTCTCCATGACTTCACTTGTGTTACGTTCCATACCCTGTCCTGTCAGACTCTCCCCTATTTATTTTAACCTTAAACACTTGCTAAAAATCCACATATTAAGAAGTATGCTCTGGAAAGAAACCATCTGTGTCCCTGAACTTCAAGGTCATCATGCCATTAACTTTTGCACACAACATTAGCAAAAATGAGAGGGACCTCTTCTCCTGTACCAGCATGACATGTATGTGTATTGATGTTAGTGTAGCTATCCCTCATTGTAACACCACTATGGGGGGTTCTGGAGCTCTATAGAGTTTATATTATTGTATGAAGATTACCAAATGTGATTTCCAGGGGTCATCTTCCAACATCCAGAAGAAGAGACATGTTTCTCATTCCTTGCATTTTTATCACACACAGGAGACATTTCCATGTTCACTCATTTTGCTGCAATGTTTATTGCAGGAAAACTTGAGATCAGGTTTCTTCATTAAGTTCTAATTTCCTGAAGATGTGAAAAGTATCCATTAATACAAGATTCCTGTGCCCAGTAATAGAATATCACATGTCTGAATCACTACAAATGGGTATGTAATGCATTAGAACACACTAGTGTAAATATAAGGCATCTGTTTTTATTTTTGTTCATTTTCCATGTAGCTGTTCAACTTGGAGAAAGTCATAAGGTGATATATAGCTAAAAAATGGCACACTTGAGAAGCCTTGGTTCATTATCACAGGAAACAACCCTGGTGCTATTTTTGGTCCCAAATCAATATATGAAATTAAGTACATACATTCATGTGAACAAGAGGCCATTTGTCTGAAAGCTAAAGCTTGGATGAAATTGGACAATGATCCTAAGCACACCAGCAAATCTACCACCGAATGGGTGAAAAAAGAATCAAGGTTGCAATGGACCAGTCAAAGTCCAAACCTCAACCCATTGAAATGCTGTGGCGGGAACCTTAGAGAGCAGTGCTTAAACAAATGCCCGCAAACTTCAATGAACTGAAGCAACGTTGTAAAGAAGAGTCAGCCAAAATTCCTTCACAACGATGTGAGAAGCTGTTAAAGTCATACAGAAAAGGATTACTTCAAGCTATTACTGCTAAAGGTGGCTCTACAAAATATTGATATCCCCAGTAATGATAACATTGCAACAAAAAGTACCCCGCACCTTAAGTGCGTTATATTATTATTATATGATACACCTGCATTCCCATGGGGAGTTATTTGATGAAACGCGTAAGGTGCTTTTATTGCTATTTTATCATTACTTGTGTGTTGGTTCCATTGCCGTTCAGGACACTTTTTTGGCCAGTGGATATTGCTGCTAGTGGATAACATCACTGTCTGTAAAGTTATACACCTGTGCTAGGATTGGTAAAAGGATATTGGTAAAACAAACTATTGTGCTTTGCTAGCATTAAGAGCTGGTCTCAGTGCACTGTTTTATGTGAGTGTAATTGTTTTTATTTCTTATCAGTACTACACTATACTTTCTTTTGTTCCTTTGCATTTGGACATTTCCAGCTGCTTGCATTTATTTGTTCTGGATAGCGCTACAGAATTTGATGGCGCTATATAAAACAATACATAATAATAATAATTAGAGGATTTCTGTTTTGGACTTGTCTTTTGGGACCAGAGGAGTCCCTGGAGATTCCCTAAGAGACGTATTACTTTTATATTCCTTCTGTGTTTTTTTTTTCTGCTTGCTTAAAACTACTGCTAGCTTTAAAATAAAAAAATATATATATCCTGCATGCTTAACATAGGAGTCTGGAGAGGCATTTGGGATTTAATTGAAAACGCTGGATATCTGTAGCAGCTTCCCTAGACATAACATAGATCACCTTTCACCCAGATCTGGAGCAGGAACATATGAAGTGTTTCCTATTTTAGCCCCAATCCTCGGGTCATGGTGAAACCAGATAGCCTGACCTCCAAACATTGCAGTGAATGTCATTTGACCCTCAGTCTTCCTTTATTTTTCAGAGGCTAATAGAATAACATTATTTAATGAGTGTTTTGCAGTTGAATTCAGCAGTACCCTTATGTTTGCTTGCAGGATGTATATGCAAGATTTAGGCATTTTAAACCCTTGCTTGTAGTCATACCTGGGAACTGTCTGGATTTCTCCTGGAGACTCCATGGTGAAGTGGCGCTTCTCCTGGTCTCCGGTTGAACATGGAGAAACACCAGGTGGCCAGGTCCCCGTCTACTTTTCCTCCAACCACAGCCAGTTTTTATGTGTGTGGCACTGGCCCCACACACGTGAGTAGGGCCGTTTTTTTGTGTCAGCAAACCACCTGTGACATCAACCGACCACCCGTTGACAACACCGGGACTGCCTATCAACATCCCCAAAATGGAGGGCTGTGGGTAGCTGGAGCCTGGATGTTCCCTGGTATAATTATAGTATATTTTAAGTGTGTTCAGTTTGTTGAGGCTTAGTCATCCCATACATACTTGCGATTTTAGGTTGCCTATACAAAAATTCCATATGACACCTGTGTTTTTACCTCCACTGTAAGCAAATGCAGCAACAGCTCCTGCAGGAATGCATTTTCCTGCACACAAATAAAGTTGGCTGCTTCAAATTTTAAGTGGTTAAGTCCACCAAAGAACCACCGTTGTTTGACATTATTGATGACACCATTTTATAAAGCTTAATATTTCCAGTTAAAGGCGGCATCCATTTTTGATTGACATATATTTTAATTGTTCTTCTCTAACACTTTTGTTTAGGTTAGGTATTCTAAATGAAAATGGATTCATTTTGGCTCCTCTCCTATCTCTATCCCTAATGGCATAGCAAAATCAAGTTTTAATTTTTAAGCTGCAATGATGATATGGAACAAGGCCCATTCACCTTGACCTCTTATACTTTAATCTATGCAGTTTCCTTTTTTTGTCAAAATTATAATATAATTATTATATTAAATAATAATATAAAAATACAACTCGCTCCATTAACCAACCTGCTATATTGCCAGTAAAAGAGCGTTAAACACATTGAAAAGCGACAATTTGGCCAATACAGGTGGGCCCAAGGCAACTTACTACTGGCATAGGGGATTTTCCATATGGGGTGAGAGCTCACTTAATCATCTGGAGGTCTGTCCACGTTGATGACACCACGCAGTAGGCCTTGAATAGTAGCTTGACTACATTGAGAGTTGTGAGCGACTCCCTAGTTATTGGGACACTCCCTGCTACTGTCCTGGGCAGATGGAAAATAGACTCTACCTCCGCACACTGATGCTCTTCAAAGTTGTGTGGAGTGTAGGCTGCACAATGGATGTAACACTGCCTGAATTATCAGTAACCAATTTTGACCCACATTCTCTTGTTCCTTGAGTCTGTCGTTCCCTAGTTTAGTTTGCTATTGAATTGGGCTCAGCCCTAATTCTGGGTGCCACACAAACAGTCTATCCTTCAAATGCCTAGGGTTTGAGTCCTCATTCATAAACCTTGTGTCACCCTCTTACCTCCTCTCCCTGCTGCTACTACCGGTACCAAGGGAGCAGGGAATCCGTGTGGAGTCTTCTGCCAGCACACACAGAGCTCCGCGACACCAAGCTCAGCTGGATCAAAGATGGCTGGTTAGCTGTTCTACAGTTGCCTGTCAAAGAGTTTCTTTTTCTTGTGCTCTGGGCTTTGCATTCTTATATGGCAGTTTTAACATTTCTGCTGTGCTTGTGTTTAGCTGACATTTTCTTCTTTCTCATTTACTGTACCCACACAAGTTATGTATTGTTTTTTGGCAAGTATGGTCATACTGCCCTCATGTCCTATTTGGGACACTTTTGAAGCTGGCCAATTCAATTTAACCCCATCAAACCATATATGTTTGAAAACTAGACATCCCAAGGAATTTCTATTTTAACTACTTCCATGCACTAATTCTACCACCAGCCTTTGTCATTTTTTGCACACACATTTTACTTCAGGTATGAATTTACAGCTCTTGGTATATGCCACTCTCAAATAACAACCCAATATGTGTTTAGCAACATCTCCTGAGTACAGTGATACCACCCAGGATGGTTTGGAGATTAAAGGTCCACATTTGGGAGGTGTGCATATTTGGGGAAAATTTTGACTTGTTGAAAATTCTGCCCCAATGTCCTATTTGGGAGACATTTGAAGCCGACTAATTCAATTTACTCCATCAAATCATATATTTTGAAAAATAGACACCCCAGGTTATTTCAAATGCTGGAATTTTAAGTATTTCCCTGGATACATTTTACCAGCCTTTTTCAAAGTTTGCAGAAGTATTTTTTGTGTTTGTTTTTACACGCATTCAGTATGTGTTCAGCAACATCTCCCGAGTACATGGGTTTGTCGGGTTGTTTAGGGGATAAAAGGCCACAGTTGGGAAGTGTGCAGCTGCTATGGGCCCCCAGGAATGACGGGCGAAGGGCAGCTGCCCCTTTTGCTCAGAGTTAAAGACGGCCTGGACAGGTTTCCAGATAACATTTATGGCAGGCAGGCCCGGACTGGCCATCGGGCACACCGGGCGTTTGCCCGGTGGGCCGGGCCACGGCAGGGCCGCATTGACTTAGGGGCTGATGGAGCTGCAGCTCCAGGCCCCTACCCTACCTACGGCCGCATTAACGCAGGGCATAAGGGGCACCTGCCCCTTAAGCCCGCCGCAACTGCGACCGGGTCCGCCACTCTAAGGGGCCGGGAAGTCCCCACCAAGGCCGGCCTTACGGGTCTGCGGCCGCACAGGGTTTAAATTAAAACATCGGGGTTTTTTTAACTTTATTTAACATCCTCCATGTTAAATAAAGTTTTTTTTAACTTTATTTAACATGGAGGATGTTAAATAAAGTTAAAAAAACCCCCCGATGTTTTAATTTAAACCCTGTGCGGCCGCAAACCCCTAAGGCCGGCCCTGGTGGGGGCTTCCCGGCCCCTTAGAGCAGGACCGGCCTTTGGGGTGTGCGACCGCACAGGGCGTCACACTCTAGGGGGCGGTCCGCACCGGGTGCCGCTCATCAGGGGGTGCCAACTTGCGGCACCCGGCACCCCTCCAGAGACGGACAGTAATGTCCGCCGCTGGAGGAGCAGGCTCGCAAGGGAGCGGTTCAACCCGGCTTAAAATCACTCAAGGGAGCCGGAGGTCTGCTAAAGACCTCCGATACCGCTCCCTTGTGATCCACGCGGCAACAGCTGCTGTGCGCCGGGGTTTGTTGTTAGATCCTGGCGCACAACACTGAAGCCGCGCCCACCGCTGTCCGTGCCCTCTGAACCGGAAGAAGACAGAGAAGACAGAAGAACTGAAGAAGAGGAGCGAAGAGGAGGAAAAGAAGCTGTAAGGAGAAAAGAGGAAAGGTAGGAAAATATTCAGTGAGAGTGGATTAGTATATATGTGTGGATTGGTATATATGTGTGGATTGGTATATACGTGTGGGTTGGTATATGTGTGTGGGTTGGTATATGTGTGTGGGTTGGTATATGTGTGTGGATTGGTATATACGTGTGGATTGGTATATACGTGTGGATTGGTATATACGTGTGGATTGGTATATAGGTGTGGATTGGTATATAGGTGTGGATTGGTATATATGTGTGGATTGGTAAGTGTGTGAGAGTGATGGGTGTTATGCTGTACCATTTCCAATGTCTTTTTCATGATCTAATTATGCTCTAAAAGTACATCATAACTCCCATCACTCTATACTGTTCCATACAGTGGCAGAGCTGGGAGGCAGAGGCCTTGCACCCTCACCGCAGGACTCCTGAAAGGTAAGTAAACTTCAAAGAGGGAGAGGGTAGATAGTTAAAAGGGGGTAGATAGGGAGAAGGGCGTGAGACGGGGGAAAGGGGGTAGATAGGGGGAAAGGGGGTAGATAGGGGAGAAGGGAGGGAGAAGGGGTAGATGGGGCAGAAGGGAGTGAGAAGGGGTAGATAGGGCAATCATACTCCTATCATGCCAAGTCTGCGAGTACATCCTGGAATCTGGGTATGCCTGGGCATGATAGGAATGTGATTGCTGTTAACAATCATATATATATACATATAATATTGTTTTTTAATTGTTTTGTCCTATTTTGGTGTGTTACTTACTTTAAATAAAAGGGTTTTTTTTATGGTGTGGGGAGGTCATATTCAGTTTCGGACAGGTAAATGCTGCATTTTCGGTTTCAGTCCAGAATTTGTTTCGGTGCATCCCTACTACTAAGCCAGACAATGAAGTGGTAGGCCTACACCACAACAATGTTTGGCGTAGTATATAGTGATTGGGGTTATGCTGCACTATTGTCAATGTCTGGCTCAATGTATAGTGATAGGGATTACGCTGTACCACTGTCAATGTGTGCCTCAGTATATAGTGATAGGTGTTATGCTGTACCACCGTCATTGTCTGCCTCAGTATATAGTGGTAGGTGTTATGCTGTACCACCGTCAATGTCTACCTCAGTATATAATGATAACAGTGAGAAGAGGCAGAGGTGGTAGATGATACAGGGGGATAGATAGTGAGAAAGGGGAGTTTTGTTACAAGTTTGTATTCCTTTCTTTTTTTGGGATGGGGGGGCACCAGAGGAGTAGTCCGCACAGGGCGCCAGAACACCTACAACCGGCTCTGCCTTAGAGTGGCGGACCCGGTTGCAGTTGCGGCGGGCTTAAGGGGCTCTGCCTTAATGCGGCCATATAGGCCCAGTCAGTCCGGTCCTGACTGGGCCTATTTTAAGGTAGGAGCCTGGAGCTGCAGCTCCATCAGCCCCTAAGTCAATCCTGCCCTGCCACAGGCGCGGTCGCAGTTGCTGCTTGCTCTGGCAACAAGGTAAATAGGGTGAGGGAAGGGGCTGCAGTGAGAAGCGGCACAGGGGGGTTAGGTAGTGAGAAAGGGGGAGAGGGGATAGATAGAGGCGGTACATATTGAGAAGTGGGGAAGGGGGTTACATAGTGAAAAGGGGGAACATAGTGAGAAGGGGCAGATAAGATGATGAGAGGGGGTAGTGTGAATGCGTATGAGAATGAATGAATAAATGTGTGGATGAATTGTGTGAATGCGTATGACAATTAATGAATTCATGTGTGGATGAATTGCTTGAATGATTTGTGAGACTGCATTAATGAATGTGTTAATGATTTGTGTGAATGATTAAATGCAAAGATGGTACATGAAGGGTGGGCTTTAACAATAAATAAATAAATAAATATGGGCTGCTCAGGCTTAAATGCCCGGGCCTATTTTTTGTCCCAGTCCGGGCCTGATGGCAGGATGTGGCCTAGTTGAGCTTTACACCACTCCAGCCAATGCTTGGCATTGCACATAGTGATCTTCGACTTGTGTGAAGCTGCTCGGCCATGGAAACCAATTTCATGAAGCTCCCAACGTACGCTTATGTTTGTTCAAGAGGCAGTTTGGACCTCTGTGGTGAGTGATGCTACAGAAGACAGGTGATTTTTAAGCGCTACAGCACTTAGTGGCCTTACTCTGTGAGCATGGTCTTAGCTGCTTCTACCTCACAAGAACAGCACATACTTTGGCCCGGGGCAGATCTAACAGTACCAGTGGCGTCGCTACAGGGGGGCAAGGGGGGGCAATTGCCCCCCCTAGGTTAATCCTTGCCCCCCCTGTTGCCCCCCTGCTAAATTTGGATCCCGTCTTTCTTTCTTTTTTTTAATTTATTTTTTTAACGCGGAGGAGAGAGAGGTGCGGCCCGAGTAAGATCGGCAGCCAAGGCAACCGATCTTACGCGGGCCGCACCTCGAGCCCTGCTACTTACCTGTGGGAGGGTCTTCTGTACTGCAAAGAGGAAGCGGAACCTAGCAGAGTTCACGTGACATCACATGACTCTGCTCCAGTCCCGCTTCCTCTGTGCTTTACCAGAGAACGCAGAGGGAGGCCGCGCCCTCTGCTGAAGTCTGTGAGCGGCATCAAGGAGCTACAGTGCAGGTAAGGGGGTGGGGAGGGAGTTTAAATGAGAATGTATGATTGAGGGAATGAATCTGTGAATGAATGATTATATGAATAAATGAGTGTGTGTGTGATAGCATGGATGTGTAAGTGCTGGAACCTAGGCATGATGGGACTGTGATTGCTGTTAGCAATCACACTCCTATCATGCCAAGTCAGCCAGTACATGCTGAAACCTGGCTAGCTGCCCCCCTTGTCTATGGATGCTGCCAGCAGTATGGGGTCTGCACATCACTTACAGCCATCCTGTACCAGCATGTACTGGCTGACTTGGCATGATAGGAGTGTGATTGCTAACAGCAATCACAGCAAGCACAGTCCCATCATGCCTAGGTACCAGCATTTACTGGTTGCCTGGGTATGATAGGAGTGTGATTGCTGTGTGGACGGCAGGGCCGGCTTTGGGGTGCGCAACCTGTGATCTATGCATGTAATTTAGGGGGTTTTAAATATACCTTTTAATGCTGTGTTTTTATGTGAATTCCAATTGATCTTTACTTGCAAAGCTGGGTTTTTGCGTTATTCTGTAGATCCATATCTATATATTTCCATACATTATTTATGTATACCTGCAAATACAGTGTTTGTATGTCTTATTCAGTTGATTAATACCTGCAATGCTGTTTCCATGTATTTATTTGATCTATACCTGCAATGCTACGTTTCATATACTACTGTATACCTGCAAATACAGGATTTGTATGTCTGATTCTGTTTATTTGATATATATCTTCAGTGCTGAGATCACAGGTGAATTTCAGTTGATCTATCCATGCAAAGCTTGGTTTGTGTGTTAATGTGTTGATCTATACCTGCTATCGGCAACTGGGGCTAATATTAATATATATGGGCAGCAGGGGCAAAAACACTAAGGGGGGTATAAACGACAATGCAGTGTGAAAAATCCATCCTGATGCAGACGTCTGTGACGTGGATTGTGTCCTGCTGTTTGTGTGTTTTTGGTTATCAGTGTGGCAGAGCCTGTCCTCGGGTGTGTGTATAGGTGTTGGTGTGGCAGAGCCTGTCCTGGTGTGTGTTCAGTTGTCAGTGTGGCAGAGCCTGTCCTAGGGTGTGTGTTTGGGTGTCAGTGTGTCAGAGCCTGTCTGTGTGTGTGTGTTTGGATGTGGGTGTGGAAGAGCCTGCCCTGATGTGTGTGTCCAGTTGTCAGTGTGGCAGAGCCTGTCCTGGTGTGTGTGGGTGTCTGTGTGGCAGAGCCTGTCCTGGTGTGTGTGTGTGTGTGTTTGGATGTGGCAAAGCCTGTCCTGATGTGTGTGGGTGTCTGTGTGGCAGAGCCTGTCCTGGTGTGTGTGTGTTTGGATGTGGGTGTGGCAGAGCCTGTCCTGATGTGTGTGGGTGTCTGTGTGGCAGAGCCTGTCCTGGTGTGTTTGTGTGTATGTTTGGTTATCGGTGTCGCAGAGCCTGTCCTGGTGTGTGTGTCTGAGTGTTGGTGTGACAGAGCCTGTGTTGGTGTGTGTGTCTGAGTGTTGGTGTGACAGAGCCTGTGTTGGTGTGTGTGTCTGGGTGTCAGTGTGTCAGAGCCTGTCCTGGTGTATGTGTTTGGATGTGGCAGAGCCTGTCCTGATGTGTGTGTGTGTGTTTTTGGTTGTCGGTGTGGCAGAGCCTGTCCTGGTGTGTGTGTGTGTGTGTTTGGATGTGGCAGAGCCTGTCCTGGTGTGTTTGTGTGTATGTTTGGTTGTCGGTGTCGCAGAGCCTGTCCTGGTGTGTGTGTCTGGGTGTTGGTGTGACAGAGCCTGTGTTGGTGTGTGTGTCTGGGTGTTGGTGTGACAGAGCCTGTGTTGGTGTGTGTGTTTGGTCATCTGTTCCTGGCACTTAACTTACAGTAGGAATTATTTAATTTATATTTATCCAGAGATAAAACGCCCTCCTGAAGTTGTAGTGACTTCAGGGGACAAAACGTTCAAGGCCCTGAAATCATTTACTGGAAAAGTTATTTATTGTGTTATAATATTTATTTCAAGGATTAGTCGCACTCAGTTGTGGCTTCAGGCTTCCCATGTTGAATGATCAAGTATTATTTTAGCCCAATAACAAAAGTATAATTCCATAGCACATTACTTTTGGAAATTATGAATGCCCCCCCAGTTTGACTGTGATATCTTGTGTGCCCCCCCTATATATTGTTTCTAGAGTCGCCACTGAACAGTACAGAAATTTGACGGACTGACTTGTGGCAAGGGTGGCATTCTATTAAAATCCCTGAGCTCTTAATATGGGTGTCACTAACAAAAATGATGAATAATTTTCCACGACTGAAAAAACTTTTCTTCAGATTTCAATAGAGTAGGTAGCACAGCAGAATTAACTACTCCTGACTAGGGGTAAGTGGTAAAATGCATCATGCCTTTTAAGTTCTCCATAGAGGACCAATGGCTTTAACACGCCTTGTTACGGTCACCAGTGCCCTTGTGCCAGCATCATGTGTGCTTTAGCGCTTGAGCGTTAACAAAGGGTTAACAGCTCCCTAGTGACCATGTTTGACATAACAAACGCTGCATGCGTATCGGCTATTGTAGGGAATCCTTGTTGCGTATTGGTGACGCCTCACAAAGCACGTGACTTAGCGCAGCTGCCACCCTCCTCCGGCCTCACTGACAGTGTGTGGGTTAGTAGAGTTAAAGATGGCGCCGCACCAGGTTCGGTTGACTCGCGAGAGCCGGCAATAAGTGGGCAGAGAACGGAGAGTACGGAAAGGCAGGCATAGCGATCTTTTACCGGAGTTGCGGTAAGGGCAGAGTCAGTGAAACGAGAGACAAGAATCACTGAGAGCGAAAAGGGGTACAGCCTCCGGTGTCCTTGGAGAAGGCGGTGAGGAAGAGGAGGCACAAGGTGAAACGGAGGGTGACAAGGAGGAGAGGAAGAGGTGCGGGAAGCCGTCCGGTGCCATGTTGTCAGTACTTTCTTACGGCAGACTTGTAGCTAGAGCGGTGCTGGGTGGGCTCTCCCAGACCGATTCCCGGGACTACAGCTTGATAACTGCCAGCTGCGGCTTCGGGAAGGATGCGAGGAAGGGCATCCTGAAGAAAGGCATGTGCTACGGGGACGACGCGTGCTTCGTAGCCCGGCACCGGACAGCAGATGTGCTCGGTGAGTGGCAAGCTGCGTACTCGGGTATCAGTGTCAAGGTTAACAGGGATCTGTTATGTTTGCTACAAGAGCCTCGGAACGGGCAGCATGATTAACTGCACAACAACTCCCATCACCCTTATGTGATGGACACTGTAGCCTGGCAACAGCTTCAGGGCCACAGATTGTCCAACCGTGGTAGTAGTTTGCATGACCTCCCGCCCTTGTGTGCTGGGAACAGGTCACGGGCATGCAGTTTAGTTGTTTCTTCGGTGTCTCATCTGTAGCTGAAGTTCTAATGTCATGGATCATACCAAGATGATCTTCCCTTATGACCCGCAAGCCCTGCAATGTCCTGAAACAATGTATTGCTCTGATCTGTGCAGCCCCTGGCCTGTTCAGACTTTCTCACATAAAATTGTAATTGCACTCCGATGCTGATTTCCAGCAGGATTATGCCTGGTTTATGGCGCTGATCCTTTTAGGAACGCGTCTGAAGGACATCGGAGTTTCTATGAGCTCTGCATGGCATAGGTCGTCGGTGAACACATGAATTGTGCAGCTTGTTGCGTAACCCTGCAAGTTGTAATCTACACAATGGCAAATGACAGTGTGCACCGGCATTACCTTGTACCATCCTGTTCTGAGAATGACACTCCCATTCTACCTCTAATTCCACCTCTGTTTATTTAGCACAGAAGGGGGGGTCACTGTGCAGCTTTAAAGATGTTTAAAATGCAGCCCCATCCGAATGTTCTGTCTTTAGTCCATGATAGGACAATCATCTAAGAATTACAGCGTCCATGCGCTAAATGTGTATGAAGCTTTTACTTCCATTGCCGGTACTCCAGTAGAGTAGATACGGCACAAAAACACCTTTCAGAAGATTTTAGGTCCGACCTGTGATGACCAGAACTTTCGGCTCCTTTAAAGTTGCGTTTTGATGCTGGACCAAGGGTTCAATGTGTTAGGACCTGCTTTTTTGTCCTTAATGCCCTGACCTATACTTGGCAAGCTATTAGAAACTCTATCCCAGCCTTGCCTCTCTTTGTAAGCCAATCAATGTTGCTCTTTAGGAGGCAGGTATTCCAAACTTTTATTTTTGCCTTATTTCCTTTTTATTTATTTTTGTTAAATCGCTGACCTTAAGCTACTTTGTTTGCATGTATTGAACACCCTAACCTGTTTAGCTTTTGGCATTGATTGATTTCTTGAGCATTACGTCGCTGAAATGCTCGCCTAGGATTTGCATAATTTGCAAATTTGAATTTTGTAGCATAAACCTTGTCAAAATCGTTGGGTAGCTATGCTAAGTTCAAAGACTGATTAGTCTGACCACTACCCTTAGTATTTGTTATGACTGTGCCGCAAGTACAGAGAGCTGTGTAACCTGATGATGTGACTGCCACCTTGTATGTTGAAGGGCAGACACAGCTCCTGTGCACCAACTTGCCCAAGGTCATAATGGAACTTGGCACTTGTCTCCGAAACTAGGGAGCTGCTTCTAAAAGCTTCTGTACACCATGTCCTAACAAAAGTGCTGCATGGGAAACCTAGAGTAGAGGAAAGAGCACCTACTAGGTTTAACCGACTTTCAGAAACATTACTAACATCGTGATGGGTTTATTCATTTAATTGTGAGTTGTGTGGATAATTGATCTTCATTCTTTACGGAGGAGCAACCCCTTTTCTTTATCTTGGCAAGGAGGGCATTGATATTTTCTGAGGTTTAACTATGGGTATTGCTGAGGGCCGTTATATTATGCATAGTACTGTCACTCATACTTGGTGAATAAACCCCCAGTTATGTCTAAGTGTGATGTTACGCTGTTGATTCTGCAGTTGGACAATGATTTAGAACATGTTGATAATTTGTATAAGGACTAAAGTAAACCTCCCAGAGATAAGTATAAGTATAAAATCAGATACACCCTATGATGTATGTAACTTGTGACTGGCAAGTGAGCTAGTGAAAATTTCCAGCCCTGATCACTTCCCTCATTTACTCATAAAGTATATTCAGCAGCATTGTATGGTGGGCAGGTCACGCACGTATAATAGCAGCTCTGGCAAAAAAGTGCTAAATGTGGTGCGCTCTACTTAACTGAGGGCATGCTCCTGCCCATTGCTTCACTTTAATTGTTTTAGCAACCGGTTTTTAATACATAACCCTCATTGCCTGTATTTATAAATTACAGTAATGGAAAACAGCCAACAGGAATATTCCATTGGTAGCTTGCTGGTGGACATGAAATGTATTTTCGCTGAGTTTTTTTTTCCTGCCATGGTACATCATTAGAGCGTCACTGAATTATTTATTTCTATATATATCCAGGGGGCACACCAGGGCAATAAGGCCTTTATAGTTTTTACCCAATGAGAAAGGAATCGTGCCATCTTATCGGAACATTTTATTGGAACATCTTATTGCAATATTTGTATTTGTTTTAATGGTAAATCTCCTGTTAAATTTAGGGTAAGAACAGTTGCATCATCACCAGCTTGGATTTAGTCATAGACTATATAAAATTATGATGCATTCATTACATGCCTCCCAGCCAAGTAACCATTACTCCTAATATTTTACAGCTGGTGCCTATCTTCTATTGCATCGGAATATGGGGTTGGAGAACACTTGTAGTTGATATTCATTTTTTATTTTTTTTTACTGTTACGTGATCCACCTCATCCAACAATATGTACAGCATCTTCAGACCACAACTCCTGCACATTTAATCCGGTTATTCCAAAAGGCAAGTTACTCTAGACTGTAACTGTTGTCAAAGCAGAACCTCTTTTCCTACATATAGACTTCAGATCCTAAAGTGGAAGTTCTTGGCAGAGGTCTGTTATGTTCCTCAAAATTAAAGGAATGATCTGTAAAATGATATGACTGCCCCTAGCCAGGTCCTCATTAACTTTACACGTGTTCTTGGCATGTTCCTACAATGCAGAATAGTTAATATATGTATCCATGTTTATTAGCCAGTGATCCAAGTAAGTTTCTGAGGAAGGTGGGCGCTTATGGTGTAGCCGCTTGTTACAGATCATTCTATGTGCTTCTGCAAATGGATACTTGGAAACCCATCGAGTGAAATGCAAACCCTTACGCATTATTCAGGCTCCTCTAGGGCTGTTACGTTTGGCATAAAGGCTTAATCTCATTTAACAGATTCCCCGCTTTTACAAGGATGAGGGAAAACTTTGGGTAACAAGCTGTCACTGTAATAGAATAAGCTGCAAGGCTTCTCTTTTGAAATATCTAATCACTGAACATGGCAGCATACACTGTGTGAATAAAATGATATCTGAATTGCATAGCACTGAGCCAAGAACAAGATTGCATGGCCCATAATAAATGCAGATCGGATTTGTTTGTCCTTCCGCAAATTCTTAATGAGTCTCTTTTGTATGTTTGGTGTAAGTGCCGGGTCTTTTCTGGGTGTGTGAAAACAATAGCAGATAGAATGGAGATGAGTCACTGCACAGTATTTGTTCTGCGGATTCAGAATTTCCACAATTAAGCCCAAAAAATTTCAATGACTAATGCACGCAACGTATTCTTTCTCTCATACCGTAAAAGGGTTTGGCTGATCTTGTTTAGTGTTATACACATTCAAGTAATATTTTCTAGGAGGGCTGAAAATGGAGAATTTGGTAGCAAGTAATAAGAGCAACTTCTATAATGGTGAGTGCTAGATCGTATCAAGGCAGGATGTTGGATTATATAGTGCAAGTGCATCCAAAATGAGACTGCTAGTGGTAACTGACTAGGGGACAGTGTGGATACTTGTGGAACAATCCTCCTCGCCTGTGGTACTTATTAAAACCCCTTGACATCAAAGGACATTATATATATATATATATAAATACTGGTGTTAAAATGTAGTGGGCCCTCCCCTGCTGCCCGATCATTCCAAACTATATTCTCTGCTGTGCTCCTATGGCGCACCAGCATTGCAAGAGTAAAAATGTCTTCAGCAGTAATGACCTGGAAGTAAAAGATGTTTCCACATCAATTTTGGTCCCTTAGGCTCTGCAGCGGTTTAATCTGATGCAGAGCCAGTCAGGAGCGGGGTGATGTTAGATGTCTCTTGACCAATAGAAGGGGTCTGATCATTATGACGGGGGGGATCCAAGCTAAAAAGAAAAAAAAAATTACACACAAATAAAGAATCCAAACATTATTAATACATAAATATTGCAACCTGATTCATCATTAGTGACACTTTAGGTCACTGATTATTAAAATGTTATCATATTCTCTGCATATAAATAATACTGCATATTGTGAATTTTGGGCAGGTTGGGCCATGTTTTCTCAGTGAAAATTGAATGCGGCCCATGCGCGCATACAGTTCTGATGGAGTCGCCCACTGGAGAAAAATACTTGGCACTCGTGCTATAGTGAGAAGTATTGGTGGTGGGCTTGTCTCTTTAAACGGATCAGATCTTGCTTGGAACGCTGGATGCAGCACTTGTTACTTATGTTTTTCAGAAAGTTCAGAGCTCCTAACATGATGCTTAATTTACAAGAGATAATTGACCTGGAAAGAATGTAACTCATAACTTGGACATTGATGACAGAGAGGGCATGTGTTGAAAGTATTAAACCCAAAGTGTTATCGAACGTGTCTGTGATGTGAGGGGGCGCGCAGCGTTGGACGCGAGCGCTGGGGAGGTAGTCAAATTAATGCAAAATTCATCAGTGTAACTGTACATTATGCAGTACAAACTTTGCCCTTACAAGAGAAACTTGACAGTTTTTTTCCCTTGGTAATGCATGGTTAGGTAAATGGGGCTACATTTATAAGATCACTGCAACTAACCGAACAGTTCATGATTGAATAAACCCCATATTGAGCAGGCAAAAAGGACTGACCAAATCATCAAAATGCTCTTTATCCATATGTTAGGTTATTATTGTTAGTCTTTAAAGCAACCAGATGAAACATTTTAATTTATGAAATAATTAAATAAATCAAATGATATGTTGTATAAACATTCCCATCTTATCCGTAATAACAGAGTTCTTTGTTGTTTTTTTGTTCTTGCTTTGAGTTTATAGGAGTTTTTCTTTAGTCTTTTACAAATGACTGGTACAGAATTCAAGAGCGAGCAGGAGTCCACGCCCCCCCCCCATGCATTTGCAGGGGGGGACACCATGGAAATTTAAGGGTACCCCTGAGCTGTCGTATGCATTGGAGTGCCCCTTTAAACAAAAGCACAGGACAGGAAGGTGACCAATACCTTGAAAACGGCTAATAAATGTTAAGGTTTTTTTTCTCTCTAGAAATAACGTAAAGCTATCAAAACTTTAACAGCAGCATGAGCTGACTGTAACAATGTTGTTAAAAAGAATTGCCAGTATCGTAACGTGTTTAAGATATATACAACTCTTGTTCTCTCTCTCCCAAGGTGTGGAAAGGTGACACCCTGGAAACCGGCTTCTGTCCAGAATTGAGAAACATTGTATGAGGCTGTCAGATCTGGTTATGTTGAAGGTCACATTGGAGAGATGCAGTTTCTCTCTTTCCTGGTTTCCCTTTGTTCTATAACTACTGGTATTTTGTAGGTAGGACTTACAATGACTTTGTTTTCGGAGGCGAGGAAGAGGGAGCTACGTGTATCGACTGTCTAGGCTGTCATTGCCAACCACATATCCCATACATTGCTGCCACTCAAAGGCTTAAAGGAACAGTAAAACTGAAGCCCCAGCCTCCCTTTGCCCGGCCGTCTTCTTGGCCCGCTGGTTTTGGTTTAATAGTACATTAGCCTGCTGCCCAGCGTAGCCGGTGGTGCGGCGGGTTGGGAGACGGGCTGTAGCACCCGGGAAGCTAGATGGAATTCTCTGAAGGAAGCGTTGCTTGCTTTAGGATACCCGAGAAAATAAATCTGTGGCTTTAGATGGACAGTCTGCTGCCCCAAACAGCCTCACCCACTGCGACTGCAAAGCCTCTTATCACCTAAAGGTGTTGCTACCCCTGAGGTGCAGCATACCATAGTTTGCCCTCTTTGTGATTTGTAGCGGCCAGTTACTGGCAGGTAAATGGAGCACTTTCTGCGCATGCATGCAAAAGGACTCATACGCTCCCTGGAAATCTCACCAAAGCTAGTGATGGTGGAACGGCATGTGCATTGCTGAGCAGGAGATGGATAAATCCTGCAATGTTACGGCTGATTTAGAGGAGATGGAAGAGCGCATATTATATATATATATATATATATATATATATATATATATATATATAATTTTATTTTTTTTTATAGTAAAGAGCACAAAGCGTGCAGCCTCTGTTTGTTGCTTCCCTGTGACTGCCTGCTTAGCACTACAAAGTTTTCCGTTCCGTTGTAGATTCCGTTCCGTTTCCTATGGAAAGCTTGTGTTAGAAACTGTTCTAAATTGCATGGTTTATATGACAGTAATAGGTTTCCAAAATTCCGTTGATTAGGGAAAGAGAATTGCTTTCGATGTTATTGCAGGCAGCACCACAGATATTACGTGCGTCAAATATTCAGCGCGAGCGTGAGAGACACCGAATGCCTTTGTTTCTGTTTTGCATAATTCAAGGGAATAGTTGGTACTATTAGAATTATTAGAGCTTTATTTCCTTCCTTACTAATTGGATCATATTTGTTTTCCTTAATCCTCCTAAAATATTTGGGCATTTTTTCCGTCGGTGTGTGACTAGCACGGCTCTGAATATCCTAATAGGAAACGGTGATTCACGGGTTCTGGTTGCTGCTATGCTGGAGTCTGTATAGATCCCATGATGTTGCTATTTGCACACCTGTTCATATACCTGGCACTGAATGATTTGTTTCTGCAGAGTAATATACCTCTAACACACATTTGCACAGTATATCTTAACTAAGGGCCCATGGAATGGACTTGAAAGAAGCACTTCATTTCTGCATTTTTGTTGATAAAAGTGCATTAACTCTCTTAAAACTGTCAAAAGGCATCATATTTGCAGGGTCCATCCTGTAATGTGTCGCTGAGTGTTTTAAAATTGAACTTATAGATGGTCGTGTCCACTTTGATGTATACAATGTAACTATATGCAGTTGGGCTGTTGTAGTAAATAGTGTAAGGTTAATGTGGATTAAATGATTTCATATAGAAAGGCATTGTGTACATATATATCATAGTGACGGCGGTTTTCATCTGTAGAAGTAAGTCATTGCATTAACCCGTTCTTGCAATGGGTCTCTGCTCATCCGCGGTGAGGACTCCAAGTACGTGTAGTCACCTGACAAGAGAATATTTTTTTTGGCTATGTTTTTGAGATGTTATTCCAACTGGACTTTACACTGGGCATGGTTCACACCTTCCACAGTCTCAGCAGTTTGACACCGTTACTGAAACATTACCCCGAGATGACGGAATTTGATCTCCATGTCCTTCAGGTGCCTATGTACTGGCAGTCTGCACTTTTTAAGTAATCTTTAACTTGACTCTTGGCAGAGAAGTATTCTGTTTTACTCGCTCTTCTGAAGGTCACCAGTAGGTTATTTTATGTTGATTAATGTGCACCTCCCTATTATAAATTTATTTTACGCTTTTGCGGTACTTCATTAAAATCTGTGTTTTAAGCAGCTTCTCAGTTAGGTTAGCTTAATTAAGCACTATAGATCTTCACGTTGATATAAATTGAATAACAATGCCCCCCCCCTTTTGAACTTTTAAAGGTGAATCAGTGAGAAGTGCCATCTGGGTTAAGTTTGCTTGAAGAACGCACTGTGCCATGCTGGGAAACACACCCATCAATCACAGGGTAACATTGTTTACTTGTGACTGACTTCGTGTGTTACTGTATCACAACATCTCGAGGCCTAAACATGTCATGTGTATTTTATATTTGAATTTGTTCCTCATTGAGTCTCTAAGCCCTCCGGGTAGGGAGTTAGCGGTTTGACTTGTAAGCGTTTTGGGAGAATTCAGACATTGAAATATTTTTTACACGCCCAGCCACGAGCTGTGGAAATACCCTCGTGTATAGTTTGTCAGCCTTGCTCTCCTTAAGACGCCCGAATACTGTTGCTTTGGTAAGTAATCATTGTTGTGGTTTTTTTTTTTTACCACTTACAACAAGGCACAGCCTATCTGCATCGTTACCAGCCATGAGCTACAAACTTGACATGGTCACTTAACTGCTTGATATTTGCCACCGTGCCATTGTCTCTAATATCTACCAACGTGGATTTATTTATTTATTTTGGTTGATCGTTTCATGTACAGATGGTTTCCTTGTCTCCTTGCATACTTTTATATGCAAGTTCCTGCGGGAACAGGGCCCTCCATTCCTTTTGTATCTGTATGTCAATTGCTTGTCATCTTGTACTTGTCGTTATCTGTAAAATTTTTACCTTGTACAGCGCTGCGGAATCTGTTGGCGCTTTATAAATAAAGTATATTAATAATATATTGTAATGCACCTGGGGCAGAAGGGCGGTCGCAACAACTGCGGCTACATAAATACATCCAGGGTGTCCACAATTTTGGATAATAACAATAAGTGTCAATGAGGCCCCAAAAACCATACCTGCGTGTGAAATATCGTAATGTGGCCTCTTAAGCTATGGCCTGAATCTGTGGATTTACAAACTCCTAAAATATCTGATTAGTTACACTGTTGTGCTGAGTGCCTCAACCAGAAATGCCTAAAAGCGCTAAAATGTCTTTCTGATACTTTTACCAATTTTTGGCCCCTGGCACATTGAAAAAGGAATGTTTTTCCCCTTTTATTTATTTCATGCATTGCCAGTTCTTTTATACCTTTTTGGAAGTTTTTTTATATTATATTTCCTGTGGTTTGTAGTTCATCTTGCACTGAGTATGAAGGTTTGCATTATAAATTCCCAGTAAGCGTGGCACTTTCGTACACGTTGGTAGGCCGTATAGGAGTTGTTTGCAGACGGTTGTGGTACCGTGCTCCGTTCTGAGTCGGCTGGCGTGATTCAGACTCTTACAATGAAACTAAACATAGGTTGCTTACATAACGTTATTGCATGCAGAGTAATTACATGCTTTATATAGCTGTGGCTGCGGTACAGAACAATTAGGTGTGCAGCACATGAAGCCTATGCCAGGATTAAGTGACTATATATATATATATATATATATATATATATATATATATATATATATATATATAGCCCAGCCACTTTTTGTACTATGCTACTTATATATTAAGTAAATTACTGTAAACCACACATTGAACCAAAAGTCGATTTCTGAGCCATGGCACACACCTTCCTATTGAATGATCGTACAACCTTTCAAGGAGGGCTGGTCTTGGAAGCGGTACCAAGACATCTGATTTTGACAGTCGTCTGCATACGTTTAGGGGCACAGGTATAGCTCTGTAAGGGGTACAGGGAGATACACCTGGTGTAATCTTGCTGGAAATTGGAACTCTTTCCCCCAGTGCCTTGTACTCTGCCTTTGTATGGTTGGGGTGAAGAGGAGATTCAGGCAGGAAATTGGGTAGATAATGCTACCCTGCCATCCTAACGTATAGATCTGTGCATCCATCAGGGTAGCAGTTGAACAGTATATCTCTAAAATAATTACAATGCCACATAAAAAGCATACCACACCGGTTGTTTCAGATAATGACCATAGCGATAAGAGCTGTGACAGTAGCCGTTCCCCTTTCAATAGAGAAACTGTTGTGTTCTTGGTCACATAGGCCGCGGGCTGTGTTTACGTTTTGATAGAGCAGTTGAGACGCTGCATGCATTTTATTGTTCCTAACAGGTGGTGAAGCGTTGGCCTCTATTGAGTTCAGTCGGATTCATCTCTCTAGGCAGTGTGCAGTCTGGCAGCAGGTTGCTATCAGATTACCGAGTTCACAACCCGGTCAATGTGAAATCCCCTTCTCTTTCTGAAAAGTCTTTCTTGAAGGACCTTACGGATCAGTGTCCGAGAGGGGTTACGAGGAATTGTCATATTTCAGATTGCTGCAGTCCTACTTTTTGTATTCTTCTTGACCCATGACAGGTTTTAAACTAGTACCTTTCCTAATAATCAAGTGAATAGCTTTACAGCGGCCCGACCTCTTCTGCATTCTCCCTTGATGTGCCCATCTTCTGGACAGACCAGTGTCCCCATAAGGTGTAGGGAACATTGCATTTTCTCCATCTTCCCGGGTTCATGCCTGATCTTTTAAATATCAGATAAGTACAGCCACAGAAGAGGCTTAAAAAGTCAGCATGTTCAAAAATAAATAACTGAAAATCCCAGCGTGTAAACCTGTTCCTGGAATAATGTTTGTTTGCTAGGTACATTTTTAATTTTTGAGTCAGATGTTTGCAGCGGCTTCCAGGACAGAAGCAATAGCTGGTTTGCAGTGTTTTCTCTGTAGTTCAGTCTTATTGTCGGTGCCGCTGATTACTTATTACCTGTGATGTTTAATTAGGAATATTTGGGTCTATCAAGTGCCTCTAGCCTCACAAACTGCATGATCCACAGTAAGAGATCTTTGTTCCAATTGCAATGAGTAGAGGACCCGTGTTTGGCGATGAGGCTCTCCGTGCTGCAGCAGTCTGCTGCGAAAAGGATTAACTGCCGCCTTTCGGTTGTAAGCAGACGGGGCCGGTTTAGGCAGGAAGGACCTTGTTACAAGTAAACCGTCATTTCTCAAAATAAGACTTAATAAAACACCTCGTTTCTATAAGAGACCTAAAGCAGAGAGAGGGAAAGCCTTTATTTCTGATACTTTGTGTCTGCCGTTTTCAGGAGAAGTCATGTTAGTAGATATCACAAGCAGTTTGAAAACCGTATTTACAGAAAGCGACGTTAGCTGTAAATAGAAGCTGGTAGGGAAGGAAGAAGCATCTGTGGAGCCGATTCAAGATTTTTTCCTGTTCCTAGAAGATGTTTACTATTCCTTTAAGGCACTTTCAGCAGCCAAGCCTGTGGCTTCCCTTTAGAAAGGCATGTTAAACATTGGATGATGTTTTGTCCATTTAAATGACCATTCCCATTCTTTTTGATCGACGTTTTCAGGTTCTTGTTTTGTCATGAGCCAATATTTGTCACTCTTCTAGTCGGGCTCGTAATACCATATTTTCTAATTTTGCCTTTTTAGGTAGTGCATTTAGAGACCCTCTATCATATATGACGGACCCAATGGTAAACTAGTTATATAATTATTGTAACAATGCAGATGCTCTAGGATTTTGGTGTCTATGTTAATCTTGATGTTTCAGCCAATGTCTTGACCCTCGTTTGCGATTCTGTTCATTCAGGTGTGGCCGATGGTGTTGGAGGATGGAGAGACTATGGCGTTGACCCTTCTCAATTCTCAGAGACTCTTATGCGGACTTGTGAACGTTTGGTGAAAGAAGGACGGTTTGTGCCAACCAACCCTGTTGGAATACTTACGACTAGTTATTGTGAGCTGCTCCAGAACAAAGTACCTTTATTAGGTGAGTGCAATGCTCCATTACTCTCATTAAATATGGATTCTTACCCAAAGTGCATACGCAGGGGTAAACAACTGGTAGTAAGGATATATATAATATATACGTAACTGGTCGGTTCTAACCTTGGATTTATTGGATGCAATGTGGTCATTGACCACTGATCTTAAGTGACAGATATTTCCTTTGAAAAAATCCCAAAAGCACTGTTTATTAGCGATAACTAATTTGACTGCCTTGTGCATCTTCCTATATAGTATTGTATATGCGAGTCATCCGGGCAACAGGCTGATCTCATACAGTAGAGTTGTGCATCAGGACAGGTAAAGATGTATCATATGTCTATAATATTACTATTTTTAACCCCTTAAGGACCGGGCTCATTTTTCGTTTTGTACCCTGTGGGACCGAGGCTGTTTTGACACTTTTGTGGTGCTTGTGTTCAGCTGTAATTTTCTCCTCACCCATTTAGTGTACCCACATAAGTTATATATTGTTTTTTTCAGGACAAGATGGGCTTTCTTCAGATACCATTATTTTGATCGTATCATCTTATTTACTATAAAAAAATAAAAAAAACATGGTGAAAAATTGAAAAAAACCCCACATTTTATGACTTTTATTTGAAAAATCTTTTACTCACCTAAAAAAGCAAGTAAAAAAACTAGCTAAATAGATTCTACTACTTGTCCTGAGTTTAGAAATACCCAATGTTTTTTTGCTGTTTTTTGTAAGTTATAGGGCAATAAGTACAAGCAGCGTTTTATGATTTCCAAATCTTTTTTAACAAATCTGGTCAGTCTGCCTCCATCTCCTCTTTGGAACATCTTTGAAGCCGGTTAACTCAATTTAACCCATTCAAACCATATATTTTTGAAAACTAGACACCCCAGGGTATTCCAAATGCTGTTATTTTAACCCTTTCCATGCACCAATTATACAACTACACTTTGTCAAACTTTGTAATAGTAATTTTTTTTTATTTTTTTTCACACAAATTGTAGTTTAGTTATAGATATACAGGTCCTGGTATATGCCACTGTCAAACAACACCCCAATGTGTGTTCAGGAACATCTCCTGAGTGCAGTGATATCCGACATGCATGGGTTTGTCGGGTTGTTTCAGATTTAAAATGCCACATTTGGGAAGTGCGCTTTTTTTCTCCATTTTGGTCAGTCTGTACCTATGCCCTATCTTTGAGCTAGGCCACTCCAATTTACCCCATCAGCCATTTTTTTTATATATTAGACACCCCTTGGGTATTTGAAGTGCTTTTATTTTAACTCTTTGTTGAGATTTTTGAGAAATTTTAGCACTTGCTCAAAATAATAAATTTTATTTTATTTTTTTAATACTTTTTTTATATTTTTTTTTACACATTTTGCTGGTACTGGATGGTTCATCTAGTGACATCACTGCATAATAATTTTTAAATGTTAGCACATTTTATTTTAATTTTTTTTTCCATTTTTTATTTATTTTTATTTTTTTTGAATATTTTACTAATCACATAGTGATTAGAAAGCTGGGCTCCATTGACTTGCATGGTTGAATGCAGTACCTGTATTCAACCAGCAAGTGGAGCCAGTTCTCTAGAGGGTCTGGAGACCCTCTAGCGAACTTTTTCGTCTTTATTGTTTTATTTCCTGGGCCGCCGCCATCTTGCTTGATGGCGAAGATCACCGGCAGCGGCGGCTGTGACCGCTCTCCAGAGCGGTCACAGCCCACCCAGAGGTAAGTGTTTGGTGTCGCTGGATGCCTCCTGATCGAGGCATTCCAGCGACACCATTTAAGTTTAGGAGGCGATCGTTGATCGCCTCCTAAACGCTTTTAAAACGGGCGTCCGCCGCCATACAATGTATGGCGGCTGTTGACGCCTCGGGGAGGGGCCAGACATGGCCCCCGATGCCGATCTCGGCCTTGCTGAATGCCTCGACATCGAGGCATTACAGTAACGCCGTTTAAGCGAAGAAAGTGATCGTTGATCACTTTCTAAGCTTATTTTACTTTTTGACGGTTCAGGACCGTCAAAGGTCATTTAGTGACCTTCATGTCATGACGGTCCTGAACCGGCAAAGGTCGCGAAGGGGTTAATGATCAATGCTGTTGTCGCGAGAAATGCACACGTTGCTCATGCTAACTGATGCTGAACAGGTTAACGGTCTTATATTTCAAAGCAAGAATATGCGTCACTAATGTGAAAATGATGCTTTATAGTGAGTAAAACTATAAGTTGTGAACATGCCACCCACTCATTGGGGTGAAAAAAAAACTCCAGGTTAAGTACTTGCTTCCATCTCATTATTATGGTTTTTTATTGCTAATTATAGTGAGCTTTTCCGTTTAAACAGCTAACAAAAGTTATGGCGGGTAAAGGTGATGGAAAACCCTTCCACTTAAAATGAAGGGGGTAACAGTAGCATTATTAAAGCCTTATCTACATCCACCAGACAAGCCTGAAAGCTTGTTTTGCCCTCAGAAATATTTTGGTTCTGGGCAGACGTATGCAAATAACATTAACATCACCTATATATCTACTGTATACATGGATCCCTTGAGAGGCGATGTCCGCTGTGCTACAGCCTTTCAACAAAGCCGGGAACACAGCCTCGCTGCGAAGTGGGAATGTGAACATGTTCTTTAAATATGCCATTTTTTCCATGTAGTATTTTCTTGTAAAGCATTATACTTTTGATAACTGTATGTTGTACCTTTCAGCACCTTGTGTATCCTTTCTGCTGTTAATAACGATGTTTAATCAAATAGGCTGGGGTATCATATCTTCCAATCAGGAACATAAAGTTCTGTCTCTTTCTGTACAACGCAGGCGGTTTGTCACCTCCACCTGGAACCTGACTTAATCTAAGTGTCAGAACCGTCGGCATTTTCCACTATATCTTCTATTTAATATTCAGTGTCTAATTATTCACTCCTATCACTCTCAACGTATTAAAATAACGTAGTGTATAGTATGGGTAATCTAAAATGTTTGTCATCGTTTTGTTGCTCATTCGTAATGAGTTCCTGCAATCTAAACTATACCAGCAAGCGATATGTACTGAAATCCATCTCTATAGCGCGGACCTTGTGATAGAGCAGATGTTATTCTTAATGTGAATGTAAAGGTCAGTCCGGATCGGGATGTTCTTCCGACGCATGGGAGACCATTTTATTGCTGGCCAAGTATAGCCCATAGTATTAATAACACGGGACACAAAATGCCAAGGTTTTTAATACAACACGAAGCCTGTTCCAGCCACAGCGTCTGTAACTCTGTAAAGAATTTAACACCCTAATCATTAGAGGTTGCTGATTTTATTTATTCTATATAATATTCCCCCTGATTATTATCAGCCGGGTTTGCCTCAGTGTTCATGTCTTATTAGAAGTATGGTGGGTCTGCGATGTTATGGGGTGGCTAAGGGTTAACAGTTAACATAAAGGAGCATCCAAAGAAAAACTTGCATGTGCGTTTCATCAATGAACACACGCGTATATATTATAATATGGAGCTGCATACAACGGTAACCGTTCTGCCGTGCATCCTCTTCATAGCGGCGGGTTTCAAGACCAGTATCTTGATCAGTTGATAGGCTGGGTTGGCTACTTGATCCGGGAGTCATCAATGTAATTAATTTCCATTTTACTTTTGCAAGACAATATATGTATACCGACAGTATGTTATTTGGTCTTCAAGCAAAAGGAATTCTTTCCAGGGAAACAGCCTAGAAGCACGTGATATTTCAATACACATAAGCCGTTCTTATTTTAGCTTATGCCAGCCCTGTAATTGAACTTTTCAGTCTGTTCTAGAAATCTGTACGGCCTAATATGTGGTTGTCTTAAACGGCTTCTTTTAACATAGATATATTTAATATATATATATAACGAAGCAAGGAATCAGTGCACACCCAGCAAATACTACATCAATATAGGGGATGCCATAACACTGTATGGCATATACTGCTTAGCCTGGCAAAAAGTACCCCAAGTTTGGCGAGTCCCATATAATTTTTCACGGCTGTATTGGTTACAATGAGCTGAATCAGTGGAACTGTGCTGCGTTTTAACCCAATGAGACCCAATTAAAAGCCATCTCAGGACACCATTAATGGTCACCTGTATGGTAGGTGCTTAACCCCAAAGTCTGGTCAGAACCTGCAAATATATACAATATATACTGTGTATGTATATATAATTGTATACTTTTTAGCACGTGCTTTTTGTAAGTACATTATGTATGTGTTTGGGTGTATAAGCTATTGAGGCAGGGAACATTAGTTCACAATACAGAAATGGTTATAGTGTATTCCTATAATTTATTATGCTATAATAAGATACTATGTTACAATGTTATGATTTTAACCCCTTAATGACTAAGCCCGTACATGTACAGGCTCAAAATGCATTGTTTTCAGTGGGTTTAGGGACCGCCCATTGTCCTTAAGGTGTTAAATGTCTGGTCTACATGATATCAGCAGATATTTGTCATTCCCTTTGTACGCTTACCCTCTAAAAGTATTTTAGCGGATTCTAAACTATACGTAACCTGATTAGTGGGCCAATGTGACACATTAATTGGTGAGACTACAAGGCTTATACCCACTTATAGGGCCCAGTGAGGTCATAGAAGCTGACATTTTTATTATTGACTTTTATTTATATAGCGCCCACAATTTTTACGCAGCACATCTTACAATACATGTATTCAAGGGGTATGACAAGACTTGTTGGATCTTAATGGCTATAAATGTTTGTGAAACGTGAAGCTGATCAAAAAATTTATGTATTGTACCCAAAATAGATAAGCTAATGGATTTGATCATTAACAACCGTATCTTTTTTTGTTTTAAGGAAGCAGCACAGCTTGTCTAGTGGTTTTGGACAGAACAAGTCATCGTTTACACACCGCAAATTTAGGTGATTCTGGATTTCTAGTGGTCCGAGCCGGCGAAGTGGTCCACCGGTCTGATGAGCAGCAGCACTACTTCAACACTCCGTTCCAGCTCTCTATAGCCCCTCCGGAGGCTGAAGGTGTTGTGCTCAGTGACAGGTGTGTAGGCCTCTTGTAGCATGGAGCTACCTATACATGTCTATATGTAGTCAGTGGTACAGTCTTGTGTGCTAGTGAATGGGCTATTAAAAAGAAAGGTACCAATTAGCGCAGGGGTGTCTCATGGTGAGTTTTGAAATAAACCTATATACAAACCTATAGCGTGGGAATGACAAGATTTTGTCCAGGTTTTTTGATATCGAACCCAGCCACGTAATTGGCGGCTGCATCACAAGACCATCCCTACCAGCCCTGCGGTTGCTGCCACCGGCTTATCGTCTGGAAGCGCTAGACACGTTTCTTGAGGGTGTAAGAAAGCCTGGGCCATGCCTCTGAATTGGTTGCTAAAATGCTGCTTAGTGTGGAGTAGGGCCAGAACAGTGCAGCTCTTCATTTCTTAAAGCTTAAAAAGGGGATACTAATTACGGGAACATACACGCCAAGACATACACACATACTATTTCCATAAACTGTCATCATATGAAACAAAATACACGTGTAAGCTAAAACATGTTTACTGAAAATGTTTCTAAGTAGAATACAGATTACATTAGTTAATTTTATTCCCATAACCCACTGTATCATCTGAAAAGGTAAAGTTATTTTAATGATGCATTTTTCATGCCTCTCTACAGCAGTCCTTTAAATGATGCTCTGTGATTGAGCTCAGTGTTTGCATCCGATGTTTCTTATTCCGGTAGAGGAAAGCATTCTGGAGAGCAGGGCTGTGTGGGACATGTGATCAAAGTGATCTCATGTTGCTCTCTCATCAGTGTGAAAAAATGTCGTACAGCACACTGTGTCCTAGCAAAGAAAAGCAGCCGGCACTTGGCAGCAAGCCCCCGGTGGGAGTGTTCGGAAACCGGCCTGCTCATAGGATTGCGTGCGGCTTTTCTTTTTTTCCAATGCTGTTGAAGCAGATTCTGGCACGAGAGGCACATTTAGCACCAGCCTGAACATTGGACCTGAACCTTGATCCAGGAGCTACACACAGGATTCCAGCTTGGTGCTTCACTCACTGCTCCGTGTAGCTGCGCATGTAAAATAGATACCGAGAGGGACTAATGTTCCATGCAGCCTCCGCAACAAGGAATGCATATTAAAGTACTTTGAGTGACCTTAATATGCATTTATCAAACCTGTAGGAAAACTAAAGACAAATAAAGCACTTCCCATAAGGAGAAGCTGCAATGCCCCTTCTCTGGTCATCTCAGCAGCCAATCGGTGATGAGAAAGCGTTCCCATTGAAATCAGAGTGCTTTCTGCGCATGCAGAAGGGGGATTTTGTAAGATCCACCCCAGAACCCTTGTTGTAATAGCGCTGGAGTTGCCTGGCAGTGAGTATACCAGCAGCAGGTCAAACGCATTTTCTGCAAGACAACGTGCTAAGAGGCAGGGGAAGTGACAAATACACGTGGGGGTACTCTGCAGAATCTCCCCAAGCATTTGTACGAATATTTAAAGGGATCACTCGGCTCTCCTATGCATTGGAGTGCGTATGACTGCTGGAGCGCCTCTTTAACTCCTTTTAATGTAACGTATGATTGCAGTAAGACATCTACTGTGTGTGTGTGTGTGTGTGTGTGTGTGTGTGTGTGTGTGTATAGCACTGATTACCGACTTTCAATTCTACTAACATAACTCATTTATGGTTTTGTTTTTTTTGCAGCCCTGATGCTGCTGACAGTAGCTCATTTGATGTTCAACTAGGAGATATTATATTGACAGCAACTGATGGACTTTTTGACAATATGCCTGACTATATGATTCTACAGGAGCTCAAGAAGTTAAAGGTAGAAAGCTTATTATTAATATTGGTAATTTTATATATCTATGTGGATGTGTACAATAAATGTTTATAATGCATCTATAGATATAGATTTGAATCTGATTATTTCTCAGATGACGTTATAAAATACGGATTTGCTTTATTTTCAAGGAGCCAACCAGGCCAGAATCACCTTAATTAATGCCGTGGTTGTAGTTTTCCTCACACAAAGCTCCATGTTCAGTACTTGGTTTTATCAAATCAACCTCTTCCTACCAAATTGATTTCTGATGGCATTTAGTGTTCAGAGGAATAAATCCATATTTTTAACAAATTTATATTAGAACTGTTTGAATTTTCAACATTGGGTACACAATACTACTTTTAACGATAAAGTAAATCTTTATCCCTTTGTCTTCCGTACATATGAACTTTCATCACCTGTTACTCCATACTGCATTTTGATTAAAGTCACTGGTATGAACACTTCTTTTCCCATTTCTCCATTCTGTACAGGTCTTGTGTATATTCCCGAACACAATGTGATGTAGATACGTTTGCATATATATTTAGTGCAGTATTAGAACACACATTCATTTTGTCCATATTGTTAGAAAGAACATTTCAATGTGAAATTAGTTTATTCCTCTGCCCTTTTGTTTCTTCTTTCCAGATTTTGATTTAGCCCTAATGAATTGGTCAGTAACAGAAAATCATGTTGCATGATAACTGAACCATATTGTTTGGCTGTTACCAAGTCTATACCTAACATAATAAATCAGATGTAAAGAAGTACTGGTGGCGAGTTCCCTTGGGTAAAGGCATTTCTTTTATTCTTTTTGCGCTTTAGAATACCAATTATGAGAGTATACAGCAGACGGCACGTAGCATTGCAGAGCAAGCCCATGACCTGGCCTACGATCCAAATTACATGTCGCCTTTTGCACAGTTTGCATGTGACTATGGACTGAATGTTAGAGGTAAGTACATGCATTTTTGTTCTTAGTTATTTATCCTTTTTACTGAGCAGCGGCAAAATAATCACTTTGTCATAAAGTTATGATGTGTGTGTGTATATAATACAAATATGGAGAGAGAGAAAATGCATGCCAAGTATTATGCAATCTAAAACATTATATTGTATTTTTTTAAAAAGCGTAAAATTTATTTCTGCACGTCAGTCGGTACAGATATCCTTGTGTTTTATATACGTTTTCCTTACTTTTTTTTTTCAGGAGGAAAACCAGATGATATCACTGTTCTTCTTTCTATAGTAGCAGAATATACAGACTGACCTTCCTGGAGCATCTGATTTTTTTTTTGTCTTCTATAGAACTCTTAAATTTATGTTGCACTGTTTCCTGCTGGCAGGATTACCATTTCTTTTCAATTGATTTCATTGGCCAGTTATGAAAGACCTTAAAAAAGGCTATATCTGTGTTTAATACAACCAAGGTCAATGTAGGAACTGCAATCATGGAAGCATCGAATGGGACCTTTTTAAAGGAACCAGCTTAAAAATGTACCCTGATTGAAGGAAAAATAATAATAAACAAAAAAAAATAGGAGCATACCATATGAAACCCATATAACATTAATGTGTTTGATTAATTTTTTGTCTTATTTTATTATGTATATATTAATGTACATAATATGTCAGTTATTTTTATTATAGTATTTTCCCCATTTTACCAAAAAGAAGCACACTTGGAGACCTCAATTACTAAGATTAACATTTTTTCTTAAATCTGTGGTATTTAACCAGGTTCATCTTTTGGGGACTAGTAAATATTTTTTTTTTATTTTTTTTGTGTGTAAAAATATGAATTTTTTTTTTTTTTTTTTTTTATTATTATTGAGCTTAACTATAAGCTTTTGTGTGAAACCCAACTGCTGTAAAAATACGAATGAGATGGTTAGTACCTTCTGTTAACTTCTGTTAACAATATTAATGGTATGTTTGTTATTTTAATGGATACTTAAAGCCATGATTATATATATATATATATATATATATATATATATATATATATATTATAATTTTTTTACTTTTTTTTTTTTGCATAATTTTAGGTAACATGATAAAATGTACCGTACATTGTTAGCCATTTATAACTTTGGGATTATAATACTCTTCCCTATATGTAAAATCTAAAGGATTGTATTGTGTAATGTTACCCCACATTTTTTTTTTTCTTCATTTGTGTGAAATAGTACTGTATATTTGCATAACTGTATGTTAAGCTTTTATTTAAGACTTTTAACATGTACCATGTACATGTCCTAATGACAGCGCATCATGCTTGTAACAGGCATTTCATTCTAAATGGTATCGAGCTATTCATTTGGAAGAAGTTATCATAGGTGTAATTCCAAAACTGGTATCGTACGTACCTGAGGTCTCTTTGAATGACTTCTTCAATTGCCTTAACTGCCCATAACTTGGCAGAGCAGCTCTACCGGATTGTGAGTTTATAAAGATCGCTGTGTATTTAAATAAGTACAGCAAGTGGGAATTTTTCTACAATCTTTGATTATTTTCTCAACTGACATTGTAAAATAGGGATTTGCTTTATTTTCAAGGAGCCAACCAGGCCAGCATCACCTTAATTAATGCCGTGGTTTTGGTTTTCCTCACACAAAGCTCCATGTTCAATACTTGGTTTAATCAAATCAACCTCTTCCTACCCAATTGATTTCTGATGGCATTTAGTGTTCAGAGGAATAAATCGATTATTTTTAACAAATTGATGTTAGAACCGTATGAGTTTTCAACAGATAAAAAGATAAAGTGAATGTGAACCTGCAACATTAAATTATCTTTATAGAAATGAGAGGGGAGACTAAATGAACAGCAGAGGACCATCTTTGTAGCACCCAACAAGGTGAGAGTGGAATGGACCATGTTGGGTAGTGACAGTGTAACATACAGCATGGAAATATCCAAGTGGCTAGGATCCATTGTGCTTTTTGTGCCCATTCAACATAGTTTTGATATATATTTCTCCCTTTCACCTCACTGCCTATTGGGTTAATATCAACCTTCTTGTTGGTGCCTTGCTTACAGGTTACTTAAGACACTTTGAACATGTCGGCCTCTTTCCAATGCTTGATTTAAAGCTTATTTGATTTTCTGGAGCTATGTTAATATCTATATTTTCCCGCTCCTTGGTTCAGTGCAGCTGTCTTACGTTTGAATAAATGGCATTCTGTAATTATGGTATATGGTCTACATTGGTGCCCTGTTGTTCAATTAGCACTTTTTGAACCCTTCCTCATAATTATATCTCTAGTATAGCTTTTTTCAGTAGTGACTTATTTCCTTCACTAAAAATGCCAAAGCAAAGTCAAATGAATAGCTTTCCATCTCGGTTTATAAAGCAATAATGTAGTATAAATCATCTTTAATCTGGATTCTGGTGAAATGTAACTGGTTTGAAGTTCTCCACTCTTTTACATACCTACTTAATCTCTTCCTCTAAAGCTGTTTGCGCACAAAACATTTTATGTCAGAAGGAACTTTCTGAAAGTGTAAATGCTCACGTGATCAAATAAGTTACAAGTCAGTTGTGTTTTTTTGTCTCTGTGTTGGTTGATTTGACAAGGTGAATGGTGAATGACTGCTTGCTTTTTCCCGTCTTGTTTAATGTAATCTAAAAAGGGATCTAGCTGATAACAGTGCTGCATAATCCGTCTATAAAATACAGAAATAACCCGACTAATTGCACATTCTGGCTGTGTAAGCCTGCTGAATGATAAGTGTAATATAGAGTGAGAGATTTAGGAGTGTGTATGTCTTCTGTATAGTGTTCTGATAGATGTGTAGGTATGGCTGAATCCTGATTTATGTTTGATTAAGCCATGTGGTAATACGCTAGTGAAAATATGCGTGTATTTTTTGTGTCCAAAAATGAAAGTTCAGATCATGTGAGTGCGTGAGTTAGACTTTCAAACGATGAGGGTATACAATCCGAGTATTTATATACTTTAGATGGGGATAGATATGTGTATATATCATTTTCAGGAAAAAAAAAACATTTTGTGAATGAAATGTCTCCAAACACAAGCGTAGGTTTGTACATACAATTAAAACGACTGTATGAAATTATTTAATAAATAGAGTATTTATACTAAATACCGGTGTGTGTCTGCATTTATATTGTGCCAGTTCGGCGTGATACTCGGTATGGTAATTAGAATGCTGTATATTAGAGACTGTAAATGATCAAGCTTCTGCTTTTTTTGTTACTCAATTACCCCATTTTTGTTTTCTTTTTGAATTATTGATTCTGTGCATTTGTGTATTTTGTTTTTTGGTCCAGTGAAATAAATATGGATACTTCATTTGTGACAGGGCTTTAATAACAGCATGTTAATACAATATAGAATGTTAAATATCCAGATCAAATCTTAATGAAACAAAACCTGTGTAAATAAAAGAAGATAACTCAACTGTCAAACTGCACTAACTGGAATTTAGGAAATTCTCATGGCTGAGGAGCCGGGATGCTCATGGCTGAGGAGCCGGGATGCTCATGGCTGAGGAGCCGGGATGCTCATGGCTGAGGAGCCGGGATGCTCATGGCTGAGGAGCCGGGATCTATAACTACTGAAGGCCCGGGATAAGGTTTTTGCTACACTTTAGCTGTTCTATAGCTTTTCATGTTCAGGGGTTAACTGATCAAAGTATTCAGTAGTGAGAGGATTTGGTGAACTTAATTTAAACTAAAAACGTAAGCTTTCTGGTTTACACTGGGGATTAACAATACTCTAAAGAATCCGACTCGTTATGTTTGGCCTTTCACGCAGTAATGCCTATTTACGAAAGTAGATGTGGAATCTTGGAATGCCAGTGCGCGTCTCTCTGTTTTGGATTTTTTTTGTTCTTGGTTCCTGTGATCAGATAGCCAAGTTAATTTTAGAGTTCTATGATATAGCTCAAAAGGACTTGAGTTGAAGACGGTGTTATTATTGCAGGAGATTGTGAATTGAGTTCAGGGTGTGTGTTGTCTTGTTGCATCTTGAAATACAATAACTGAATCTGTGTTACAACTCTGTTTCTTCTCTTGTGTTGAGAATTTGTTTTGGAAATGTACATTGGCCAATTCTTAAAATGGTAAAATGAAATAATCTTTTAACTGAACATGTCAAACTTATTATAAATTCATAACCCGCTGATGTGTAAATTATCACTGACTATAACGGTAACAAGTGGCTAAACAACCCAACTAATACACTTGCAACATTAAAATGTCTGAGATTGCTTTCTCCCGCAGCCCCCCTCCTCTTCATCTTCGCTGGCTGTTGCCAAACTGTGGAAGACCTGATTAAAGTCATCTTGCTGAGATGTAATGGCGCCAAAAAACAGGGAACAGAACTGCGAGCAAAACAAATAACTTTTCCATCACGCAGCATTATACTTTATAAGACTACATTAATATCAGTAATGTTATTTACAAATCATAAAGTTTACTGTTTTGAGCTTTTTATACAAAAGAAACCACCTCTAAGCTGCAACCCTATGTGTATGTATATATCTAGCGCTGCGGAATATGATACCTAGTGGCTGCAACAGAATTTCCACTGTCATGCCATTGTATAGATACTTGGGGCGCAGATACATACAAGGGACAAAAATAATATAATAATGGTGCAATATTTGGTGCTGTGTGGTGTATTATGCACTCACAAACATTATAGATGCATCTGACCCATCCGCATATGGGTTCGGCTTCCTCAGGAGCGATGGAAATAATAAAAAATTAATATTTCCATCGCTCCTGAGGAAGCCGAACCGGTGAAATGCGTCAAAGGATTTAACTGGACTTTTTTAACAGGACTACGACAGACTTTGGGTGTAACCAGCGCTGAAGCACATCTTTTTATGTTGTGCCTACGCGATCTGTGAGTGCAATTTGACTTTCTTCCATCTGATACACCTAAAGATGCTGCACTATTGTAGTTTGCTTTTTCATAGATTTTAAAGCAGATCATTAAAAGGATTTTACACCATATGCTGATGGGTCTGATGCATCTATAATGTTTGAGTGCGTAATACACCACACACAGCACCAAATATTGTTCAGAAATATTGCACCATTATTATCCTATTGTTTTCCCTTGTATGTGTCTGCGCCCCGAGTATCTATGCATTGGTCTATCTACACTTTGAGGAAGAGTGTTTTTGGGCTGCGGCAGTCATCGGTGAAGTATTATTAATTTTTTTATTTTATTTTTACATTCACTTGGAAGCACGAGAAATTTGGTTGTCTAAGTATTTTCTAATTCCTAGTGAAGCCTTTGGCAATCTGTTTTAAGAGGCCCAGCGATCCCTTTAGAAACTGCCTGCACTAGGAAACCAGTGCCTTTACACCTTTTGTTTCTCTTAAATCAATGCATTCCTGTGCTGCTGAATAGGAAGGATATCGGGGTTTTCAAATATGCGATTAGTGTTAGAATTAGAATTGCACAAAAGTCTTTATTAAATGTAATGAATAATACCTTATAAGATGAATGACGAGCTGGCTCCCGTGGTGCTTGTTCTGGAGCATTCTGAAGGATATTTGACATTGCTGGACTAGCGCTGAACACAGGCTGCTGTTTGCTGGTCTGTTTCATTTTCATGCTTTTTTTAATATTTTCATTGCCTGACCCCAAAAATGGAGTGCCCTGTTTTGACCTTCATAAACATACATGACAAAAAAAATTATAGACAAAAAAAGTGGACATCTGGACAATCGTTCTCTTGTTCTCGATATACGCAACTCATTTTTAAATTTGAATGTAATTCTACTTGAAGATCATCAGGTGCAACCTTCAGGGTGTAAAGCAATTCAACAAAGCCGCATATTTGTAAATGCACTTCACGCTCCGTAAAATAACCCACTTCACATCTATGTTTAGTTAGATAATGCATCAATACATAAAATTACATTTTCATACTGACAGGCACTCTCTTTTGGTACAAATAACGCACATTAAAATCTTTTATGTGCGTGAATGTGGCACACCAGCCTTGAAGCTTAAAGTTGGGCAGCGGTTGTTCCCTCAGTACCACGTCATGTTAATTATAAATTATTAGACTTACTCAACAAGCATGCGTTGTGAGGTCTGAGTGGATGTCCCACTTTCTGATTGATCCAGCGTTGCCAAAATAAAGTGTGCTTCAAACATCATGTCATCTATGCTAAATGCAATAGGTCTGGAAGCAGAAGATGTGGTGAAAATTAATATTACACCAATTCAATATTACAGAAAAAATGAATGCCAACCAATGCATTTCATTTAACTTTGGATAAAAAGAGGAGTGGACAGGCCAATGGACTCTATAAGCAAGGTCTGCCACTATAACCATGACATAAAAGAACATCTCGGCTAATGTCAGCCGGCTTGATGAATTATCAATCATCCAAAGATATAATACGTATGCTAAATATGGACAATACTTTGAGTATTACTTATATCTACAGTTTATTAAAACATTAATAATTTTGTATCTAAAATGGTGAAAAGAAACATCTAGTAAAACATATGTGTAAATGTTTGATGGCCAAAATATAGAAAACAACCTTAACATCGAAAACATACTTTCCGGGCTGTCCAAAATGAACTGAAATGCAAGCGCTGATTGTCTCTGCAAATGCCAGACACCCCTTAAATAAAGAAAAAAAACTCAATTAATTACACTAATCCTAACAAATGTGTTTGTCACAAATAAACAAAGTTTGTCACAAATAAAATCATAGTAACAAAACATTTTAAGTAACCCCCGTTGATAGATTTATATATATATATATATATATATATATATATATATTGTCGGCAAGAACAAACATATTTATCAGATAGATGGTGAGATGAACTGGAATGTTTCATAAAGCAGCAACGAGCATCTTGTTTACCAAAGTGAATTACCCTAAGTTCTTTCAGACAAAATGTGACTTCAGAGTCTACGCCAGCTTTGAAGTAGAGGAACTCGTCTCTGCCCAGGTGTATTTCAGTGTGCATTCTCTTTGGGAAACCTTCTGCCTCCTCATTATAGCTCTTCAGTGTAACCTTAAGAGGCGTAATAGTCAAAGTGACTTCATCCTGGCATGTTGGAAAATGTATTATTGCATCAGAAAATATTCTGTAAAACACATGCACAAACGTGCTGTAAAATCTCATTTCTAATACATGAATCCATACGTTAGAGATTGGGTACATATTCCACATTCACTAAAAAGCATTCCGTGTACATACGGATCCCTGGCATTCTAATGTATTACACAAGATTTGTCATAAATAATAAAAGGATTTTTAACTCTAGGACAATAAACTAAAACCATAAACTAACAGCTTACAGATGTTTAAGGTAAATGACAACACTCCTCTCTTATATAATGTATTGTTTAAACATTACTTCATTTCATTAATTTTAATAAGAAATACTGAAAAATAAAACTGCGCTACTGCATTCCAAGTGCAATTTGTAAAACATGGGTTCTAATGGGCAAAATAAACGATAAATAAGCATGAATATAAGCATGCAATATATCGCTGGTGGGATACACCTACCTTGAGTGCATTTTTAAAACATTAGGGCATGCGTTTGTTGAAAAGGCTGCTTCTAACGGTTCGCAGTCTTCATAATACAGTTTATGAGTTTTTGTGATCCCTGTGGTGGATAGACCGGTAGATTAGAGGAATGATATGATCCCAGGAACCTATGAGCCAGAACATGGCTGAGCAGGCGCCGCCGTGTGCAATATGTTGCAAGTATAACTGTGTATCGCGATGTTATACGCAATTGAGCTCAGGCGATGCATTCATCAAATCACATATACTGTTAAATCGAATATACAAAGCAATATTTGATTAATATAGCTGGTCTCCCTCTCATTCATGGTGCATTGTAGAGGGGTGAGACGGTTGAGAGGGAGACCAGCTAAGACAGAGTTACAATCATCAAGACGGGAGATAATGAGTGCATGGACAAGAGCCTTAGTGGCATGCTGTGTAAGGAAGGGACGGATGCAGGCAATGTTTTTAAGATGGAGACAGTTTTTAGAGATGAATGTAGGGGGTGAACGAAAGGTCGGAATCAAGAGTGACACCAAGACAGCGTGCATGGTGGATTGCAGAGGGGAAAGATGAGTATGAGGGAGACTATGGATGACGTCATATTACTTTTTTGGAAAAACAGTCAATAATTCTCCCAAAAATTACAAATGATTAGAAAATATCAAGTAAATTAAATGCTTTGAAGTATAATCATTGTTTCACAGCTACCATCACATGCATCTGAATTTACTGTGTATTACTTACCATGTTTGCAGAACAACCTGAAAACCAGGCGACAATTGGTAAAGTTTGTGTATATGCTGCATTTTTCCACGTTCCTTTCTAGCATGATGAGAGATCTAAACACAGGAAGAACCGCCTGAAAAAAAATAGCATGTTAAAATTTGGATATCCAGACAGATTTCGGACTAGTCACTTTTTGGTGCTTGACTGGATTATTTACATGATTTGAAAACTGGCGTGTATGTTCATACATAACAGCAATCTCACTTATAACGTCAATCTTTATTACTGGGAAAAAACAGTATAGTAGCACGGCTCATGCCGGTACAACCACGTTAAAGTGTTTATTTAACATCTCTAGGAAATCACACCTACCTCAACAAAAAGCTTTAGCCTACTTTCTTAATTTTAGGACAGATTGCTTAATGTTTCTCAAATTCATTTGGTTATTCTGTTATTTAAGAGTTAAATGTGCTGTTTCTATAACTCTGATTAATATAACATGTTCTAATTAAATATATCTTACATTTGGTGCATTCTGTACATCTATACGATATGCATATCTAGAATTGTTATTCAGGAACAACTTTATGTTAATTTTCTTGATTTCCTGTAAGCATCTTCGAATCAGCGATTTTATTTTGTATGCATTTCAGAAATTGCACAAAAGGTTACTGGTGGGAATCAAAGAAGATATTAAATCCAAGAAGATACATTAAACATGGCATTACCTTTATTGATAATTTACATCTGAGCTGCAAAATCACATTGCCTTGACCTTGCTCCTGAATAGATGCAACGTGGTAGTCGTGGAAAAAGAAGGATGATAAAAGGACACAAGCATATGCTGATCTGGCGGCATTCACCACTCGTAGAGCAAGCTAAAGGAATAGAATGGACAAAAAGTGAACTTGCACAAGTGATGTGGAACAATCTTTGCATATTGTGTCTCTGTTAATACCTTTTAAAATTATACCCAGTAAAACCAACAAAGTCTGACGTCTGTACAACAATGCTGGTTCTGCTGGTTGAGACACCCAATAGCCAACCTAAAATTCTCTGGATTCAACTAAACATCCACCATGGACAAAATGCCAACATGTTACATTCATTCATGTTTTCCTATTTCACAGACACTTAGATATAATTTTGCATCCACTTAACTATGTTACCTCTAGATGAGATCTAAATGAGATCTTCATACACACACATACACTCACTGGCCACTTTATTAGGTACACCTTGCTATTACCGGGTTGGACCCCCTTTTGCCTTCAGAACTGCCTTCATTCTTCGTGACATACTTTCTACAAAGTGCTGGAAACATTCCTCAGAGATTTTGGTCCATATGGACATGATGGCATCACCCATTCGCTGCAGATTTGTCGTCAGCAGCAACACTCAGGTAGGCTGTCGCATTTAAACAATGAGATGGTTGTGCGAGAAAATCCCAGTAGATCAGCAGTTCCTGAAATACTCAGACCAGCCCGTCCGGCACCAACAACCATGCCATGTTCAAATTCACTTAAAACCCCTTTCTTCCCCATTCTGATGCTCGGTTTGAATGCATTGAGTTGCTGCGATGTGATTGTCTGATGAGCAATTTGTGTTAACAACCAATTAAACAGGTGTACCTAATAAAGTGGCCAGTAAGTGTGTGTATATATATATATATATATATATATATATATATATATATATGACAATTTTCGTTAGGAATGGAATCTACAACAATAAAAGAAAAGCTGGCGGATCATGAGGTTTGGGGCCATATGATTCAGGAGAAAAGTAGAAAAATGTAACCAAACTTACGCCTTTTTCCAAAGGGTCAAACCATAGCTCATCACCAATTCTTGAAAGAGAATGGATGGCTTTTCCAAAGACTACAGTCAACAGAAAAGGGAGAAACCTAAACATATTATCACAAAATAGAATTCAAACAGATGTGATCAATTTTAATGAAAAATGGCAACTCACGTGTTTGCTATTATATCCTTTAATGAGTGAATTTAAATAAAATAATTGGGAATTGGAACATGAAATGCAATGTATATAGCTTATTCGGTAAATAATAAACTAAATTTGCTTTTTAAAACTTTATTTTTTTTAAATAAGAACAAGTAAAAGTTTATTAAAAATGACAGATCTGAGAAGAAATACAATTAAAACTTTATTTTTTGTTGCAAATGGAACAACAAGGTATGTATATGTTAAGAACATTTCAATTATACATCAGAACGGGTAACTCCCATTTCTCTCAAATGCAACAAAATTAATGAAGTGACCATCAACACAAAAAACAAAAGATCTCCTCTAATCCTCTTCCTTGGATTGGACGGGGAGAGCAATCACAATCACCCAATCAGATTTGCACCTTACCACCAACTGCAAATGAAAAAGTCAGTGCCAGTCGGATGTGGACACATTGCATAAAGGTCTTCATGTAATATAGTTTGAATGCCATGTCATAAACATATTATTTATCATTGTAAAAGAAGATATTCCACGTGGCTTTGGAAAAAAAACAGTTTCCGGTTTCCAGTACAATCGGGGGTCTACATGGGGTGTATTGAAATGTGGTTTTTATCCTGAGTGTGTTGTGTAGCTTGTAAACCCTGCCCAAATCCAGAAAAACCCTTGGCTTCTGTGCCCTCTATCTAAACGAGCCTCCAACTAGTCCATCCTAAACTGTTCGTGACTTTAAACGGGTGTAGAAAGAGATCTATGATTGCAGCAGGGGCCCTGTGTGGCCCCTTCCGCAGACATCAACATCCGCCATATATTGTATGGCGGTGGACGCCTGGTTTAAAAGAGCTTAGGAGGCGATTAATAATCACCTCCTAAGCTTATGTGGTGCCGCTGAAATGCCTAAATAGGCAACCCCAAACGCTGGGACCTCTCCGGAGTGTGGTCACAAGCATCACTACCAGAGATTTTGCCTCTGTCAAGTTTCCAAGAAGATCTCTCCACCTGCATTGACTTGCATTTAACCATGCAAGTCAATGGAGTCCAGCTTTCTAATCACAATAAAATTAAAATAGATTGATAGTAAGAATAATTCCCCACAAAATGTAAAAAAAAAAGTTTCAATATGTTAAATTAATGTCATCTGATTATGTAATGTAACATAATCTACCTCAACATTTAAGATGCTCATTAATGTTATACCTTTGACATGCCCACCGGGAATAACACACTTCATGGTAAAAATCCCCTCCAAACAGCTACTATACTGGCACTTTATCAGGCTGAAAGAGAATGTAGTGGGCATTCACTAATATTACTTAGTCTCTGGAACAACTATGTGTGTTATATGGCTCACATATACAAAATAATAACCATACTGTAATTCCTCCACAAAGATTATCGCATAGAACCAGAAAGGCGGGAATGTTAGGCACGGCCAATCAGCAACAGTAGCCAGCACCGCACAAGTGGCTCAAAACAAAATGACTGACATCGCACTACTTCCCTTCGCAAAGCTGCAAAAAAAATCATAATATATGTTTGGCCTTTGTCGCGCTCCGTAGTCACATCCTCACAGCTTCTTCCGTCTATCCGTCATTGGCTTCAGACAATTGTCTGTAACTTCTTATTGGTCCTTGGCGCAATCTTGTGATTGGTTGCAAGTGGTGCATCCCTATTGGTTGTTGTAGTCTTTGACGGCTGTCTTCTTGTGTGAACGGCTCCGAGGTGCAGAATGGTAAGGCGTTCGAATAAACCTTCCAGTCGACGGACAGTTCGAGTGAATCTACCTCAGAGGCCTCCTTTGCCGTTCGCGGTTTTAGCCCGCTGCATGTAGACGTAGAGCGAGTAATAGGGATCCTCGCTTTGCGGCCAAGATGAGGCTCGGGGCCTGTAAATGGAAATGGGTGTTGGTGCAGCCTGTCATATGACCTCAGACTGAGCACATCCAGCTCGTTCACCGAGTGCCCCCGTCACCGCTGCATAGATTTACCCGAACATTAAACACCTTCCCTGTAACTTCCATCTAACTAGAACTTCTTGGAGAGCTGCTTATGGAACATGACAATTTCGTTTTGTTTTATACATTTCTGCTACTTCTTTCTATACACATACATTACCATAGAAGAAAAGCCACCAGGTCCAATAGATTGGTAGATGCTGCTTGTAAATTTGTATCTACGATTTTCTAAGGACCTTTTTTTTTTAAGTTTTGCCCATTTTTAACTTTTCTGTATTTTGCGATGCCAACAATAACCCCTTCCTGGCCAGACTACATAGCTGTATTAACGCCTTTGGGATTTTCCTGCATGCCCTTCAATGCAGACTAGATGAGCCGAACGGTTCTCATCTGCCATCGAATTCCGTGTTTCTTATCTCAGTATGAAAATGATTTTTTTGCGCTACTCGGCCCCGAAACCCGAACTACGTTTGTGTTGAAAAAATCTGTATCTGAATGTATAACAAAATTATTTGAAAGCACTTTTCTATCCCCATCCTCTATCATAGAAATCCAATTTAACATTTCCTATCACCTCAGATTGATAAATATTATTTATATGTTCATTTTCCTAATTTGTTACCCATTTTCTTTTGCTTTCTTTTATTTAACATCGCTCATGTTTCACCCTTTCACACTCCCTTGTCTGCAATCAACTCCTCCATAAGCCTGGGCACAGAGTAAGTTTTCTCTAATCGCGCACTAACCCCGGTGAGGGATCGGTGATTGAAATCTTCATGTATCTTTCCTTAAGCTGGAAATACCTTTTCTCTGCTCATTTACTTTTGACCACACCAAGCTTTAACAGTCTGTTTCTGCCAAACAATAAGAAGCACGCCATTTCTTTGTTTCCGTCTTCGCATGTTTTTAATTTGTATTTGATTCTTTGTGATATGAAGTAGGGGTCCAAATCATTTTGGATTTTATATAAAACCACAAAATTTTGTTGGGTCAGCACTGTCGCAAACTTCTTGATTGCCGTGTTTTGTAACTGATTGTTTTGGGGCTTTTTTCTTTTTTCTTTTTTTTTTTTTTTGCATCCAGATGCAGACAAATTATGATTCAGTGATTTCCCTGCATTTTGACTAATTATCGCTTGGTATTTATAAAGAATGGAGTACTGGTCGTTTTTAAAGTTGTTTGTGCTACCAGAACTTCTCTAAAATGTGTGTATTTTTACATGATACTTTCATCACAAATCCCCCTCCTTAGTGCAAACTTGAAACAGTATTAAATAGTAATATTATGTTTGAGTGATGACATCACTACAGTCTCATCTACAATAACTATATGTATGTATATATATGTATGTATATGTATGTATGTATGTATGTGTGTATGTATATATATGTATGTGTGTATGTATATATATGTATGTGTGTGTATATATATATATATATATATATATATATATATATATATATATATATATATATATATATATATATATTGGTGTGTGTAGCGCCAGCAGATTCTGTAGCGCTTTACCAGTAGTCAGTAGGATACATTTAAAATCACAAACTGATACAAAAGGATTACAATTATTAGATTATATTCCTGCTTTACAATAATGTTTTAAGATTAGTGTGTATTTGCAGTTAAATGTCTTGTAACTATTTAATAAGGCACTGAAGGCAGTAATCCATTACTAATAGGGTGTACTTTCATGCCTGCTAATGTGTGAAAGACTGCCTTAAGTAGTAGAAAGGTTTTCTTTTGCGATGCATGCGCACACAGATTTCTAACTTGCGTTTTGCTTCTTAAATCTCTTTAAGTTGGTCTTGGTGTTAGGAGATCTGCACATTCCACATCGCTGCAACAGCCTGCCAGCAAAATTCAAGAAGCTGCTGGTGCCTGGAAAGATCCAGCATATCCTGTGCACCGGGAACCTCTGCACCAAGGAGAGCTACGACTACCTCAAGACTCTGGCTGGGGATGTTCACATTGTCAGAGGAGACTTTGATGAGGTTTCCACGTTATCTTTTTTTTCTGTTGCTTAAGCTAAAGGCATTTTTAAAAAACTACTGAGTCACTTAAGAGTGCTAGAAAAAGCTCATTCATTCATCTGGATAGAAACATTGGTTTCTTAAAGACGATCTTGAAAATTAGCAAGTCTTGAGTCTTCTGGAAACATGGCCATTCCAGTAAGCTTAAAAAGAGAGAAACTAGCACTGCCATACCATGTTAACGCACCAACAATTTCTAGTAGTTCTGGAAACCCGAATCCACCACAGTGGACAAGAAAAGCTATTTTCACATTGATGTGGTGTCCCATATACTAAATGCATAGCTGATCTAGCTGGAGGTTAGTACTAATTTGCATAAAGAAGTAGTTCATGAGGAGAAAATTAGATAATGGCCAGTATTTCAATGATCATATTACATTACGAAAGGTTTAAAGTGTGCCCGTTGTGCAAAATCATTTGCTGTAGTGCAATTGTTAGCAAGTGCAAAGAACCAGTAGAACGCAAGAGGAACTGTAGTTTGTTTCATGCATTTATGTGCAGTTATCTATTTACTGCGGGTGTCTGGTTTCTTGTGCTTTTGTATATTGATGTAAAGTGAATAAACAATTAAAAACAATCCCTACTTCTTTTACTTGCCCTTTACTATTGTGTCATAGGATTAGGACCGGATGTCTGTGGGAAAACCAGACAACATTTTAGGGGCCATTTCTATCTGTACAAATGTATATTTTATGTGTGCATAGATGTGAAGCATTTAATTTATAACATTTTTATTTTGTTCTTTATTTTGTTTTTTAGAACTTGAATTATCCTGAACAGAAGGTTGTGACTGTCGGTCAGTTTAAGATTGGCTTGATCCATGGCCACCAAGTCATTCCATGGGGAGATATGGCTAGCCTGGCGCTATTACAGCGGCAGCTGGATGTAGATATTCTGATTTCAGGACATACACAAAAGTTTGAGGCATTCGAGCACGAAAACAAATTCTACATTAATCCTGGATCTGCCACAGGAGCCTACAACGCATTAGAAAAGTAAGTCCTTTTTTATGTGAGACTTTTATTCTGTAGATCACTTAGTGTGTTTGCAATCCACCTCTGTGTCATACAAAAGTTTTGTTTATTCCAGTATATTAGCCCCAATATAGGCAGAACATTTGGGGCACATTCCCTCCCAAAAACACCTACCTTTCTTGAAATGTGTTCATCCATTCTTGGTTATATATTTTATTTATATGATAGCTGAAAATTGTGTTACTGTGAATTTTCAGAATAACGTATGTCATACGTAGTCTGCTCTGCATGTAAGTATCTTATTTTAATTGCATTTTCCACTCAATTTCTATACCACTTTAAGGTGTTCCATTATTCTCTTGCAGTAACATCATTCCTTCTTTTGTACTGATGGACATACAAGCATCGACGGTCGTCACCTATGTATACCAATTAATTGGCGATGATGTCAAAGTAGAAAGAATTGAGTACAAGAAATCCTAAAACAAATCCTTTGAACTTGTCACGGCCTTTAACTTCCATTCCCACTCGGTCTTCAATCAAGTCATGTCTTGCAGCAGCTATAGGACGTTTGTTTGCATTGTAACATTTTTATTTCATGCAGCTGTAGGTTTGTTGTAAACTAAACTATATATATATATATTAATTTGTTCATTTACCTGTGTTCTGAAACTGTGCCACAATAATGTGTAAAATTATACACTTGTAAATATCTTAACGTTGTTAAGAAATGCTACCAAAATAACAATACAAATTGAAAAGTGTGGGTGTTGCCTTTTATTTCTTGTGTTCATTTATGAAATGTGACTCTGTCACCTTCACAAAATACAATTCCCTTCCTTATAGGCGGATCTATATGTTTGGTATAATTATTATTTCTGTTAAAATATCCACCTTCTACAACGCGAAGAATAGAGGCGAGGAAATTCATACAGCAGAATTATCTTATTCTGTTATAAATATGCCTCCTAGAATATTTCTAATGGGGAACCAAGTGGGTATCTGGCTACCTTGTTTGCATGTTAATTCAGAATTGAATGTCAATCGGTATGGTGCTAGTATTACTAGTATTTTACTCAACTGTGAATTGTAATATTTAGGAAAAGTGATATGCTCTAGGGAAAAAACCCTGAGATCTTAACAATTGTTTTGAACAAGTGAACACACAACCAATATTATTATGCTTCAACAAACTGTCTCTTGTAATGTTAACACAAGTCAACCTCCTCCCATTAGTAATGATTATTACACAATTGTAGCCATTAAGTGGCTCTAAAAAAATATATTTTCATAAAGGCCGTGGAGAACATTCTTCAAGGACACAAACTATTTTTCCATCTATTTTTTTTCCTGACTTGTCAGAATGCTAGGCATCTCATTTGTTTTCTTTTGAGTCGTATCTCCTAATGTTATTTGCAGAGCCTAAGAGAAAAAAATAAAAACAATATATGGAAACGGAGTAGAAAATTATTTTTTGTATAATTTTTATGATGTGCATTTTAAAAAGGGGGATGTTTCCGTTCCACTTAGACAAACCTTAACCCTTCTAGAATGTTAAACATTACTAAATATGTGAATTTTAATATATTTAGGTGAATTTTAATATATTTAAGAAGTTTTTTTTCAGTTTCTGAGTGCCAGGTTTTCCCAGTCAAAATTACGAATGAGACAAAACCTTACTAAATCATTTCTGGGCATTCAACAGTACTACAAATTATGTTTAAAATACTTTAGCTAGCTTAACTGTGCATATTTACGAATCCAATTCCATGTATTTGTTTCTGACGTGTCCAAAACGTCTCCTTACCACGCGCGGTCTTTGGATCCAGGTTTCGATGAATCAGTGTATTCATGTGGCTGGTGCTGTAGACCTTAGCAATGCTACATAAATACAGTTTCTGGCCGATAGTAAGGCCAGGGTGCTGAAATAAAAAATCATTATGTTTATATTGTTGTACAATACATACTTATTGATAGACTTGACATTTTTGTCATCTTTTGTTGTCCATTGTTTCAATGTTTCCTTACTTCTGTTCAATAGAACGTTAACATTCGGATGATGTCATATCAGCTCAATTTTTATAATCAGGGGAACGTGCCACATATAGCATTTTTTTTTAAAGCCATATTAGACCAGAAATTCTTTCCTATGATGTCTCTCATAGGACTGTTCGGGGGGGGGGGGGGACGACGACTGAATGTTGAGCAGAGAAAAGAAATAGGCATACAACGCCAGGTTTGATTGCATATATTTTTAATTCTGTATAAAGCAATGGGAAGATTTACCTTAAGAAATGTGGCATTTCTCATAGAGCTGGGAATGTGGACAGTATTAACCTGTGACGTTTCAGACCAATTCTTGGATCCTGTACTCCCTTTGGTTGTGTTCCTTATTTCACAAACGTTAGTATCGTCTACCGCTGTGGAATAAAGATAATAATGGCATTGTATCAACAACCAAGCAACGAAACAAAACGCAAGGCGTTGGCATAGGCAAATATTCTAATCTCTAAATGTTACAGTTTCAGCACAGGTTCTGATTCTGCGAAACTACCTTCCGGTAGAAGGATTGTGGAACGCACACCATAAACGCATGGTATATACTGTATATCCACGTAACAAAAACAAATACCAGGGAGAGTTCAGTTAAAACACTTTGGATGTGGATATTTTCTTTTATTATTGATATTAAAGTCATTCGTCTCCACCTCTAGGATTTCAACAATCTTTTACAGAAGTACAGAATGAGATGAGTGCCCAGGACCCTTGAAATGTCTTATTTGTATTTATTTATATAAGATGTTTGGATATTTTTGAAAATGTGTCTTTAGCTTCAAAGGTAAATACAACTCTGTTGCATTGAGATATAGTTTTGTGGCTGATACACCACAACTCTTGTGTAATATACCCCGACCTCCTCATTGGAGCAGGACCCCCTCACTAGCTTTAAATTTCTATGTGATGTAATACTTGTTACGCCGTGTTTGCCCATTACACAGAGCCGTAGAATATGATGATGCAATATCAAATAAGTAATATAACTGAAAATAAAAATTTGCTCTTCCCAGTTCCTCGCAATAAAACGGCAGTAAGTAAAGATTTGATCTATGAATCCTTACTTTCAATACACAAAGCAGCTTCTCTTATTGCAGGATGGATGATGTCACAAAATACCACGAAACCCTAAAAAGCACATACTATGTGGAAGAAGCAAGAATCATTCCTTTATTCAGTGCTGTTAAATGCATTATTCTATAATATAATATGTACATTTTGATCAGTAGTCACTGGAGGGATGCCAACAGATACAATAACAAGCATGTGTTAGGCCATCATTTAATCATGAAGCTTATTGTAGAGGTTTCATTGCCGTCTGAGGGCGATGTATAAAAGAGTACTAATCATGGTACCAGTTGCTAGCGTAATAATATTTTGGTTAAACACTATTATAGGTATCGTATTGCACTTACTGTGCATTTGGTTCTTGTGATTCTGGTCAGCTGACCTGTATAAAATAAAAAAAAATACTTATCGTTAAAAACTCCATTCTATAATCCAAGAAATAAAGGGGCAGCAGGAGATTAGGACAAACATTGAGGCATTACATTACTGGTTTGTCTCAGGACTATCAAATCTCAGGAGACAGTTCGCTATTTTCTATATAGATTTGTCCTACATAGAATTTGATGAAGTACCATTTGGCCCATCTGCCCATATTCTTGATGTAAAACCTTAAATCTTAATCAGTCCTTAGTCTTGTCTTAGATTCACAATAGCTTTATGCCTATCACATGCATATTTAAACTCCAACGCTATTAGCCTCTACTATTTCCGATGGGAGGCTGTTCCATTTATCTACCACCCTCTCGGAGCATGAGCCCGGCTGTGCCCACGAGCGTCACAAAACACGTAAACGTTATAGAGATGCAGGGAAGCAGGACACAAACTGAAAATTTACATAATAGCGAGCTGACGTGATGAAATGCAAAATATGACAATTTTAAAAAGATTCATTCTACCTGCACATAAAGAAAGGTGGGGAGGGTACAGCAACAGCTGTGCGGCCAAGCATACCGCCACCCCGCTTATTTTAATTCTAATACAGCCACATTGTTCTCATCCAATTTTTAGCGCAATGAAGTTTTTTAACAATAATATAACCCTCACTCCCTCTAAATTCCTCTCACACATTCCTGTGACCTGACCTTATCAGTCTCTATCCCAGGGGTTCTCAAACTGCGGCCCTCCAGCTGCTGCAGGACTACATCTCCCATAATGCTCCTTCAGCTAAGGGGCTGGCTGAGGAGTATGGGAGATGTAGTCCTGCAGCAGCTGGAGGGCCGCAGTTTGAGAACCCCTGCTCTATCCTTTCTCCTTAACACTATCATGAGGCCCATGTCTGGGATGTTTTGTGGTTAGTATTGCTTTTGACTGGATAAAGGGAGGCTGATACTCTTCAAAGCTCAACCTTAAAATAGAACATTAGTCCAATAAAAATGTATTTTTCTGTATTGCAGTACTCATCTGTTATTCTCATTTCAAATTATATATATAATCCAGTCTTCACAAATTTCTGACTTTCTTTTATATGATAGACTAACCCAGTTTAAGCCTCTTTCCATTTGCAACTGGAACATTATTTGTTTTACCAACAGTGTCTTAAGTATTGGTTTAGATTCTTTCCAGGCTCTAGCGATTAATATCTTATATATCTTATATATATTCTTTGTCGTTTTAATTCTAGGTGTTGTCAATGACGGATTTCAAGTCAAATGAAACGCATCTACTCTGAAAACAGATGGATGTTATATTTGGATGCACATTCACAACAGGAGTGGGTCTGTCTACCAGTTTCCATGACAAATCTTGAATGAGGCATTTCATCTATATTTCAAATGTTACAGACACACGTAAAGCGTGTGGGATGTATAAACTCACACAGAGTAACATGTTAAAGGGATTCAGCCAATGGGATCTGCTCTGTCATCGCCACATATAGTCTGTGTGTCTGTCTGTCTGTCTGTCTGTCTCACCTGCTCTCAAGTCCTTTCTTACCGAGTGGCTGCCCCGTAGTAGTGATCGGTCTGCTCATCTTCTAAACATGAATACAAATCTCCGCCCCACCCAGCTCATATGTACCGTTGTCAGGAGAGGGAATGGTTACAAATACTTTAGGGATTTAAACCTAGCAACCAGGTGCGCATGCGCGGTCCCCTATGTCCTATTCATATAACTGCTTTACTAACATAATTAGCTTTAATTATTAAGAAACTCATGTCATTGTATTTACAGCTGAAGAAGCAGTATAGGTCGAATACTCATTATCAGGCGTTCCCATGAGGATATAATCTGGTGAGACCGGACAATTAACTTTAATACTAATGTATCAGAAGAGAATATAGTCTGCGTTGATTATAAGAGACTGTGGATTTATTTCCTTATATTTTCCTAAAGTAAGTCCATTAAAAGAGACACATGTGTTAAATTACGTGCGGGTAGCTTCACGCTCAAAGAAAGAGGTAACTGCGAAGGACAGTGTGGGTTACTGGTTTGGGCCTTCGCGGTACCCGTAGAGGAGCATCCCGGAAGTGTAACACGCGAGTGGGGACAGCAGATCTAGCGGTGCAGCGGTTCTGTTGGAGTAAAGATGCCTCGCTACGCGCAGCTTGTAATGGGTCCCGCTGGCAGTGGGAAGGTGAGCGCGTTAATGTGTATTAATGTCATTGGAGAAGCTTGTTTACAAGCGTTCAACCCACAACTTTCTATTGAGTCTATTCGTCATGAAGCACAGACCCCACTGAACTTGTGCTGCAGGAAGATCTATATACCATTCTTAAGCAGTATTGACCCAAGTACCAGTGAATTAAAGCTTAGACTGAATAGAACATGTCTATTCTGGACAAGGAACAACATTTTAAACTAAATTTACATTGTTTTGTATTGTACAATGAACATATTTTACACATCATGTATTTGCCCTCAGTTTAAAAATAAGTATTTTTTTTCTCTTCCAAAGTGATGTTTGGAAATACATTTTTTTTTTCAATCAAAACATAACAAGATCGAAAAAGACAATACAAAACAAAATAATAAATAGAAAACATTCTTACTGCATATCACAGCTGATCCTACGTGTATAATAACGTCACATAGCAAAGAAGAAGAAGAAGAAGAAGAAATACATAAGATATATACTTCCTACCTCCATATTCTGCATTGTTTGGATTGGCAAAAACCTCATAGATCTTATTTCTAACAGTTCAGGTTATTATTGCGCTGCTGTGTCTGTGTGTTTCAGAGCACATATTGTTCCACCATGGTCCAGCACTGTGAGGCTCTGAATAGATCTGTCCAGGTGGTTAATCTGGACCCTGCAGCTGAGTATTTTGACTACCCTGTAATGGCTGGTAAGTGATTATGTCAAACAAATTATATAAATCATTATACTATATATACTATATAAACCTACTTAGAGTGTGATAGTGATGCGCTTTTTTAGGAAATGATGTCAGAGGTTGTCCATTTAATTATTAATACCGCAGTTATTGCCTAACTCGGAAATATTTACATATTTAAGAATACAATCCTATTTAAAATATGCACGATATAAGACAGATAAAAGGGATTCATGAAAAACTTGAAAGAATATTTAATAAGAGAAGTATAAAGAAAGTTATGACCAAACTATATGAATTGATTAAAAAAATAGACGAGATTACACCAGAAAAGTTCTTAGTAAAATGGGCTAGAGATATAAGGACTCAGATCACAGAAGAAGAATGGCACACAGCAATAAACATGACATATAACACTTTACATTCTATAACAATTAGAGAAAACTATTTTAAAGTAATACATCGATGGTATCTGACCCCAATGAAGCTGAAAAAGATGTATGCTGGAGATGTCATGTAGATAAGGGGGATTATAAACATATCTGGTGGGGATGCAAAGAAATAAGATCTCTCTGGGAGTACACTTATGAGTTATTAGAAAAACTGGATAACATTCAAATTGAGAAAAATATGAAGACTGCTCTTCTTCATATTCTCACAAAGAATATATCTATAGAAAGAAAAATAATAACAATACACGTAATAGCGGCAACTAAGATATTAATCGCTAGAGCCTGGAAAGAATCTAAACCAATACTTAAGATACTGTTGGTAAAACAAATAATGTTCCAGTTGCAAATGGAAAGAGGCTTAAACTGGGTTAGTCTATCATATAAAAGAAAGTCAGAAATTTGTGAAGACTGGATTAAAAAAGTAACGAAATTTACGAAATCAGTAATTGGGTAAATAATTCTATTCCTGACTCCATGTGTCTGTGGTTTTTTTTTCTGTCTTTTGTTTGCTTAAGTTCTTTGGCGCTTATTATGATATGACCATATAGAGGTCTGAAATGATATGAGATGATGAATGATTTAATTCGGTAAAGACGCCAGGAATTAGTATGAATACTTATGTTTTGTTTTTTTTGTTTTTTTGCTACATGTTGTATGATTTGTGAAAAAATAATAAATATGATTTAAAGAAAAAAAAAAATAATTATTAATACTGCAGTTATTTAGTCGTAGCTGCTTTCTCTTTGTGCTTCTGGGGACTAACGATCAGATATATATATATAAATTATATTTTTTGTAAGCTTTAGGACCAGATAAAGTTCCCTTCTCGTTTAGTGTAACCTATTTTTTTTTCGGGACAAGTAGGGCTATTTGAAAACCGTATTAATATCAGCCCAGCAAGTCCCCATCATATTAACGGAAGAGTGCAATCACAACAGGTCATCCCCACCAATAAGAGGCTTTCATTCCATTCCTGTCGATAGATATCAGGGAGCTTATTGAAGTTGACGACGTGATGGAAGATACTACATTGAGGTTTGGGCCAAACGGAGGATTGGTGTACTGTATGGAGTATTTTGCCAATAACTTTGACTGGCTGGAGAGCTGTTTGGGTCACACAGAAGATGATTACATCCTGTTTGATTGCCCAGGTGGGTGATAAATCCAAATGAAATATTTGCTGTAGAGCTGTACAAGCGTCTCTACTGTATAGATCCCTATTCAATCAACCTTGTTTTACTAATTTTGTTCACATATCTTAAAGTGTCTGTACGTGTCAGTAACGTTGTCTTAATAAGGAAAACGTATATAGCTGTATTAACCCATGAGAAAACTTTTTAACTTTGTGGACACCAATCATATTTCAAGGCAATGACCGTAAGAATATGTCTCTGACGTTAGCTGGTGCCGTGGTGTATGAGAGGCTTTGTCAGTACAGGTTCACATTATACCCACTCAGTCTAGCAAAGGCGCCAAGCGTGCTTCCGTTAACTCTGTAAGTCAAATTGTTATGTTATATACTACTTGTTTTGCCCTGTCTACTCATTGTACAGCGCTATGGAATCTGATGGTGCTATATAAAACAATAAATAATAATAAAGAGCTTTGAATGTTGACTTTACTATTTGTCTATATTTGTGTGAACTGCTGCGAACTACAAAACTCTTATCTGCTTCCCTGGGCTTTTAGGTCAGATTGAACTGTATACCCATCTCCCAGTCATGAAGTACCTGGTGGAGCAGCTTCAGCAGTGGGAATTCAGAGTGTGTGGAGTTTTCCTTGTAGATTCTCAATTCATGGTCGAATCCTTTAAGGTGAGATCTGATCTCATCCTTGGTGAAGAAAGAGGGATCTGCTCATTCATTTTTTTTTACAATACAGTCCATCTTAGTTTATTATTGAGGTATTCTGGTTGTATTTATTTATTAAGTGCTGGATTCCTGAGCACCATTTCAATCTGGAGAAGAGGAAATTACAATTCACAGTATAAAATACATCAATGACATGGACAATAATATGTCCTAATAGAAAGAGATGAGGGTCTAGCTCTTCAATGGTTACAATCCATACAGTTGGATTGTCCTTAAATAAAATATAAGTTTGCAATACATTGAAATGATCCTTGAGCAAGGGAAGACCTCAGAGTTTCTTCTCACAGGTATGTCACTGTGTTGTTCAGGTTAAATTGACATTTCAGGGCCTTTTGGGGTATATAAACAAAGTCTATAATTTGCCACAGTACTAGCTAAAATGCAATCACAGAGTGCGAGTAAATACAATAGTTACCCCTTTCTGGCAACAGGCACCCAGATGATGTGCAGACCTCAGTGGTACTTCTGTTCACGTGTAGGAAACAGTATTAGCATGCGATCTACTAAGGAAAACAGTCGTGTTGAGTGATTTCTGCAAACACGTTTTAATTAGTTATTGTGTGATCATTGCTTATATCATTCTTCATGGTGATAAGTCCTCTTTCAATATGATCTCTCTGAAAACACATCAGTGCTGTACAGAAACACATGCCTTAATATTCCGGCTAAAATGCTTATTGTCTGTCATTGTATGTTCGTATTCTTCTCTTCTTCAGTTTATTTCCGGAGTTATGGCTGCACTCAGTGCTATGATCTCCCTGGAGATTCCACAATGTAACATCATGACCAAGATGGATTTGTTAAACAAGAAAGCTAAAAAACAAATTGAGAAGTAAGAGGATTTTTTAACTTTTTGTATGTTTATCTGGCTCTTTGTGTCCTTTCGACCGCTGACATTTATATACCATTTCAGTATATTCAGTACAATGTATTGTATGTGAGAGACCAGAGGATGGATTATTCTGCTCTTCTCATTCATAGGTATTTAGATCCAGACATGTATTCCATGATTGAAGATTCCTCTAGCCGGCTGAGAAGCAAGAAGTTTCAAAAACTGACAAAAGCCATTTGTGGATTGGTGAGACTTTGTACTTAAATATTTACTTCTTGTTTTTGGTTGCTCAAGGTTTATTCTATAGCAGATAGTGGCAGTGTACATGTAACTGTGCCTTAAATAAGAAATGACTACTCTTAAACCACACACTTGAATAAACAGTAATGTCTCTCGCGTATTTCCAGATTGATGATTACAGCATGGTTCGATTCCTACCTTTTGACCGTTCTGATGAAGAAGGTATAAACATTGTGCTACAGCATATAGATTTTGCAATCCAGTACGGAGAGGACCTGGAGTTTAAGGAGCCCAAGGTAAGATGACTATCCTTGTTATCAGCCACAGATCAAAATACCCAGGTGGTGAGAAAGTAGTCCAACCAACACAGAGATGTTGGAACCTGCCTTGTGGTAACTTCATTGTATCAATATGCCTGAGCAGATTTTAAACATTCAAGCCTCTACTGAAAGCACTTCAGCCTCGCAACATCATACATTCATAGCGTCTGATAAGATCATCATGATGTTGTGAGGCTAAAATGCAGTAGAGGGTTCAATGTTGAAAATCTGCTGCCCTGCCGTTGCCTTAGTGCCCTGTTATTTTTATTATATGTGCCTTGATACCCTTTAGAAATGCTAATGAGCTGATTCTTTGTTTTGACTTTGTATTCTTCTAGTCAAGGTGCTTAGTGTTATACCCATAAGTGAACCATCGTAAATGGTTTGTCTCATAAAATCTTTACAAACTCATGTGTTACTTTTCTTTACAATTGTATGATCATTTCTAACTTATTAGAGTTAATATTATTTATTGAAATTTTAACTTAAATGATTACAGTGGAGAAATTGTCCATGTCAGACAATAGCTCCGTTTAGGAGAGCATTTGGTATGGTGACGGGTCCATACTAAACTCTCTACACTAGAAGACACTTGATACAAACTTGGAGGAGAACCCTCTGTCTTCATGTGATTAAAATACCAAATTATCTTGTGAATCAACAACTTTAATTATTTACATTTAATGCAGAGGGGGTCGCATCTACAAATACCGCACATGTTGTACACAGACATCTGCTGGAACGCTAGTCTACTGATCTACTACTCATTCAAGTTGTATTTTGACTGCCCTGCCATGACCGTAAAGTGTGTGCTGCCACAATCCTATTGAAGGTTTTTGTTTCTTGTAACAGGAAACTGAGCAGGACGCATCTTCAAACTTTGATGAATTCTTTCAAGACCGAGCAGATGAGGAGGAATAACGAAGCCTTACAAGTTTAGTGAACTGCTTTGAGTGAAACATTTGGATTTTTTTTTTCTACATCATGAGCTGGATACAGAGGCCAATCCCTCACGTTTGCCTGAGAAAGCCTCGATGTTGATACCACCTTGACGGACATGACGGAGGATATAACTTTTTATTGGTGCCTGAAGTATCGGCAGTTTATCATTGGTCCGTATGTCTGGTGCCATGATTGGAGGCGATCTGGGGACTCTACCTAAAGGGAAATTGTGTCCTCTTTTAACTCAATAATATTATCGGTCCTACCCTGCCATTTTTGTGTGTATAAAAATAAGCTTTGCAGAGGAATATGGTGGAACTATGACACAACGCAGTAAGGTTCTCCCACAGGGAAGACAAATCCCAACCTCCTACAGGGATGGGCTCTATGAAGAAGATACTTGGAAGGCTTGGGATATTGAGCCTAGCAATGACAGCTTCTTAGAAAACCTCTTTATATTTACATTTCTCTGTACATAATCTACGGCCATCATATGTCATTTAATGCACAGGATAGCTGAGAGGTCGCTTTAAATTGACATGGTTTCCCCCTTGAAATGACATGGTGAGATTCTGCAGAATTCCTTTGAACCCATCTCCTGCCATGTGATCTACTTACCGCTAGTCGGCCTCAACGCTGGCTTGGAGGTTTTATTTCACTGCAGGTTTTATTTCACTGGGAACTCTTTTCTGCCTCTGATTTTACATTTCAAAGAATACTAAATATTTAAGTACACGCAAAGTACTTTAATGTGCATTCTACTTTACTAAGCCTATTTGTGTTTGTTTCTCTATACTTCACTCTGTGTAATTTGTTTTTGTCAACCCTTTTTTTTTTTTCCACCATAGTACACCGGTCCTGCCTCTCTTCAAGTGCGGTAAAGAAGAAATGTTTGTGTTTTAGTCAAGACAAAGTATTCACACAACAAAGTTAAATAGTTCTAAGGATGCAACTCATAATTTAATAAAATTTTATTTTGTGAATAATGTGAACTGCTGTTTTTCTTCCCCCATTTTAACAAATACATGCAAGATAAGATTACCGGTGCTTCAGGTCAAACCACAGATGCCTTTGAATGTTAGTTTTTATTACATTTAGATTTGTGGAAGGTGTACTTTATGCTTTATCGATGGGCACAAAATGTGCTGTAACACAAAAGGGTTTTATCCACTAGTGAGAGTTATGAAGGGACAACGCTGGCAAGATTCTCCGGTGTGATGGACTGTTGTATCCCTGTATAATGCATAATTCAATATGTAAAGATACCGGTGAACTCACTAATTTGACTATACATTATTCATGATCTTCATGCAGCAGAAGCTCATTGGGGATGAGATTGGTTTTATTTCAATAGAGGATAAAAGTAAGAACAAGAGGCCATAAATATAAAACTAGAGGGTCAGAGGCTTGCATGTAATGTGAGGAAGTTTTACTTTACTTAGAAAGTGGTAGGTAAGTAGAACAGCCTCCCAGCAGGTGTGGAAGAGGCTAACACAGTAAACATACATCAGGGTAGGCATAACTATTTGAATGTTTATCTACCACCCTCTCGGTAAAGTAAAACACGTTTAGTGATAGGTTTACCAGGGACAAATGTCTTAAATCTACATAATTTCTAAATACATTTCCTGCTGTTTGTGTACTCTGCGCAGATCACTGAAATATACTCAACCACCAATCATTATGGGATGCTGGCAATAAGGGACACCAGGGGAGGATAATGGGACATGCAAGGTGTGCTGGCGGCTACAGCAATGAATCAGACGTTTTCAGCTATTTATGTTATAACTGCATTGTTTATAAACGGAATAATAGTATATATTTACACTATATGAAGACATTTCCTGCTGTTTATGTTATTGTGACTTCAAGATTATAGAACTCTGTAAACCACCAAAATCCCAGCCCGTCTATAAAAGTGACAGGATAAATTATCTATAATTTTTGGGGTGTGAGTTATATTAAGGGCAAAAATCCTTATTGGCCAAGTAACTTAAAAATTGTTCTTGGTGGTGGTATAGCGTGTAATGTATAGTGGCGCCCCTAGCGTCCAGTCGCGGTAGCGCAAAATATTCGTTTGAGCCCAAGGAGTTCATGGGCGCAATTGCGACATCTGGTGGCCGCTGGCGGAAACGTTCGCATTTTACTTCCTGCTTTAGTCACCTAGGGTGGGACAGCGGAAGCAGTGAAGGAGCATCACCCCATTCCGTAGAAATAGTCGCTGTTTGTCCGCCTCCGGTTCGTTATCATGCCGGTGAGTGTCCGCAATGTCTGCCAGTAAAATTATTTACACTTTCAAACGTCTGTTTTTATACCAGTCGTAGGTTTAGTTCTGAAGTTGTACCGCGGGAGTTAGGCCCTGGGACCCGGCAGCGGAACTGTTCTCTCTATCGTTCAGATCTAGACGTTTGTTAATTGTCAGTGGGGACCGGACACTGTTAACGTTAACGGTGACATGTCTGCTGCCTGTATATAGCCCGTTAGCATCACAGCATGATGTGTATTGCGTCTTTATACTCATAACAACCATTTGCTGCAACCTTGGCTCTGATGATTACTTTTTACGTCACTCCCAGCCTCTTCACCTATAATGGGCTATATTCAGTGAACATGAGATCCCAGCCATGCGTGGTTTACAAACTGACCGCCGGTTTTATCGTGGAGGAAGCCCCCTGTGTTAACGTTGCATAGAGGGGGGATCGGTGTACTGTGTTTTCAATAGCATGCGATGTCACCCGGCATGCAAACAGTTAACAGCGGTTGTTGCTCTAGAGCCCTTTTGCAGAATAAGGAACATGGTTTCTCATACCGGAAGTGGGTTTCAGTGTGTGAAGCTCACTGCATATTCATTCTTATGACGAATTCAAGGTGGATGTTAAGTGTATCATGTGTGGCCTAAATAAGAAACAAGGGAGAGCTGAGGTTTTAACTGCTTGATTTCATCATAAACAATACATTATAAGAGATCTTTAACCCCAGTGAGCTTCTGCTGCAGGAAGAGTATGGTTGGCCATGTATAATGTATAGTTGTGTCTACAAGTTTTCACCCATTGAATTATGCGTGATACAGGGCCAGCTTAGTCATTGTTGAAGAAAACTGCCTTTTTGACATTCCTAATAAATTTAAGTGAGTTTGCCAGAACCACAACTCATTTTCTTTTTTTGGATCAACAGAGAGGCAGAACTTGTGCCCCTTTTAACCTAAATGACCATGCAATGTAAGGAAGTTTTACTTTAGTGAGAGGGTGGTAGATATGTGGGATAGGCACAAAGCCATCCTGTATGGAAGAGAAGACCAAGGACCAATTAAGGTCTGATTCTTTACATCAGGAAAAATAGGCAGGCTAGATGGACCCGACGATTCGTTTCTGCCATCGGATTCCATGTTTCATCATGCATGGACGCTGTTTGATCTAAGCAGATCACTAGTGATCTAGTACTGTTCCAATGATAGCACATGACATTCTGATTTCTCTATCACAGGCCTACCATTCCACCCTGATGGAACCTGACACCAAACTAATTGGTAACATGGCAATGCTGCCAATAAGAACCCAGTTTAAAGGACCAGCCCCAAGAGAAAGTAAGTTCTACAAGACTTCATTTGTAGTATTTCAGACATTCCTGCCGTGACTCCTGGTTTTTGTATCCACTTATTCAACAAGCTGATGCTTGCCTTTGCTAAACTCTATTTGAGTTTTGAGTGTTGTAAGACCAGTAAACTATTTTGCTATGTTCTAAGCCATCAAATAATGTTTTAACATGGGTATGTCTAAAACAATCCTGCACTGAATTATACTTGCAATACAATTGTCAATTTTTATATATATATATATATATATATATATATATATATATATATATTACATATATGTGTGTGTATGTTACAAAGCTATTATTATTTTTTAATTTTTCATTATTTAGACTGTCTCAAATACCGTATATACACAGGGATAAGCTAACACCAAAAATTTCAAGCAACAAACCAGTAAACATTAAAACTGTAACCCGCGGATAAGACAATAAGTGTAAATTTAAACACGCACACATCCAGACACTTGCACATGTACACACGCTACTCACCTACCCGCTTGTAGCCTCCGTCTGTCCACAATGTAACCACACCATACAAGCTACCCCACTGGAACCCACCTCCTCTATAATATTGGTGGTGTGCTTAACCCCCGAGTATATACTGTAACATAGTGACAAGCATCATTTGTTTAAAAAAAAAAAAAATGTATATTATTCAAATTTAATATTGCTTCTCTCTCCCTTTTTAAGCCAAAGATACAGATATTATCGATGAAGCCATTTATTACTTCAAGGCTAACGTCTTTTTTAAAAATTATGAAATCAAGGTAAGCCGTGACAGTCATTCTGACAGTATGATCTTGTATACTGTATCATTGCTGTAGCTATATGTAAAAACATGGTTTTTATTTTTTTTTTAAAGAACTCGTTCACCCTTTCATTTCCATACCTAAAGTATGAAGCAGTATTTAGCTTTTACCCTGAAGGGGATACTGTATATATTCCAGGATTTTCCCCTTTAGCTATATCATATGCATGATTGAATGTTCTGCACTTTGTCCTTCCTGTATTCTATAACATACAGTTCTACATGAATACAAATAGGCATAGATAATCACTTATGTAAGTCAGTTACTGCGTGGTGGGAGGATGTAATGTTAACATTTGGCCTGGGTTTACCCAAGACTTATTACATGTAAAAACATAAAAAAATTAAAAATAAAGATAAGCAACAGACAGTTAATAAGGTTGCATGCTCAAGGACCAAAGAATTAGTTTCTGGTAAGTTCTTATAAGAATACTGCTCAAAAAGAAAGTTTAACCTACTCCCCATCTAATACAATGTTATCTTCTTGCAGAATGAAGCTGACCGTACATTAATATACATCACTCTATATGTTTCTGAGTGTCTAAAAAAGTTGCAGAAGGTGAGATTCTTGAATTTTTCACCACCATTCTAGTTAGTGTACACTGAAGACATTAGTGTACACAGGGTATTGTCTTACGATGATTAAATGTGACATTCTGTATAGTTATATAGAAATGGAAGTCATTTCACATCTTTGTGTTTTCATTGGCACCATAGAAAAGTTAGCCAAGGGAGTGGTTACACACTGGAGATTGCGTACTTTACGTAGGAGACCTGTTTGCTATTTCTTTTAAAGGGACACACCAGCCATAGACAGCTGTGTGGTCCTTTTACATTTTGTATGTTGTCCATTTTGCAAATGCATAGGGGATTCTTCAGTACTAAAAGAAACAGAACTGTCATTTTTTTTCTGCTTAATGAGTTTGAGTTTATTGAAATACTATAGTTGCCTAGAAAGAGAGTCCTGTCATCCCTCCAAAGCCCTCCCCAATGTATTATTTGACAGCAGTCTGATCATCCACAGCCTCTCCGACCTGCCATTTCATGCTCATACACAGTGATTGGGAGCGGGTGTGATTGAGTGAGGTGTTTTGTGTGATAGCAGTCATGTGTGTGAGGGAATGAGATCCCCTTAAGCTAGAAGACCTTGAGGGTAACGCTACTTCTGTGATGTCAGAGATAGAAAGGCTGAGCAGTGAAGACAGACAGGATTGAAAATTGATTTGTCTGATGAGGGAATGAGACCTTAACGGTATTGCCCCTTCTGTGATGTCAGAGATGGGAAGGCTGAGCAGTGAAGAAGCCCCACTGAAATATTTGGAACAAGAAAATACAGCAAAACAATGTTATTTCAAAAAGGAATATGTTTATTTGAGATGTATACTATAGTAGTACATAATAATATACAAATCTATTAAAGTTGAGGGGGAAAAAACATCCGTGGGAATAGCTTTAAGGATTTACCGAGTACTTTTAATAGGCATTCATTACATTAAACTTTTTTATTTTTTTACTCTTAAGAAAATGAATAAGTGAACATTACTTATACGGAAATTAAGATATGCACAATCACTAAGCATTCAAGTACAAAATCTGCATTACTTGCCTTACCGCTTCCTCCCTCGGACAGTACGGGTGCTGGAAGTGTCCAAATGAGACACGGACACTGCTGACACCCCCACTGTCCGAGACAGGAAGCAGGAAGTGTGATCTGCTGTACCAATTGTGCAAACCTTATGTTTCATATAAGTAAAGTTTGCGTAATCGTTTTCTCAAGTGTGTAATAATAAATGCTACTTTAAGGTTTTGGAATTGTACAGGTGACCTTTGTCATCTTGTTACAATTTGTACGACTCATTGATTAACAGAAAAATAAAATGTATCCAGATAAAGTTATAGAAATGTTACAAAATGTTTTCCCTGTCTGTTTTCAGTGTAACTCCAAAGGACAGGGGGAAAAGGAAATGTACACGTTGGGAATTACAAATTTCCCCATCCCGGGAGAACCCGGATTCCCTCTCAATGCCATGTATGTGAAACCTTCCAACAAACAGGAAGACGGTAAGAGCTCCATCTGCATGAGAATGCTGTGCTGTATAATATAACCCTTACGCTGGAAACGATTAATAGAAATTAAACATCCCTGCTGATCCTGCTCCATGGAGATTTACATTTTAACACTGGATGGGTCAGTTGGCATGTCCTGCAGGGGTGACTTTTAACCAGAACCAGTTACAAGCTAAACACTTAAGCTTTTATTGATATGCTTTTCTGTATAGTCTTCCCACACAACACACACGGTACGGAAGAGTAATTACAGAGCTCAACCATTATTCCCCTTCTAACATAGCTGTCAGCATCATCACTGACCGCTCACCGCTGTTCACTATTCACACCACTTTTGGCTTAAAGTAGCCAATCAGTGGCAGGAAACCACTTCCGATGATATTAACGGGAGTACTTTCTCCATGAGTTGACTAATGGTGGGTAAACACATCTCCTGCAAGGCAAGGAACTGGGGGGTGCACATGCATAGCAGGGTTCTTCTGACCCCCCCCCCCCCCCATGCATCTAAAACAGTGCATATATAAGGGCTGGGATATCCCTTTGTTAGACTGTAAACAGGGCCACCGGTAGCTATTATTTCATGTTTCTGCTGTGTCTGTAAGCCCTGTAATGGCACTGTAAAAGCTGTGTACTAATCCGAATTTGATTTCTGTTTCAAGAGGTGATGAGAGCCTATTTACAACAGCTGAGGCAAGAAACTGGATTGAGACTTTGTGAAAAAGTGTTTGACCCTCAGACAGACAAACCAAGCAAGGTAAATTCACTTTTTACAGAGCCCTTTTGGAAATTGTCAGGCTACCATTGCATTGCTATGAATATACAATAATGATAAATAATAATAAATTCACTATTCCTGTCGATAATTGCCGTAATCTTACATGCCTCTGCACACGATGCTATTTTTAAAGGTGTCCAGGTTTTATAATTTAAAAATGTCCCCCTATTGTGAAATTTCAAACCGCATTACTGAGGAAAATGTAGTCCTTATGCTTTTTTTTTTTTATTACATTTTATTGCAACTGTGCTAATTTTTCATTCTTACGCACTTGAGTATCTGTACGCAAGATATTTAAAGGTCTGAGGGTGTCTGCATTATGTTACGCAGCAATCCACTGTTCCACTTTCATAGCCCGGCATCTAACATTGTTATATTATAGTAATCTGTTTTCTGTTTTTCACTTGTAGTGGTGGACATGCTTTGTGAAGAAGCAGTTTATGAACAAGTCCCTCTCCGGCCCAGGGCAATAAATGAAGCAAGGAACATTTAGGACGATGTGGCCGTGATATCAAGTTGTTGGTTTTTCAAATATTTTTTACTGTGTTGTAATATTGATGGTCATTTCTATACAGAGAGAAATCCGATTGAATGGTGCTTAATAAAAGCAATTGTAAATCCTTAATTTGTGTTTTTCTCTTGGATTTCTGCTTGTGGGTGTCGTATATGATATGTATGCATATAAAGAGGCTCTTTACTCCAGGGGCTAGGGTATCTTCTGTTAATATGTGCAGCCCATGCTGTATACTAGTAAATAAGGTTTCCGTTTAACATTAGAACGGTGTAATAAGATGAAGTAATATCGCCTTTGCTGCACATAATGCATTACAGGGGCGTCTGAATACCCACTTAATGTATAATAGCAGGCTAACCCTGGTTAATTGGTTAAGCAAAGCATGAGATCACCCTGTATCATGCATTGTTCATTTGGGAAGCTGATTTATAAAGGAATCTCACAACGCTCCTGTGTTGAATACATTTCACTTTAGCATACTGCCTGAGTGACAGCTCATATGACTTTATTTAATTCACATTCCTGCAGCAACTAAAACACCAATACAACCAGCCCAGGCCCTTAGTGCCTGTGAATTCAGGGAGTTGAAACCAAACCTTTGTGTAGTGATTATGATACAATCATCCATTTTCACCTGGTTTGCATGAAGACCTACAGTCCAATTTGCAACCTGGCAAGAAATGTCAACATAACCATCTTATATAGAGAAGAAACATTTTCCTTTACCTCAGTCAGAGCGAGCACATTAACAAGGTGTTAATTTACACCAAATCAGACTTCAGAGCTAGAGTAATGTAACTGCCTCCTAGTTTGGCTACTTATGTTCTGCTATGTGATTAACGCAAATTCTCATTCATTCACAGTGTGATTGTAGCTATTCAGCAACAGACAATCCAAATGTAAATGAGTAATTGCCATTTTATGTAAGTAATATGGGTATTTTTGAGTACATTAAAATTCAGTATAAGCATGACATCCACCAAAGATGCAGGTTCTTTTTGCCTCATGATAACTGCAGTGTGTCACTTAATGTTAACCTTTAAATCGTGTCAGGTAAGACCCATGGAAAATATCTGTGTGCATAAAATAGTGGTGCATGCAGTGATGCAAGTTAATATTGACAAAACCTGGTTTCTTCTTGCTTTGTTCTAATTTACTCCATTCTACCCACCTGGATTTAGTCAAAGATTTGGATGACTTTCCCAGATTGAACACCACGCTTACATGATTCTGGCAACGGCAATGAAGACTATCCCACCACACGCTTTCATTAGAGGCAGTTTCAGGCTAGGCGATTAGACCATTCTACCGTTTACCGCAGGAGGTATAAGTAGTTGGTGTTGTAGTGTTTTAAACAACAGCTAGAACACATGCACATCACTAATTTGCAGCTGGCTGGAGAACCCCCAGATGTATAGTTAGATATATGGGAGCACCCCTTTAAAATAGGATGTGAAATCTGGGCTCACCTCTGTTTTAAAGATCCCCACTTAAAACTAGCAGTGTCTGTTCTATATAAAAGGGATACTAAGGATGCTGTAAACCATGTCTGTATATACTTGACATTTCCAACTCACTGATAACTAATTGTCAAACAGGTTGTGTGGAGGTTTGTGTTTTAAGGGTGTCATTATGCAGTATCAACTTTGGGTGCATTTTATACCCATAAGACAGGGCTCGACAAATCCCAGGCGCCAGGTCCCCATGTCCTGGCACCTAGGTGTTTGTCAGCCTGCTACATTCACAAAAAATTGCCCCCGCATCACCACGCGGGGGCGCTGCTGCTGTCTGCCCTGGAGTCTGGGCAGACAGCACAGCCACTCCGAGATCACTCCCACGGAGTGATCCTGTAAGCTGAAAACGCGGTTGCAGGAAAACCAGCAATCGCGTTTTCAGCTGCCACAGGCAGCTTCAGGGAAGGGGGTGATGTGTTGATTGGGTCCCCACACAAGTGTGGGGACCTGACACAACATCCCCCCTGCTGCCTGATCGCTCCATGAGAGCGACAGTGCAGCGTTAACCCCTTCAATGCTGCGATCGCAGCATTTAGGGGTTAATTCCCATTTTGTACGGGGCTCTGCTGCTGGTGGTCTGCCTGGAAGCCCAGCCACAGCAAAAACGAGCCCCCACAAGCCCTTTGATGACTCCTGTAGGCATGGAAGCCTACAGCAGTCATCAAAGAGACTCCCCTTGCAATGGCTGGTCTATAGACCAGCAATTGCGTCCCAGCTTCCAGAGGCAGCTTCAGGGACAGGGGAGAGGGTTCTTCAGTCTCCACGAGTGTGGAGAGCAGCCCCAACCCTCCACTGCTGCCTGATCGCTCCCTGAGAGCGACAGTGCAGCGTTAACCCCTTCAATTCCACAATTGTGTATAACACATTCGTGGCATTGCAGGGGTTAACATTTGTCCCCACAAGCTTGTGGGGACTAAATATCATGCAATGCTGTGCTTCAACGGAACATCAGCATTGAAAGAGTTAAAAAAACAACAACAAACAACAAAAACCAGCACTGACCTGAAAGTCCAGGGTGCTTCCAGGTCAAATGCTGTGAGTTTAGTAAGTGGGCTGATGATCAGATCACTCCTGACAAACTTAATTTAAAAAAAAAAAAAAATCCTGGCTCCTAACTTTTTTAGCTGGCGCCTAGATTCACAACAAATTTGTCAAGCCCTGCCATAAGATGCTTCTGAATTTGACAGAATTATGACAGAACAGACCTCCCCTTTCATCCCAGGTTCCCATACAGGATATGAATTATTGCATTCAAGAAATTGATTTTTGAAGACAGAGAAGAACACTTAAAATTCAATACAATTTTATTTTTGTTCAAAAAACGAGCCATAAGTTATCAAAAACATTCCAAAAATAGTTTAATTCTGTAACCAAACAAAAAGTAAAATGCTTCTGAGAAAAGAAAAAAAAAAAAAAAAAACTGAATTACTTACGCAGTAAGGATTCATGTATAGCTGGCAACCATTGTACGTTACATTTTTAGACCAAAGACAGAAAGAGGGCAACAATCCAGATCCCCCCCCCTCACACACACACACACACACACACATTCATGCTAGCTCTGGATTTGATTCCGTTTACTACAATACTTGTCTCCAACATCTCATCTTCACTGTGCAAGCTATTTAAGGTTTATGGGCAAGATTTGCTAGGGGGGGGGGGGGGGTTCAGAGCCACAGGCAAGAATAACCCTGTCATCAGGAAGCTGGGGTTCTGTAATAAACTGCATAGGAACTGTATAGTCAACATTATCTATAGGTGGCAAAGGGTAAATACAGACAAGCATGACATTCATTAACAATGTGTGCTTTATAAAATACAAATCCAAAAATATATATTTGAATAAATAAATGAGTTCAAGCTGGGTTGCAAACCAATCAAGTCAAGGTTCTGCAGTTAAAACATCAGAAGGATCATAGAATTTATAAATAGAAAGGGAAAAAAGTAAACTGCCCACTGAGTAATAGAGGTCTGTGAAACTCCGCACAAGCTCCGATACGTTCTGCTTCTGCACGCAAATTATATTGCTTATTAGATGCAAAGTACAGAGGAGGATTTCTTGATTGAAACACTGCAACACTGAGAAAAAAAATAAAAAAAAAAAAAAAAGTTTGTTACGGAGCTAATCGTCACAGCTTTAGCATAACTAAAAACCAGTTGCTAGTTCTTTACTTTCCTTACAGTCTGTTCTTTCCCTGCCTATAATAAAGCTGCATGAACCAACAAACCAGTGAAAAAGTAATCCTATGTAGCTACACCTTGAAAGGTGAACTTTACCAGACAGTTAAAATGAATGGAGCAGAATGAGAGATCATTGTATGGTGTGTTAGCTGAATCCAAGGCACGCACACACTATTTTTTATGTATATATTGTTTGATTGAAGCAGTAAAAGCCACCCCAAAGCATTATACAGCTGGTGCACAGATCTGCAACACATGGTATTGTGTAAAATAGCCCATATTACATAGAAACAGAAATGTTTGTGTGACGCAGAGCATGGATCAATTTAAAACTACCTGTTCATTCAAATGCCATCTCCTGACTTTTCCTGACACAGCGAGCAACTTTTCTCTTGAATTCACCATTTGGATCTTCCCTCCATTCTTTCTGTAAGCAAAGCTCAGTTTAAGTTTTTCAGATACTGCATCTACACAAAATCTCCTTTATTTTAATTCTAACATTTCTAAACCGCTAGATTACATCACATGGTCACCATGCAAGTGTATATTGCCATCCAAAGATGCTGCACTTAAAGATCACAGGGGTGGGAGGCACGACTGTACATTATACACCAACTCATTACAAATTGCACCCGGTTCTCCCACCACACACTGGGGGGGGGAAATGCATTCTACTTAAGATACTCTTGTGTTATTTATCCATTATTGTTGGCAGCGGACTTCCCAGGTAATACAACTAAGCTAAGGACAAGATATGTAGACGCCCAACAAAACAGACAGACCTAGAACTTATTCCAATAATAAATAAAATAAAAAAAGGGGGGTACTTACTGCAGCATCAACATTGGCTGGAGAATCGCTGTTTGGGTCAGCCAACATAGAAATAACACTGATCATGATGGTCTCTACTGTGTGAATTGGCAGCCAACGCTCCTCTGGTTTCTCATAGCCAAACTTGTCCTCACCAGGCTCATGAAGAATTGAGATGCAAACATCACCATTCTTTGCAACTAATGATGTGACCAGGAAAAGAAAAGAAAAAACACACAAAAGCGAACATTTGTTTTATATAGCGCCATCATATTCCATAGTCAGGACATAACTAGTATATAACAATTTGACTCAAATGAGCTTACAATCTAGGTGGGGCGTATTACACAATTACGGTAAAAGTGCCATTGTAAGGGATGGAGCAGCCACACTAATGTACTGCATTAGAGGGACTAGGAGAGGAGAGTTAAAGGAATATGGGAGGGCGTTAATGTACAGTGTTGTAAACATCCTTAACCCCTTTGTGACGAAGGCTTATTTTATTTTTTGTACCCTTCGTGACAATGGCAGTTTTAACATTTCTGCGCTGCTTGTGTTTAGCTGTAATTTTCTTCTTTCCTGTTTACTGAACCCACACAAGTTATACCGTATTTGCTCGATTATAAGACGACCCCGATTATAAGAGGACCCTCCAAAATCTGAATATTAATTTACGAAAAAAAGAAAAACCCTGAATATAAGACGACCCTATGGGAAAAAAGTTACCAGTAAATGTTAATTCATGTAAACTGTGAACATTTTTTTTTTTTTAATAAAAGCTATGATTGAGAAAAATATTTAGTTTTTATTTCCTTTTTTTTTTTCAACCTGCCCCCCCAGTTATGCACATCTGCCCCTCTGGCTTGCCACTCTGCCCCAGAATATCCTTATATGCCTCTGTGCCCCATGATATGCCTTTTGACCCTCTAAATGCCACTGTGCCCCATGATATGCCTTTTGACCCCCTCTATGTGCCACTCTGCCTCCAGAATTGCCTTATACCCCTATATGCCACTGGCATTTAGAGGGTTAAAAGGCATATTATGGGGCAGAGTGGCATATAGGGAGGTATAAGGCATTTCAGGAGGCAGAGTGGTGTATAAAGGGTTAAAAAGCATTTCTGGAGGCAGAGTGGCATTAAGGGGGTTAAAAGGCATTTCACAGAGCACCCTGCCTTCAGAAATGCCTTATGCCCCCCATTTAACACTCCCTCCCTCCTCCAAACCGTGTGATTGCTAACAGCAATCACAGTCCCATCATGCCTAGGTTCCAGCACTTACACATCCATGCTATCACACACACACTCATTCATTCATTCCCTCAATCACGCATACTCATTCAAATACCCTCCCCACCCCCTTACCTGAACTGCAGCTCCTCGATGCCGCTCACAGACTTCAGCAGGGGGCGCGCCCTCCCTCTGTGTTCTCTGGTACTGAACAGAGGAAGCAGGACTGGAGCAGAGTTATGTGATGTCACGTGAACTCTGCTGTGTTCCGCTTCCTCTGTTTAGTACAAAAGACCCTCCCACAGGTAAGTAGCAGGGCTCTTGTTGTAGCAGGGTTTGAGGTGCCCGAGGGGCCGCACCTCGGAAGCCCCTGTTTTAAGCAGATGTGCTACTTTTAGGACTTGCTCATATATTTATATCTATTTATTATTTTTTTATTTTTTTGGAGCTTGAAGGTTCCTCTGATAAGCAACACCATTGAAGTTTAGGAGGTGACCGTTGATCACCTCCTAAACACTTTTAAAGACAGGAGTTTGCCGCCATACAGTGTATGGCGGACGTTGAAGACCCAGGAAGGGGCCAGACACGGACCCTGATGCCGATCACGGTGTTGCTGAATGCCTCCACGTCGAGGCATTACAGCAACACCGTTTGGGTGCAGAAAGCGAACGTAGATCACTTTCTGCACCCGTTTAAAGTCATGAGGGACCTGGCATGTCAATTGTCATTAACACTTTGTTTTCGGGTGACGTGCCCGGACAGTCAATTGTCATTAAAAAGTTAAAGTGGGTCTTGGGGGATTTTTGGAAGGAGGGGGGAGAGACGGAGAGAACGATAGACAGGGGGGGGGATCTTGTAACCGTGCATGAGAGCTAGTAATCAGAGGAGAGGATAGAAGGAGATCATTGGATGAGCAGAGGGACCAGGAGGGGAACCGCTGTGAAGGGCTTTGAAAGTAAGAGTGAGGATTTTGAAATGAATCCTGAAGCGCACAGGCAGCCAGTGAAAAGACTGACAGAGGGGAGAGACGTTTGTAAAGCGATGGGAGAGGAAGGCAAGTCTGGCAGAAGCAAACAGAGTTACAATAATATAGGTTCTCTCCATTTACAAAGTGATCCCATAGACAAATCCTTTGGAGAAAGTTTGGGCCTTTTTCAGATGACATGAACACATCTTCCAATGAGAGAATTGTGCAATGTTTAACAGAATTAGGCATTTTGGAGTAAAAGAAAAGCACTCACCATTAGGATGCCATATTTCTGTAACAAACTTCATTTTTGGAGGTCTCAGAGGATAGTCATTTGGGAATGTTAGGTGTACTTTGAAAAAGCCACCCTCGCTGAGGAGAGAGAAAAAAAATATGGAACTAACAGATTGTAAGCTAGTGTTTAGGTATAAACCAGAGTTTGAAACCGGTCAGAAAGCGAATACAAGCAGGCATGAACATTGCAATATTATATATGCTTCCGCTTGCGCTTAAGGTCCGCTGTCATGGCTTGAGCGCCCTTAGTTATAGTTACATAGTGCCCATATACTGTCACTATTCCTCAGCACTGTACAATGGGTAAACAGGACATAACCAAAAGTAGGGCATATCAATTTGGAGACAATCGAGGAGATTTGAGTAAAGGACAAATAACCAAACTCTGTAGCTCCCAATACCTGGCCTGACATGCATCAGCCTGCTACTCACACACTTGCAGGTTTCCAGTAGGCCACAGTTGACAGATAATTGATACTTTACCGCCCTAGTCCACATAGCATGTCTAAATCATACACCCAACATCATTTTAGGGGCGCTGATCTGCCATATGTTGGGGACTTTTAGACAAACTTACAACAACGTATCCTGAGGGCCAATAAGCAACACTTCCCATTTGTAGATATCGTTGTCATCAATCAGTCCAGCAGAAAATCCTTCCACAGGGTTCTTGTTCAGTTCTATTAAAGAAACAGGACAGAAGTTAGGAAGGAAAAACACAGGAAGAAGAGTCACCACAGTGCCAAGTCTTACTGCCAACTTAAAGCTCAACATCCCAAACAAACATGGTAGAAGAAATCCCATCAGTAATGTCTTTCTTAAATGGGAAAATGCTACATTTTATTTTAGCCCCCAATTCTTCAGGTCTAGGAATTTACAAGGATGGAGTTCTCTACAATCAATGCCCTAGAACTTTTTACCACATTTTATGGTCTAGAAACCAGTTATTTTAATGAAAAAATGTATAAGACTTGGTTCATAAAACGGTATCCATCTTAGAAAAAAAAGCCTCATATTAGAAAGTGTTATCCAACGTGCTCCAAGCTCCAGACTTTCCAACATTCTCTGAAAATGAGGACAGCCGGCTAACAAAACCGCTTCACGTTCCACAGAGCTCGTGGCCCATGAACAGAAGACATCTGACAGGAAAGTGACAGCTCCGAGTGACCGTGGAAAGTGTGCCCGGGGTGTACACCGCTGTAACGGAGTAAACGCCGGGGAATGAGTTGATATTAACGTTCAGGAACACTTCTCGTGACTTGTGAAACACCGGAATAAATAAAAGCCGAATGAAAAGCTCACCTGCTAATTGTTTCCTGAGAAGGAGGACCGCTTGCTCTGACATGGCGTGGGCTTTAGAAATCAAGGCTACCCTTCAACTAGGCTCCCTTCCGACACCTCTCCACTCACTCTCCGGCTAAAAGAACTTCCGCCCTTATAGACTCCCAGTCCTTCCTGGAACGCATGTAGGGCCTTTTCTGGGTTGGACCGCACAACGCAGTATAGAGAGACGCCATTTTTGAAAAGGGCAAGGTCCTTCATGAAACTTTGTTAGAGTAAATGACACTACTAAGTACTTTGTTTTCGGATACGCATCTGCACAAAGAATTGATATGAGGAGGCGGTCCCGGAAAACACACCCGTGTAGTAAATCATAATCATATACAATCACCGAGTACGTACGTGCATTGCCCATGACAAACATGAACGCCTTTTGCTTCACAGTTAGGTCGCGGCTAAAATATTATTTTTATGTGGCCTGAATATGCCTGTTCCAAATTTTTTAGTACACGGAGTTAATGGGAAGCTAAATGGTACAAATTTCACAAGTCCTCATGACGGCTACGATCATTTATAAAACAAACATTGAAACAATAAAGAACCAAGAATATGAAACCGCATACGGAAAAATATAACCTAAATGTATCCAGTAATATTACCAGCATAGCTTTTACTGTTACTTTCCCACATATAAATGCTTGCAGAATATCGCAAACGGGCATAGAAGAGGCAGCTAATCTTTTATATCTGATACAGGTCCTCGCCGGGCGCCATGATTTAATGCTAGTTGTGCTGCTGGGTGGAGTTGTGTTGATGTGTGTGATTGTTGTAGTTGATTAGCAATCATCGTGAAAATGAATGTAATCGATCATGTGCGGGATATGGCTGCTGCTGGCCTGCATTCTAACGTTAGGCTGCTGAGCAGTTTGCTGCTGACCATGAGCAACAACAACCCGTGAGTAATGCATGGGCTGGCTGGAGACACACAAAACCTGCAGCCATAGGGAACCAGTGACAGCACAAGTGGAGAGAGGGGCGAGTGAGGCTGAACCCAGTCAGGAATCACAATGGTGTCATGTAACAGCACCAGCCTGGCCTGTAACATTCTAGAGCTGGGATTTCATAATGAGAGATAGTGGCTCAATGTCTCCAAGTCATAGGGGCTGCTTGAGCTTCATCTCCGCTTGTCACCTATCCCTCGTGAGTGACAGACTGCCATGGAGGTGATTGACAGCCCAACAGGCAGAGGCGGACCTACAGACAGACAGACAGACAGACAGACAGACAGAGAGGGAGAGACCAGCAGGTGTTTGTGGAGCTTGAGAAAATGGGCTTCTGCTAAGAGGCTACTACAGGGGACGGCGTAACCATCGAACCGTCTGACAGAAGTTGTCGTACCGGGACAATGAATTCACAATCGAGTGTGATGCCAGTTTAGAACCCAACATAGTTAATGCTGTAATGCGTTGCGAGTCTATACCGTACGGTTCAACACTGATCTTAATTGTTGTTTTCAGGGAAATGTTTTCACCGTCGCAGAAGTACCAGTTGCTTGTCTATCATGCTGATTCACTTTTTCACGACAAGGAATACAGAAATGCTGTCAGCAAATACACCATGGCCCTCCAGCAAAAGAAGACGTTAACCAAGACTTCCAAAGTGAGGCCGTCTACTGGAAATACAGCCACCACACCACAAAATCAGGTAGGCACAACTCGCCAACAAGCAGTGGTCAAATACATCTTGAATTCTTAGTTTTATGGTTTATACATCTAAATTCCACCTTGTTTTGCAGAATACATCCAGTGCTGTGGAATCTGCTGACTCGATATCAATAAAATGTTATGTAAAAGTGTAGTATTTCTGCTCCTTATGTCTAACGTAAGAGCAGCTCAAGATTTGAGTTTTTATTGAGCTCCAGTAAGGTATCTCTCCTCTGTTATTATATTACGGTTAATTTATAGAGGGCCAAAAGATTCCATAGAACTGCTACATAAGCGAAGTGGACACTAATGTTCAACAACATTATAATTGAGAATAACATTAACGTGTTGTGATGTACTGGAAAGGATGAAGTAGAGGGCACTGCTCTTAGGAGCCGATAGTCTATTAGGGGGCTGAAGTTGAGGTCCTTCTTGGGTAAGGGTGATTTAATTGTAGCAAGGCAATGTATCAGATTCCAGAGAATAGAAAGAGCTGGAGACTTGAGCAGGTGATAGTACTTGGAGCGTAGAGTACAGGTAGGTGAATATTGGGAGAAAGGGAAGAATAATAGTAAGCCACGGTGTTATGAAGGGCTCCGTAGGTAAGGGTCATGAGTTTTTTCCTGTTCGGAACTGCCACAATGTGACAGCAGATGGAGTCCATCTAGATGGGGCATTGCAAGAAAAGAAATTAGTATTTCAGTGTCTTGCATGAGGAAAGTCTGAATTGGAGCTGTGAAGACAATCGCTTAATATTTTTAATGAATATTTTGTAATCATAGATAATTCTGAAAGTGGAAAAATGTCGGCTTGCGTGTATGTGATGAATTCTTCTCTGTGTTTAGGCAGTTTTGTGGTTGTTCACGTTACCTAGCTTGGCCAAGTTTGTATTGCTGTTTATCTGAATTCCTCTCCTTGGATCCTAGAGTCTGCCTTCAGAGATTGAAGTCAAATATAAGATGGCAGAGTGTTACACCATGTTAAAGCAGGACAAGGATGCTATAGCCATTTTGGATGGAATTCCTTCACGACAGAGAACCCCAAAGGTAAAATGGATGTTTTTTGGGGGGGGTTCCCCTAATGTTCCTGTTTGAATCGAATAATCGCTGGTTTACTATTTGAGTTGTTCACTTGTGTTTCCCTTTGTGTAGATCAACATGATGTTGGCCAATTTGTACAAGAAGTCTGGTCAGGAGCGTTCAGCTGTCACGAGTTACAAGGAAGTTCTCAGGCAATGCCCGTTAGCCCTTGATGCCATCCTAGGTACAGCCTAAGTATATGTTTCTTAGGCCGTAACTTAGTTTTACAGCTTTGTAAGTTGGCAGGTTTTTTCCTCTTGCTAAAATAATCATTTTTTTTTTCGTGCACACTGGCACTTTGAGACTACATTTTTAGTTTGAATGCATGGGTTTCATTATACATCCTTTTTATTTTTCCCCACCGGCAGAGAGGATGAAAATAGGTGCACCTATTGTTTGCAAGAACTCTGTCTTACTGGCTGGCCGTAACGCTTTTCAGCAGGAATGCATGTCGGTAAATTGTTTGCAAAAGTATGAAAGGACTCTCATTGACCGTTATTATTCTTCCAACAAATGGGCTGCGCGTACTACCGTAATAAAGAAAAGAATATGTTCGGTTTATAGGATACATGCTGTTCTCTGCGATGTTTGGGGCTAAGCGGGGGTAGATTTCTAAGACGTCCGCCATACAAGGCTTCGCTCTGAACTGTGAGCCTCCAGATGCTGCATATCTTTAGCTTTCAAGATATGGCTTTGGTGAAAAAATGTGGCCCTCCTGGGATTCTAAGTAGAACAGTATTATGTGACATTTGGTATTTCGTCTGGAACAAGGCAATGATTGTGCATAATTGGACCTTGCATTTATTATTTAGCATTTGGAGACCTTTGTATTTATTGTTCCACTCGCAGGTTTGCTGTCTCTATCTGTAAAAGGTGCTGAAGTCGCATCCATGACTCTCAATGTCATCCAGAGTATTCCCAACTTAGACTGGCTTTCTGCTTGGATCAAAGCATATGCTTTTGTTCACACTGGAGACAACACAAGAGCTATTAATACAATCTGGTAAGGAGAATATCCCATCAGGCATTCAATAACGTGTTATTAAAAACCCAGTATTAAACCTAAGTGTTGGACGGCAAATACTTTGTATATACATAGATGGCATTACGCTACCATGCTGTTTCTCCCATGTTCTGAAGCCTGATTTGATTGGTCTGTGTTATGGAATATACAGATGAGTGTCTAGTTTTAAAATAGTTAAAAAAACAAACCAAAACAATTGAATGATTTATAATGTGTTTTAGTTAAGGTTTAGAATGCACAAGTTGAAGTGATGCATTCCTCCACGTAAAACAATCTTTAAGGTTCCTTAACACAATATTGAGAAAATATTGTTTTATTTATTTTCTAGAGGAAATGTCTCACATTTACTAATATTCTGAAGATATTCTTTAATATACTGTAAAAGCATGATCACAGTTTTACATTTTAATGTATCAATCAATTTCTCAGTTCTCTCGAAAAGAAATCTTTACTGCGAGACAACGTGGATTTGCTTGGAAGTTTGGCGGACCTCTATTTTCGAGTGGGCGATAATAAAAATGCTATTCTGAAGTTTGAACAGGCACAGATGTTAGATCCCTATCTCATCAAAGGTAAGCAATTGTCTTTGACCATCATGGGGTATAAAATTTAAGACCGCATGTTACATTGTGCATTGGTTTTGGCTGCTGTCACCAGCTTACAGTAGGCTTTGCATCTATTTTGTCTATCTTTCTGCATGTTGGTTTAGTCTGTTTACGAATGATCCGTGGGATATTTTGAAGTCTGTTTTTTTCAAATCAAATTGTAAATTACAATCAAGCATTTCTTTATTTTGAGTTTGTATTGAGTCATTTTCTTTCTCCACCCCTAGGGATGGATATTTATGGATACCTGCTTGCCAGAGAAGGACGGTTAGAGGACGTAGAAAATCTTGGTTGTCGACTGTTCAATATATCTGATCAACATGCAGAGCCGTGGGTGGTCTCGGGGTAAGGAGCTTGGGGACTTTAACCAGACTCAAATGCAACACAATATGCTGGAATGTCTGCTATACTGGGATGTTATAATCCAATTTTAAAAAGTGTCCCAAGGCACTTACAGAAACATGGATTATTTTGTGATATTTTTTTTTTTTTTTTTATGAATCATACCTCAAATTGTAACCTCTTCTTCTGCTTTAAGGTGTCACAGCTTTTATACCAAGAGACATTCCAGAGCCTTGTATTTGGGAGCCAAAGCTATCCAGTTAAACAGTAATAGTGTCCAAGCTTTGCTTCTGAAGGGGGCAGCCCTGAGGAACATGGGAAGGGTACAAGAGGCAATTATCCACTTTCGGGAAGCAATCAGGCTGGCCCCCTGCCGCTTAGATTGTTGTGAAGGTTAGTGTTGGAGAGCGACACACCAAGTACTGTGAAATTATACGTGCCCATCATGTGTGCTTTCTTCAATATTTGTAACAAATACCAATTATTTTTTTTTATTCAGTTTTTCACATTTTTAATACAAACATATAAAACAAAGATCAGAAATAAAGAGGCTGAGGGAAGATCAGCAGATCATTTTTCACACAAATGTCATTTAGCTCCAATCTATTTTTTCCTTTTAAATAATAAAAAAAAACCACATCATCTAGAAACCATTCCTCTCCCCAAAAGCCAAATTTTTATTTAATGAAGTGGTTTCTGGAGTGGCAAGCCAATTTGGGCGTGATATTATTTTATTTTACAGCTAGCCAAGGAAACTGACTTTTTGCATATTTCAGTAGACTGATTAAAATAACTGAAAAGACTATTTTTATCAGGAGTAAGTGTATTAATAATTAGAGGTCAATACACCTAACCACTCATTATTTTTATTCTGCTCCCATGATCCAATTTTTTTTTTTTTTTTTGTATTTTTTATATTTTTATGCTCCAAAAGACAATATATACTTTATATTTTCATGGACGCCTAGAATATGAAATAAAAAAATCCTACCTATTGTTTCCTGCTGTAAAAACATGAGATTCCATATCGCCATTACAATATGGAGAGAGGGAAAATTAACAAGGACATTTAAAGTGACAATATACAAAATATGCAATAACGTTGACACTTGTTAGGAACTACTGTCGCTTCTCTCTTAAGTTTACAGTTTGATGTTGTCTTCAGCATAACTTTATGCATATTTCAATTGTTGCAGTATATTATAAAATATGGAAAGAAAAAAAAAAATTACATTAGATATTTCCTTGAAAGTAATGTGAATCTGACTTTACTGTGGTGTGTGTGTGTTTTTTTTTTGTTTTTTTTTTGGTTTTTTTTTTTTGTCTGCGCTGGACAGAAATGTTAGTGTTTGACCACATGGTGGCGTTGCTCTTTTTCTGCGGAGGGGGGCATGCTGTGAAACCATCATGCAACTTAATTTCAATCCATAAGAGATTAATTAATAGATGCAATAACATAAAATAAAGAACATGCTGTTGACATAGACCATCATATTTTTACTGTTTAATTTAGAACATTAAGGGGCTGTGAGTTTAGCTATGCCAACATATATATAATGTGCTTCTCTTGATAAAAATGAATAAAGTTAGCTTTTCCCTCTTCCTGCAACTTTTAAAATGAACTTTCTTTCTCTGCTCTGAATAGTTTTCCTATATAGTATTTCTTTCATTTAGGATTGTACCTCGTGCCAACGCGCTTGGATGAAATTGTTATCCGGTGAACAGTGTTTTGACAATAGGTTTTTGTTCTTGCTTTCCCAGGTCTCATAGAATGTTACTTGGCGTCCAACAGCGTTCGGGAAGCCATGGTAATGGCCAACAATGTGTACAAAACCTTAGGAGCCAATGCACAGACCCTGACTTTGCTGGCAACAGTGTGTCTGGAAGATCCAGTGACCCAAGAGAAAGCGAAAACCCTTTTGGACAAAGCTCTTTTACAAAGACCGGATTATATAAAGGCAGTGGTGAAGAAAGCAGAGCTGCTCAGTAAGCCAGTGTTTTTTGGATTCTCTATTCTTTCATCTGTTCCAGCAACCAAAAGCTAGTTGTTCCACTGTCTAGATGTTTTAAGGCATTCATATACTGATACATTTCAATATATAGTATAATATAATAGTTTGTGCAGAATGATGATGAGCTTTAATGCTATCGTAGCCATTGTAACCGCTCCGGCATACTGGCTTTTAACTATTGGTATATTTATGGCTTCCCTAAAGCAGTTCACCCCTTCTAGGGTTGCTGCTTTACATATATGACTTTATATTGTATCAGTTGCCAAACTTGGACCTTCTTGACTTGTAGGGTTGGTTTGTGCTCTTTGTTATATACTATAGATCATTAGTCATATAGTCACTTTGAGAAATTAAGATTTAGGAATTTGGTTTATTACAGCTCAAAGTTAGGTTTATTTAACACATTTTGATGATTTTATATTGTTAACCAAGTAAGCAATCATCCTACTTTAATTGATTCATTGTTTGTGATTGACATAGATTCAAACGTGACCTTACCTTCCTATATATTGTCACCCCTCTGTCTGCCTTCACTCTTTTATGCATTTACTCGTTCCACCAAATCTGTATTCCCAATCTTGTGTAATTACTAAAGGATGATGTTGCTGTAGTGTTTTTAATGTCCCATCTTCACTACTAATAGTAAATATCTAACCCCAGTGAGCTTCTTGTGCCAGAATAGGACTGTTGGACCTGTGTTAGGGAGTTAAATCAGTGAGATTCCTAGAATTGTGGTTCATATATTGAATTATGCAGGGCCATAATAACTTTTTTTTCAAGAGACATTTGCCATGATTGGTCCTCCATAATGAATAACAAGTTGGTGAGTTAAAAACTAAACTCTCCTCTCCTGCAAACGTTGCTCACATTTATACAATTTACCCCAATTTAACTTATTTACAGGTCGAGAACAAAAGTACGAAGAAGGAATTGCCCTTCTGAGAAACACTCTTGCCAATCAGAGTGACTGTGTCTTGCATCGCATGCTGGGAGACTTTCTTGTGGCTGTGAATGAGTTTCAGGAAGCAATGGATCAGTACAGCATCGCCCTAAGGTATACTTCATACTGGCCACTTTAACAATACTTCGGGCTTACTAACATTATACTTGTACCAGCCGTTCATATTTAGCAAAGTAGAACGACTTGTTTAAGAAAAATCTGCATGTGATTTTCCCATTTAAATAAGGGCTTGTGTTTATTGATGAAAGGTGGCATGTTGGTTAAAGAATACTCCAAAGAAAATGTATTTAGCATATGTTGCTAGAAACTTGTATGTTCATTTGGAACATATGGACCATCATGAATAATTTCACAGTAATTCAGAGATTTGCTTTTCTTTAGGGCTTATAGTGCAGACCATATATCGATAACTGTGCTTGTTCTCTCTCGCTCTGGTTGTATCCTAGTGAAACGTGTCCAGCTTAGCACACCTAAATGCAACTTCCCAGTATGGAGTTACCAGCTCTGATCTATGCATTCTTGTTCCATTCTGGTAGATATTTTAAAAGAGACACAAATGCTTTGGCTTGTATAACGGATCATTTTTGAATGTACAATTAATTTTTATCCTAAAGAGTCTTTGTTAATGGGGCTTTTTGTTGTATTTCTTACTCTTTGAAATGTAATTCTTGTTTCTCTTAGCTTGGATCCTAATGACCAGAAGTCCCTTGAAGGAATGCAGAAAATGGAAAAAGAAGAAAGCCCAACAGATGCCACTCAAGAAGAAGATGTGGATGACATGGAAGGGAGTGGAGAAGACGGAGACCTAGAGGGTAGTGACAGCGAAGCTGCCCAGTGGGCAGATCAGGAGCAGTGGTTTGGAATGCAGTGAGCTCTGTGGGAAGGAGGAATTATTCACATAGTTTGTTATTCCTCTATATTTATGCTAAGAAAATCTTAGCTTACAGAACAATGACTTCCACACCAAGGTGGAGCTTAAAGATAGCAGCTTCTGTGGGACATTATGAGAGCCATATTATGTACAGGTCACGAGAAGCATTGTGCCTAACAGAGGTTTTGCACTCTCCCTTGGCATATTCCTAGCCGTAATCCGTCAAACATTTTGATTATGAGATGTTTCCATCTCTCATCAGTAGAGAGATTTTTAAAGGCCGAAGTGTAACGCTTCTCTGGCTGAACACAGCTTTCCGTGTTTCATCTGTGTTTACAATTGGGGATTTATCCAAGTAGCAGTGTGTTAAATCGCTCCCTATGTCATAAACCATGTAAAATCCACTGTTAAAAGTTCATCATCATGCTATGACTGGCTGCCGATGATCGGTCTTCTAAGTTTCTCTGAATCATTTTTAATCGCCCGCAAGATCTATTTTCCCATTTTCTTGATGCTGTATCGACTGGTTAAAAATATATAAAAGTTATAGGTTCCGTTAACTTAATCATTTAGGATTCTATACCTTCTTTAAAGGTAAAACAGAGTAACGCCTAGAATCAATAATTTCCGATGGTCCCAAGCAGATGTTTTGCTGTACATAACCCTGACTTCTGTCTAAAGAGAATGCAGTAAAGTCGTTTTTTCATAAATATATACAATCCTCCTCAGTAGGGTTAGCCAGAATTCTTTCCTACATAGTGTCTTGTATTTTTATTTTATTTTTTTGGCGTATGCTTATTTTTTTTCTGTGATATGATCAGTTGTCATGTTATGTCATTGTGCAGTTCACACATACAATTAGGCAATGGCAAGCTCCTGAAATGTGAAAATGTATACAGTGTATACAAAATGACAGGCTTTAAAAGTGTGCAAAGGACAATTGCATTTCTTTTGAATAAAATAAGATAATTTGATTACCGCCTCGTTGATGCACAGAAGAGCAGTCCTTTAACTGTTTGTGGAAGTCTTTGTATTGCATGACCACTAATGGGATGCACGGTTGGTCTGGTGGACCCACATATCACATAAGTGACATCTTGTGGGGAATAAAGCTTCTCTGTATGTGGAAGGGCTGCTAATTTACAGTCTTTAGTAAAGTCACCATCCTTATGTAATTTCATATCCAAGCACCACAAAGTGCATTTAGCCGATTGTTTTCTATTTTCCATCATAAGATTAATCAGTATTACAGCAGTAAACTGTACATCATCTGTTTAAGTAAAACAATACATAATGGTTCACAAGGGGGAAGGTAAAAGCAAAATACAAATAATGGCAAAAACATCTCATAGTACCATGATAAAGGCATCAACATGCATATGGACGACAATAACCAGACAACACCTGGGAACAACAATTGGGAGGACCCGGTTTGTCACTCAGTTTTCCAAGGTTCATGGAAAAGATATCAGATCTGGAAATGACACCAAGGAAACATGCCCCTTGGTGTATGGACCAGGTCCTCCATATCTCAGATAAGCATGATCCAAAATGGTAAAATTTTGGGGTGTGGCTGTCGGACATGAAGGTAACCCCTTAAAAAACGGTCATTCTGCCCTTTACTGTGAAAACATCGGCAGCTTAAGGGATGTCGATGTTCTTTTACAGTTATTTACAGTTTGTCAATGGAGTTAAATTAAATGATTGGGATTTATTCACTAAAAATTCAGTAGAAACATTGTACAGGGTCAACCACAGTTAGTGTCAACTGCTGAACGAATGGAAGATGACCAAATATAACATGGGAAAAAAGGGTTTCCAGGGCCCATTGTTTGATCTAATGTTAACATGAAAGAAAAAAATATATATATATTGCAGGTGTACTTATTTTCATCGTTAATGAACCCAACATTTTTGTATTTTTGTTTCTAGTGTTTTTTCTCTTTTAATCAATCTGTGTGATGAATGCCGTTTGGCAGGGTAAAGTTCTGCCTTCTGAGGCAAGACATCTGGTTTTAAACCTAGCAAAAACTAACACATCATGAGAGAAACCATCTGAAAATCCAGGCTTGTCGTTTGTGCCAAAACCAGAGCTTTTAGCCTGTGAAGCTTCGTAGAAGTGATCCATTAAATAAGTCAACCATGCTACATTTAATGTACAGCATATAAGCGATGGGTTTTTATTAGATTTTGGTAAAGCAACCAGCAAAGAATAGTTTGGTATTACCCTGAAATTATTACGTCTAGTGCCAGCCGTGGATTTAATATGTAAATTATTTTTAACCCAAGGCGTGTATAATGTAGCTTGCCACTGCACCATTTTAATACCTAGGGAGAATGGCTATTCGAAGTGGCAGGGGCATCAGTCAGCGGCAATGAATAATCAAGGAATTGGTTGTGTTTTAAGGTAATGAGAGCTAATCTGAATGTAGAAGCTTGTTTTGAATGGTGAGGTAGGTTATAGAGGTAAAAGAGCATGATGAAGCTGGTGACTCTCAGACTCTCTAGTGAATACACCTCTAGGTTTTCTACAGAAGCATGCAATCTATTCACTTTAACATTAATCATCTACTACCAGACATGTCCACAAAGCAGTTAAATAAAACTTACACTGTGCCCTTGCTGTCTGCAATGTTAGAAAGGCAATTCTAAATTTACCGTCATAGAACCTGCCCTGGATTGTTTTCTAGGCCACAATCCTTTTTATCACATTACAGATTCAATTTAATTGAGATTCATTTCCCATAGGGGTTCAATGACAATGTCCCATGACGAGGTACCTAGACACGACCCGGTACCTAGATACCACCTCTACATTTTATTTCCTTAATGTTTTCTTACTGTTGTTTGATTTTGTGCAGGCCTAGGTTTGACACCCATCCTAGTTTCATTGGGACATTCCCAGGATAAAGATGTAAGTCCCAAATCTGTTACCACTTTATGTCCCGGAAACTGTGGGGCTGGTGGCTTTTTTTCCCCCAAGATAGAGGTGTTAGTGTAAGGGTCTGGGTGTGCATGTGTGTGTGCCATGTCTCCTCCCAATTCTTTCAATTCTATCTCTTGCCTTTTTCATCTTTCCTCGTCCTATCCCTCTCGTCACCCTTTGCTCTTCCTTTCCCTCTTCCTCCTTTTTTTTTTCTTCTCTTTTTTTACCCTATCATCCCTCGCCTCTCTTTCTAATAAACAAAATGCAAACACATTTTTTGTTCTAAAGTAGAAAACCACACCCAAAAATAACCCATCAAAGATTGTCTTGGTAAAAGGTGGCAACCCTATGCTGGGCAGAGCTGAAGAATTATCAGCAATAACTTTTAGATATGAAATTCCTACCCGTGTGTTCTTTTATTCAATAAACTTTTAACTCAAAAAAGTCTTTTTATGTTTTCCCTTCTTTTAAATCACTGTGATGTGTATGCTGGGTATTCAACAGAACTGTTTCTCTGTTGTCTGTGGCCAACTGTCCCATCAACCTCATTCCTATTTTACTTGGTATAGGGGCAGCAGTCAATTGCCACTGTTGACTAAAGGCTGCCCACAGCCATTGATTAATGAAGATGGACCTAAGAAGAATAATGATTGCGGCCCCTACATGTTTCCTTTACTGGCTTCAATGGCGGTACACATGATTGCACACGAGAAGACTGACAGGAGGCCAATCCCTTCCCACACGGCTCTGATTTCTTCTTGTATATTTTTATGATACTTCACATACAGACATTTGGGTTTTCGGTGCAGTCTACAGTAAGCATGTAAGACAGAACTAGGTAGCATGTAGTAAACGTCTTGTTTACCAGATGTGCTACGGACAGCTCTGTTATGAGGCCATTTAGGCTATTTGACCGTTCGACTGTTTGTTTTTTGTGGAGAAGATTTCAATAGTCGCATTAAATAGGTGGCTCCTTGATGTAGGTCATTGTATCACAGAGCATTCTAGGCAAAATAAGAACAAGCACAGAACGTATTAATAACGCTAAAGCTGAAGGGACTATGTGTCCCAGTTATTTATCTGACTACCACTCCAAAGCGATCTGGGATTTTTAGCTCTCTATAATTGCTTTTAACACAAATTTTAGGCTACTGGTTTCTAATTAGGAATATTTTTTATTTCTCTACCTATTCTACACAAAAAAGTACAGAAAATGTCAACAAACAAAAAACTCAGTGTAATCTGTTGTGCAATAAAACAAAAGGCTGTTGACTGGCATCTGATAGGGACCTAAGAGTAAAAAAAAGGCCAAGGAGAGAGGGGGTTGGTATGAGTGTAGCAGGGCATAGACTGGAAGCGTGGACGAGGGATATATATGTAACTATATATGATGATATAATTTTATACAATTACATATAATTATTAATGGACATAGCATGTAGGGCATAGTTACAATTGGCATAGACACCCCAACCCCTCAAGACATAGCTAAGCTCAGAGATAGGAGTGACAGATGGACAAGTGATATGGGTCTTAACAGAGAGAGCAGGTTGCGAGAAAGGGTAGCTGAAGCTGTGGAGAGAAAGGTGGGCTAGCATTTAATCCATCCGCATATTATATACTGATATGTATGTATAAGGTGGTTCGCTAATTGGCATATGTATGGCTACTGAGTTGTGGATTTTTTGACACATGTTAAATATCTTACTTCATAAAAGGAAGACTAAGAGTTATTGACAAATGGATGGGAATGACTGGGGAATGACTGGGGAAAGCGTTTTGAGGCGTATAAGAGAAATGAGTGGGGAGTAGAGGCAGGCAGAAAGAGGCAGGGGTGAAAGAGAAAGTTGAGTAGAAGTAGAGGATGATTTGAGTGAAGCCGGGCAGCCAGACTCGCTTTTCATAAGCAGACCAGCAATGTTGGGAGAGAAAGAAGGGGAGCCAGGCTCATGACAAAACTAATGGTGCCAGTAAATGATACAGTGGCAGTACTCTAAACCTTTCCCACATATGATACAAGTAGATGTATAACCGCCACAGTGGTCTTTTTGCCAAAGATATACATATTTTTTATATATCACTGATCAATAAGTTACTTATTTATCCATCACGCAAACTGCAAAACAGCAGCTTACATTTTGTTTTATATCCATTTATGATTATTGACACACAGTTTAACTCGAGCTCAGGGTTTAATAAAGGCTAACATTTCTCCTGCCAAAGACAGTGGTTGGAAGTTTTAAGTAAAATGTAAGCTGTCAGCATTTTACAAAAAAGTGTAACAAAGATGGCAAAATGCAAGAGGTGGAAAAAAGAGCTCTTTTGACAGGCTTTGTAGTCAGTCCATAGTAGAACAGGGGCTTAACCCCCGGGGCAAGTAGTTGCACTTTACTAGGCCCTGCAGAGCCGTCTCTTGTAACTTAATTCATTAGCTAAACCACCCTAACAGTTAAATGAAATGGCTAAATAAAATTCCACATAATGTACAAATGCTGTGGCAGAACGGGCCGTAGCAGCTTCCCAGTTGGATATAATATATTCATGTTGGACCCTATCCTAGGCCTGACCCAGGGCAGCTCCACTGGCTGCCCCCTCTGTAGTCTCCATCCTTACTGTTAAACACGACCAGTAGATGATGTCATACCCTGGTGCTCTGCCTCTTAAGAACGAGGGGCCGATAGGCACAGACCCCATAGTGTGAATGAGTGAGTTGGGAAGATCAGAGACCTCCTTTGTAACCTGACTGTTAAGCAGCAGCAGTTTCAGCCAAGTCAGAGGCCATGTCAGAGCCCCGAGCAAGCATTATAGATCTGTACATGTTAATTGCAGCACTGTATTAATTAGTTATTTACTAAGTAGTGCAAGCATGGAGAGTCCTAGTTTTGGTACCCTGCCTATGGGCGGGTAGCAGCTCAGTCTGTAACTGCTTTATATATCTCTATAGCAGGATGATAGGATATGCTGAAATGTACATCTAAAAAATGATTTTTATGAGATTCCAGTGTAAACAATGTATACATAAAGCATAAATACTGGTGCTTTAACTCCCTGAAAAATCCCCCGTGCTTCTCGAAAGCATTTGAGCTGGGGAATCTAAAAAGCCATGGAGAGCCAAATAAGGAAGATTTGCTAGGGTTTGTTTTATGCTTTCATCTTTGATTTTCCAAAGATGTAAACATATTATTAACAAAATCCTTGTAACGTCGAACGTAACCACTACATCAGAGTCTGACAAATCTGCATAGAATTTCATATTGAGCTCAGTAGGCTGTAAAGATTTGGCTCGGTTCCCAGCCTATGTATAAGAGACACTGGTAGTAATGCTTAACTTAACACGCGGTACACTGTCCACTGAGTATATGTCATTTTACACACATTAACCCAATACACGGGATGTTTTATAGCAGCACTAGAATATTTTAATATTCTCCTTCTTTATATCGCTATTCGAGTTCTCGTGATGCTATTTGCACAAGTCAAAATCAACAAGCTTGTATCGTTACAAAAGTAATAGGAATTGATAGCAATTAGATTTTTCCACAAAGTATAATTGGGAACGGTAAATTGGAATAGGAGCTTATCAAGCCTAGACAAAGGCCTACTACTCATAAAATCTTAGCACTTTTATTATCAAGAGTTAATGAATAGCTTATAGATTATGATTCAAAAAACCCATTGGCAGAAGAATTGGTGGAGGATGAGGACAATGTGTCCTTCTTTCCTCTGATGTCCCTTTTTCTAGGACTCAGAATGTTTGTTGGGGATGAGTGTGTCACGGTGTTCTAAAAGTCATGTGAATAGAAACAGGAGATCTTTATAAAATACGTTGTGTGAATAAAATACATTTTTATACAATTACACAAATAACTTAAATAGGTCATGAAGCTGTATTAAAACTCTACAAATCCCCAAAAACATTATTGTTATAGGGGGTAGTAGAAAGTAGCCTCTTGCATTATTCATGTTTATTTGCATAACAAAGTAACACACTTTTATGTTTATGATAAACATGGAGTCTTGTTTTGTTGCCTTTAAGGAATTCAGTTGATGAGCCCACTAACTTATTGACCAAATATAAGTCTTACTGTTTACTGTAAATATTCAGCTTGCTGCCTAATGCCTCTCTTATCTCATCTGCTGGGGGTCCCTTGGTAACCTTTTGCTTCTTCTTGAAACTTTTTGGTTAACTCTTTCAATTGACACCTCCCAAGTCTATCTACTTAGGAAGAAGAATCCTTCTTAGCTACCAGGTGGTCTACTTTTTCTGGGAGCTCATTGTCTGCTGGGTATGATTGTTCTACAGTCATAACAACATGTATGGAAACACCAGAAAACTGGTTCATAAATTTAATTGTGTAAATAAAATATAATATTTCTCTTCCTATCAAAAACTCATATAAAAGTCACATAAAAAATATTTTTTTAAAGCCTACTCTCTAACCACAAAGACGGGCCCAGTCAAGTTCCTTCACACCAAACTCGCCTAACCACTTATTTATGGACCTTGGTTTGCGCACAGGTGGACAGTCAGGCTGGAATAGGGCCTTTGCCAAACTGGTGCTGCAAAGTTGAAAGCATACAATTGTCTAAAATGTCTTTGTGTGGTCAGCATTAATATTACCATCCATGGTACTAAGAGCTCTAGCCCAGGCACTATGCAGTCAGGTAGGTAGCTTTCTCCTGGCATCCATCAAACCCAGATTTGTCCATCAGACTTCCTGATGATTCATCACTCCAGGGAACATGTTTCCACTTTAGACTACTATAGCTGACGCTTGGCTTTGCGCATAGTGACCTTCAGCTTGCCCGTAGCTGCTCGGCCATGGAAAACTATTTTATGAAGCTCCCGACGCACAGTGCTTGAGCTGATGTTGCTTCCAGAAAGCAGTGGAGAACTTTGTAGTAAGTGATGCTAGAAAGGACAGGCAACTTGTACGCGCTATGCACTTCAGTACTTTGTGAGAGTGTATGGTCCAGAGCTTTGTGGCTGAGCTGTTGTTACTTCTAGACACTTCCATTTCACAATAATAGCACTTACAGTGGACCAGGGCAGAAATTTCACAAAGTGACTTATAGCAAAGGTGGTTTTCTATGTGGCACGTTTAAGGTCACTGAGCTCTTCAGTATCACTCTTTCTACTGCCAATGTTTTTTTAAGGAGATGGCTGCCTATCTGCTTGGAGTGATACACCTGGTAGCAATGGGTATGATTGAAGCACCTAAACTCAATGACCTTTGGTCATACAGTATAAGTGCTCTTGATGCTCTAGCCAAACTATATGTTTTATAAGTAACCTACCACTACAGTGTCTTGCAAAAGTATTCACCCACCCTGGCATTTTCCCCATTTTGCTGCATTACAACCTGAACTTAAAATGGATTTTTATTTGGATTTCCTGTAATGGACATAGACAGAATAGACCAAATTGACAAAGTAAAAAAAGTGTTTTTTTAAAAAAAAAATGCTAAAAAAAAATAAAATGGAAAAGTGGTTCGTGCATATGTATTCCTATGCTATGAAGCCCCTAAATAAGACCCACACACACACACTTTAAAACTGCATAGTTTCTATGGTTAGGCAAACATTGGCAGGGGTACAGCAAAATTATTATCATTATATACTTAGGGATTATGCGGTACCACCGTCAATGTGTGCCTATACATTGAGCCAGACACTGACAACCCCTATCACTATATACTAAGCCAAACATTGATGTGGTGTAGGCTTAACACTAGTGACTGGCATAGTATATGCACCGAAATGAAAATTCTGGACCGAAACTGAAAATTCAGCATTCACTTGGCCAAAACTGAAAAAAAACCAAAAAAAACTTTAAAATACTTTATTAAAAGTAACACAAAAATTAGACAAAAAAATCAATAACAATATTAACATATATATATATATATATATATATATACACACACATATATATAAAAACAATCATGATCCTATCATGCCCAGGTTCTAGCATGTGCTGGCTGACTTAGCATGATAGGAGTGTGATTGCTGTTTGCAATTATATATATATATATATATTAATACTGTCATTGAATTATTCTGTCCAATAAAAGTGTTAACACACCAAAGTTGGACCAAAAAATAATTTATAACAGCAATCACACTCCTATCATGCCTAGGCAGCCAGTACATGCTGGAATCTGGGCATGAAAGGAATGTGATGATGGACTCCCTATGCCAAGCTATAACCCAACACTTACACATCCATGCTATCTGAAACCCTCATTCACAAACATTCAGCATAACACCCATCACTCTCACACACTTACATTCAGCATAACACCCATCACTCTCACACACTTACTAATCCACTCTCCCTGAATCTTGTCCTACCTTTTCTTCTTTCACTCTCACTTTTCCTCCTCCTCCTCCTCTTCTTCTTCTTCTTCCTGTCCTTCCGGTGTACTGAGCGCGGAAGACGGTGGGCGTGGCTTCAGTGTTGTGCGCCGGGATTTGACATCAAGTCCCGGCGCACAGCCACAGTTGCCGCGCGCATCGTTTCTGAAGGCGTGCCCCCCCGCCAGGTACGCTACTGGCATGACGGCCGCATTCAATCTTGCTCGCGGCCGCTTAGTTTTTAACTTTGCGGCTGCATTGAATGCTCGTCTGCCGGTCGTCCGTCCGGCCCACAGGCCCGGATTTAGGGCGGCCTGGGGGGCAATTGCCCCCCTGCCCCCCGGCCCAGCCCGCCCCTGGGTGCAAACAATTACCGTCAGAAGTCACATAATTGGTTAAATAAAGTCCCCCAGAGTCTGCAACAGTACTGAGCAAGGGGCACCACCAAGGAGCTCTCCTTGAAGACCAAGGAGCTCTCCAAACAGGTCAGGGACAACGTTGTGGAGAAGTACAGATCAGGGTTGTGTTAGAAAAAAAATCTGAAACTTTTAACATCCCACAGAGAACCATTAAATCCATTACTAAAAAATTGAAAGAATATGGCACCACAATAAACCTACCAAGAGAGGGCAACCCCCAAAAACTCACGGACCAGGCAAGGAGGGCATTAATCAGAGAGGCAACAAAGAGACCAAATATAACTGAAGGAGTTGCAAAGTTTCACAGCGGAGATTGGAGTATCTGTCCACAGGGCCACTTTTAACCGTACATTCCACTGAGCTGGGCTTTATGAAAGAGTGGCCAGAAAAAAGCCATTGCAAAAAGAATAAAATAAGCAAACTTGTTTGCTGTTCGCCAAAAAGCATGTGGGAGATTCCCCAAATAGATGGAAGAAGGTACTCTGGTCAAATGAGACTAAAATTGAGCTTTTTGGCCATCAAGGGAAACGTTGGGATATCTGACGCAAACCCAACACCTCATCACACCAAGAACCAGGCATGGTGGGGGCAACATCATGCTGCAGGTCTGTTTTTCATCAGCAGTGACAGAAGAAACTGGTCAGGATCGAAGGAATGATGGATAGCACTAAATACAGGGAAATTCTTGAGGGAAACCTGTTTCAGTCTTCCAGAGATTTGAGACTGGGACTGAGGTTCACCTTCAAGCAGGACAATGACCCTACGCATACTGCTAAAGCAACACTCGAGTGGTTTAAGGGGAACATTTCAATGTCTTGAAATGGCCTAGTCAAAGCCCCGATCTGTGGCATGACGATTGCTGTACACCAGTGGAACCCATCCAACTTGAAGGAGCTGGAGGAGGTTTGCCTTAAAGAGACTTGCTGCTGTAATTGCTACAAAAGGTGGTTCTACAAAGTATTGACTTTGGGGAGGTAAATAATTCTGCACACTCAAGTTTTTTTTTTCTTCCTGTTTCCCAATAAAAAAATATTTTGCATCTTCAAAGTGGTAGGCGTGTTGTGTAAATCAAACGATACAAACCCCCCAACAAATTCATTTGAATTCCAGGTTGTAATGCAACAAAATAGGAAAATTGCCAAAGGGGGGGCGGAAAAGTACTTTTGCAAGGGACTGTATAGTCCCTTAAAAACTACACTTGTGAAATCCATTGCATCTGTCAGTGTTAATGTCCTAATCATGTACATTGTTGTCTCAAACAAATGGAACCAAACCAATAAAGGACACAGTTGTAGAAGTTTGTGTATTTCATAGTGAAACTCTTTTTATACATCTTTCACGTGACTTTTTTTTAAGCTATAGGATTTGGAAAATGTATTACAGGTCACAACAACAAATCTCTGTTCCATTTGAAAGAATGCATTAATGATTCCTTGGAATGTAACTTACAGTAACAGTTGAACAGGCACTGAAGCAGACATTTTGTAGGCTAGCCTATTAGACCTTACTCATATTTAATTACACGGCAGACAAAATTGTATTCTTCTCAGCTCCCATGAGACATATGGCAAAAATACCTATCTTTAGCTCCTAGGGGTTTTTTTCTGGGGAAATACACATTAATAATAGTTCAACTTAAGCGTAACTGGTTTTACCCATTAAACCCATTACAAGAGAAAATGTTACCTGCATTTGACACACCGTGCATTCTGTATTACGTTGAGCTGTCACCCTGGGTCTAAGGGAAATATATTACGAGAGACGATTGCATGAGCTGGGTCACTCTGACGAAGCAACCATCTTTTTCGGATCCATTAAGTTCTAAACATCTGTTGTACAACACAGTTAAGAGCATCTTATTTGGTATGCTTCAGTATAATGGAAGATAATCAACTGAAATGTTATATGTAGGGACACAATGTCCTTGCTTGAAGAGACAAAAATGAAGAAAATACTGAAACGTGTTGGAGTCAATCCTGGTATAAAAATTATAATGGCATCTTTAACAGTACAGGACAAAGCACTCGCTCTACCTGTAAATGCCAAGGGTGGCAAACAGTCTAAATGAGAAAAGTAAATGGATATGTTTTGATCTCTTCTACAGTAGCTGTTAAGTTTATAAATTGTTAAGATTGTTATATATATTTTACTCATAACAGAAATTTGGGTCGAACAAGGTCATGACAAATCCCAAGAAGGTGACAGAATCACCTCCATACTAATAAACGGCCTTCTGAGTTTGTCTCAACATTTCACAAAGGTTTTTCTTGGGTGAATAGAAGGATAAATCCGGCAAGAACATATAAGAACCAAGTCTTGATAGGACACTATGATGCAATAATAGAAGGAAGCATTCAATAACGATAAAATGTAAACAGCATAAAACCACACCATCCGCGTTAACAGAGTCCATGGTGGAACAGACTTTTATTTACCTCAAACCAGGATGTCTGTACAATGCTTATACCAGCATCGAATAAAACTGGACTTATTTACAATTATTCAAAAACAAAAAAAAATCCCATACATGCTTTTGCAATAAATTGACTTTTTTCCCCAAAAGCATCACTATTTGTATTGCACCAAAATCTTTTATAAACACTTTATAATTTATAAGTTACATGATCACAGTGCAAAATGACGTTTGCACAATGAAAAAAAAAATAAACAGCTTTTGAAATGGTGAACTGGAGGTTTACAACACTCGGACATCTGCAGCGTTTTTCAATGAATATACAGTATAAATAGAAGTGCATATTGTACATAGCTGTTTATAATGGAAATGATACAATACAGACATTTGGCTACTTACAACTTAAAGCATGCACTACAGTGACATTGTACATGAACTAATGACATATTACATGGCGGGAAACATGGAAACTTGGCGACACTGCTTAAGCTTACGTCATCTGATGCTAGAGGGACCAAGTACTGGATGGGATGCAAGTTTTCCTTCCAGCAACAAAAGGATTAACAATTTAAAAGGATAAATATTGCGTTTTCTCTGCACAGCGAAATGTATTCCTCGTATGAAGCTTCCAACTGCTGTCTTGACTTTTTTTCGCCGATATATAACTTTATTTTTTTTTTTTTAAGCACATGCAAAGGGCTTTTCTTAAGAACTTTTATTTGGTAACTTTCTAAAACACACACACACATGCACGCAACAGAGCAACCTTACATTTCTGCAAAAATATTTAAGGGGATTACTCCAGTTGTTCTGTAAAAGGAAAGAAGAAACAGGGCATCAGAAAAAAGCATTCTGGGGAAATGCCAAATTTGCAAATAGTAGAAAATGGACCTAAACAGACTAATTGCATAGCTTTAATATAGTCCTAAAGCTGTCCAATCTAAACGCCTACAAAACTGTAAATTCTGCGCGGCCTTGAAAGCCTGCTTTAATAACGGGATGTTAAACTCGATAATTGGATAGATGTATATGAATTAAATATATATATATATATAAACCAACCAATATGCATTAAACCAATTGATAATAATTGGCACAGAGAGGCACACTCAAGGGGTACTAAGCTTAGAATCTGAAATGTTTGAAGAAAACTTCTCTCCATTGGGCCAAAAATTAAAAAAGGGAATTTGTTTCATTAGGTGCCTCTTTTCTTCACCCCCCAAAAACAAACATTTAAACGGCAGAGATTTATCACGATCATTTTTCTCTCTCGCAAGGTTTGCTTTATTAGACCTGCAACAAAAGTTTCCAGAACTGGCATCTACATACACTTTGCAGAACACACGTGAACGGTTTATAAAATCAGTGCGCACAATCCTATTAGTCGGTGTATTTAGATAAAAGAGTGAGTTATTTTCCATTATTATAGTGACTGTGATGTGTTAACCATTAATGGAGTCAAACAAAGTGAAGGCAGATTGAGGTTTAAGCACAACAGTGATCATGAGGCATCTTAAGGTTCAACATACTGATACTGCACAGTAGATGAAAGAATAGTGAAGTGCGACCGTTTACAATGAGCTATTAATAATCTATTATAAAACCAGCGATACCATATTTATTTATATGTAGGCATCCTGCCAGAATTCTTTTTACTTATCGGTTTCAAATGACTAAACCATATAAGCTGTATACAAACCGTGTGCCACAGCGTTGACCTTTAGTTAAAAACTTCCAAGGAGCCACCAGAACCTGCTCAAAGCAGTCATGGCCATTATCTTCCAAAACATGATGCTTCTGGCCTGATGCTGCCTCTTATCTCACAGAAGTGATTGCAAAAGGTATGTGAATGTAAGTCCTCTTTTTAAGAGTCTACGCCCTCACACATTAAATGGTGTAACAAACTGCTCCTTTACCCAGACCTTCTTTTGCAGAGCGACAGTGGTCATCTTTTTACTCACCTTACTACCCCAGTAGTATTTGAGTTTTAAAGTTAAAATCGCAGTGTGTTTCAATAAGTTTATACTTTTGTACTCTGTTTCTTAGCAATCTGTGCAAATAACTATTACGCTATAGATTCTCGTGGTCCCGCAGAGCTGACGCTTAGACTTGCACTTGACAGACACTACATCCTGTTCCAAGTTTAGAGGAGAATGGGATAGCTGGCAATGTCTGCTTTAGCCGATGTTCAGCTCCAACTATATTGAGTCCCAAAGCAATTCAAAGTGTGGTAAGATCCGCCAAAAATGTTGCAAAAGCCACTTCTATAAAACTATCATGAGTAACATTTAGCACACTGTAAAAAGTTATATTTAAGAGACAGCCCAGCCACTTTAAAGCATATTATAGCCAAGTGTCCTTTATCTTACCAGTTTGCTTGCCCCCCCAACCTCATGGAGTGATTCATGAGTGCAGAATCACCCCAAATTTTCTTCAACACAGCATAGGTTTTGTGGTTAAAAAAAAAAAAAAAAAAAAAAAAAAGATTGTGTAATTCGGTCTAAATGTCTATTGCAAGATGTTGGTCTTTATACCATCAAATACATTAAAGCCCAACAATGCATAAAGATTTTCATTTGTCTGGATTGCCTCGAAATGGTCTTGCATGAAACTAAAGGGCATGACAAACTCAGCGCAAGATGGAAAACTTAACCGTTTATTCTTAAGACATAATACAAACTGTAATTTCTTGCATCACTACATGAACTGGCTATGATGGAGTGCTTTAAAGGCAACAGATACTCACTTTAATTTATGACGGGTTGGAAGGCATTTGGAGAAAAACACCACAGTAAGGACGGTTAATGACAACGATGGTCGAGTATATCAACCCAGAAACATGCTCTATCAGTAACAGTATAATTGTTAGTGTCACTTAAATAAAAAATAGTTCTATACAATATGTTCATTTGGTCATGTGTTATTTACAGATTTTACAAAAAAAAAAAGATGCACACTCAAGTTACGTCCCTATCTCTGGTTAATACAGGTCACTGGGATAACTTGCAATAATAAACTAATAAAAACAATGGTTATGTGTGATCGGTTATATCATCCAGCCTTTAACCTTGCAGTGCAGGTTTCCTTTTGTGATCATGCAAATGTACACAAGAAAAACAAACTCAAACTGAAGGAACTTCGGTGAGAAAGCAGTTGTTAAAAACCAAGACATCAAATGTTCTCTGTCCATTAAAAGGTTTATTTTTGTCTAAGTTGTGAAGTATAGTCCCTGATATGGGCAACAATGGCAATAAAGCCCAATCTCTCCCCCCATGCCAAAAAAAAGGAAATGTGTTGAACGAATAAAATACATCACACAAATAAATAACCTTAAAAATCTACAGGAGGGGAAACCATGTTTGAATTTTGAAATTGTGATCTATATATACACACATACATATCCTGCACAATATATATATATATATGTATATATTCTGCACAAGCAGGAATAGGCTTACCTCTTACAGAGTATGGTGTAAACAGAAAAAGTAAATAAACAGTGAAATGAGAATGTAGAAAACAAAAAATACTGACTGAGGTAGCAGTGCTCTGCTTAGTGCAGAAATAAAAAAAACTGGCTTATGGCTAAAAAAAACAGACCACTTGACAGACATGACATCAAATTAAACCGACGACCATGCAAAGACAGTTTAAACCATGCTTTAGTTTAAAAAAAAAAAAAAAAAAAAAAAATCACATTCCCTAATTCTGCTGACATTTTTCTGCAGATAATGTCCATTGGATCAGTTTTATTTCCTTTTTGCTTCCTTTTTAATTTATTTTTATTAACCAATAACGAAGATTATGAAACAGAACACTGTACATGCTTTTTCCCATCTACAAAGAAAAAAAAATGCATAAAATAGTGTTAGTTCTCTGAACATGTCAATGAACAGAAAGTGTAAAAACCAAAAGAGAGACCCTCTAAGGAGGAGGGCTTTGGAGAGCAAAGTAAGATCTAGTAAGGAAACTAAATCTTGCCTTCACCAGCACTATGTTCATGTGAAAATTCAGCAGAAATAGACAGTTGCTTTAAAAAAAAAATGTATAAAAATGAATTGGTTAAGTTAGACATTTCCATTCTGTCAAACTGTCAGTCAAGACCAGAACATTTCAGTTATGTTAGTGTCTGTGCTGTAAAGCCAGATAACCAAAGGTAAAGTGATGAACACAAACGGCCAGGAGATGCCCTCAGTGCATGCGGAAAAAGAGCACGGTTTGGCTTCAGGCTTTTCACACTCTTTACCAGGTTCCAAGTAGTTACGGGCAACAAATTTAAGTGCCTCGTCCAGAAGTATAACTGGTAATGAGATCTTCAGCACCATCAGCCACTGAGTCAAGTTCAACGGTGTAATCTGGAAGATGAGCTAAAGAAAGAATTGCATTAGTTTGGTGGTATAACAATGTACTATTTTATTCTGTAACTTATCACAATAAAATCAACATACCGGTAATGGTTCTACATAAAGGATGAGGAAATGAAGCGACATCGACAAGCAGATTGAGCCCAACAACCACACATTTTCCCAAGGTGGCATCCTCAGCAATGACTGGTTTTCAGACAAGCTTAAGTAGAAGAAAAAAAAACAGATTACTTATCAGCCAGTCTCTGAAAATAAAAACTGTACATAAAAAAACAAAAAACATTACTGGAAACCTGGAGGGGGGATTAAAAAAAATAAATAAAAAAATTGTTGTTTATTCATATCACTCACCTGTTGAGGGCATTGCACATTTCTATGGTAACAAGAACAGACAGTGCCATTGTCATAGGATAAGGAGACTCGAAGACTGAACACTGAACACCTTCAAATTCTGGATTGTCTTCTTTGCATTGAAGAAAATGACTCTGGGGGGGAAAAAATATGCTGCTTTAATTAAAAGGAAAGTGTTCTGTGTTTACGTGCAGAAGATACAACATATAATGCTAAATTTAAGTAAGCTGTATCAAATTATGTCATCTCTATGTATACATGTTCAGAAAAGGTAGATGTCAGTAGCAGAATCTTAAGAACATTTAACTGGATTTCTCCTGAATTTGCTAATCTCTTAAAATATATGAACTGTGTTGATTTGTGCAAAATATGATTAACATACAAGCTGGTAGAATGTGACTTTTGGTCCATCTTCTTCAGCAATGAACCACCAGGCAGCGGCACCGACTGTAGCAGCACCAACATAACCTTAACAAAAATAAATAAATTATTAGTCTCCCACGGGTGGACCTAAATTCACATAAACAAGCTTACCTTCTAACACAACCACAGTCACAAACTAGACAAAATGATAAAACACTGGGCTTCATTCAAATCAGGGTAGTAATCAAAGCATATTTCAGAATATATTTTAAATCTACTACAAAAAAAAAAAAAAATTCCCACTCACATCCAATTGCAAGGTAACGAAAGAAAAGCCAGCCACTAATTAAAGGTTCCTTGGGATTGCGGGGTGGTTTGTTCATGATGTCCAGATCTGGTGGATTAAAACCCAATGCAGTGGCTGGAAGGCCATCAGTCACCAAGTTTACCCAAAGAAGTTGAACAGGTATCAATGCTTCAGGGAAACCAAGAGCAGCAGTCAAGAAAATACTAGAAATAAAAGAATTCATAGATTGTTAAAAAAAAAATAGATTGGAAAAAAAATGCTTTAAAAAACAAGTGGCATAGTTTATGCATGCAAGTGATGCGATTATCTTCCACTGAAAAGCAGCAGTAAATAAATATCCTATATTAAACTATTTCCAAAAGGTAACACAAAAGTGTCTTCCAAAGAACAAAAAAAAAAATAAAAAAAAATGTTGATGTACAAAAAAACCCATACCAGACAACTTCCCCAACATTTGAGGAAATGAGGTATCGAATAAACTGCTTCATGTTGTTGTAAATAGCACGTCCTTCCTCAACAGCAGCCACAATGGTAGAGAAGTTATCATCAGCCAAGACCATTTCTGAGGCGGTTTTAGCAACTGCAGTACCCGATCCCATTGCTATTCCAATCTCTGCCTTCTTAAGAGCCGGTGCATCGTTCACACCATCACCAGTCTAAAAGACAGAAAGATTAAAATATTCCCTGTTTTGGGGAAGTCGAATGGTGTACCTGCAATTCCAGTATTACCCTTAATATGCATTTAAGATTAAAAGGGGCTGAGCCAGTTCTGGATAGTATGAAATGAAAGCATGAAAAGGAGATACTAGCCATCGAAAGCTCTTTCCCCTAATTGCTGAACAGTCAATTAACCGCCCAATTATAGCTTTGACACAGTTACAGTGTAAACAGCACAACATCAGACATGACAATCTGACAAGATATTTGATCAGTCACCTAGAAACTAGTATTTCTAACAATACAGAGCTACACGGTACCACAAGCATGAGTAGGTCAACACGTATCATAACGCCTAACTTTTAAAGGTTATACACAGCCCTACGCAATTAAAACCTAATTCAATGGACCTCCCACCATTTGCTACTTACCATGGCAGTGATTTCATCGAATGATTGTAGATACTCTACAATCTTTGACTTATGTGAAGGTTCCACCCGGGCAAAGCAGCGAGCCTTCATACAGGCTTCTCTCTGTGCAGCCAGAGACAACTCATCAAATTCACGGCCAGTATAAGCCTTATCAGAAACGTCTTCATCTTCACGGAAGATACCAACGCGACGGCAAATTGCAACGGCAGTTCCCTTGTTATCACCTGTAATCATGATAACTCTAATGCCGGCTTGTCTGCACATTCTCACAGAGGCAGCCACTTCTGTTCTTGGGGGATCCAACATTCCAACACAACCAACAAATGTTAGATTGGTCTAAGAAAGAGACAGAACAATAATCTCATGAGTACATCTTGAGAAAATACAAATGCATGGATCAGCTGCATTTAACACAACATCCAGATTTTGTTAGTAGGAAAAATTAAGTTTCACAAAATTATATTAAGGCCATTTCTATTAAGCAAAAAGGACGTCTGGCGTAGTTAAAATTCACTAATGAGCCAAGACATGCGATCATGTTAGCAATTACTGCATTTTGTGAATGGTTCATTAGTTGTAGTGTATTACAGGCTCAAGTACAAGATGAATCATGTGTTAACCCATCCAGCAATATGACATGAGAATCAATGACAAAAATGCCCTGAATATATGAGTGAAAAGGGACCATGTACTGTGTTATAGGTGCACTATAAATAAGCCGAGACAATGAATAGCTCTTGCTAATGCTGGGTGGCCTCACCACCATAGTGACTAGAGGAATGTACTTGCGGATTGGAGCACTCGTTTATTATGGCAATACAAGTGTAAGCTTGGCACCAGAAGTATTTTTTACACAAACTAAACGATGAGGTGTTTAAATAGCAAGGAGGAATATAGTGGAACCATACCTCATAATTAATGAAATTAGAAGACTCCTCAAGGTTCATATCTTCTTTTCTTGGTGGGTTGTCATGAGTTGCCAGTGCCAAACAACGCAGAGTGTCCCTCCCAGAGCCCCATTCCCTGATCACGCTCGTAACCTTCTGCTTCACTCCAGGAGTCAAAGGCACTTTTGTGTTACCAACACGAACATGAGTACATCTGTCGATCAAGCCTTCTGGAGCACCCTGTGAGATCACAAATGTCATGAGAAAACTTACTTATCCTCCTACAACACAAAAAAGCACACAAGCAACTTCAAAGCAAAAGCTGCTATGTGGTAAAGAAACAAACAAGGAGTGTTGTGAAAAAAACCAAAAAACCAAAAAAACAACCTAACTTATATAGTTACTGACCAAAAGAAACCGCTGCTTATAGACAGTAATTTCTGTGCGTTGGCCTTTAAAGTAGTAATAAGAGACCTTTTTCAAAACTGGCACAGAATTTTTTCACCACCACAAATGATCACAATGAATCCACAACTAGTGCAGCAGCAGCAGCTACTAGATATTTAACTTACTTTTACAAACATTTTGCTCATAGAAGTGCGACTTGGCTTGTTTGGAGTACAATACACAGACATGGACTTCCTGTCTCTGGAAAACTCTAAAGTAAATTCCTTCCTCATTAGTTGTTTTATGACCTGCAAAAAATGAGATGTTAGGTAAATTTATACATGCACATTATGCATCGTTTTGCACTACTTTATCTACACATACTGCACTTACAGAATTGCAGGCATTGGCCCGTTCGATCCTGGTAAGTCCTTTCAGATCAGTGTCAAAGACATTCATCTTTTCTACCAGACAGGTAAGTGCCGTCTCTGTAGCCTCTCCAACTTTTTCATAAACTCCCTTAGCCTATAAAAAGAAGATGAGTTAATATAATGGAAATTTTAAACAAAAAACCTATTTCAATGCACATTAAAGAGTTAAGCAGAATTTGTAGCATACAACTGCTGGGGTATTAATGGTTCACTTAATTAATGGGATGGTCAAACGAACAGGAATGTTAGTTGCTATGGTGATAAGGATCAGCTTGTCCTAGAGCAGGGGCATCCAACATGCGGCCCGCGGGCCAAATGCGGCCCGCGTGACCTCAAGGTGTGGCCCGCATGAGATCGGCAGCAAGGATCACAAGCCCTGCCGCTTACTTGTGGGAGGGTCTTTTCTCTGCTCCAGTCCTGCCTCCTCTGTGGGGAGAACGAAGGAGGCCGCGCCCCCTGCTGAAGTCTGAGCGGCATTGAGAGCTGTAGTAGGTAAGGGGGTGGGGGAGGTTGTTCGAATGAGTATGCCTGTGATGGAATGAATGTGTATATGAATGAGTGTGTGTGATAGCATGGATGTGTAAGTGCTGGAACCTAGGCATGATGGGACTGTGATTGCTGTTAGCAATCAAACTCCTATCATGCTAAGTCAGCCAGTACATGCTGAAACCTGGGTAGCTGCCCCCCTTGTGTATTGATGCTGCCAGCAGTATCTGGGTATGCCTGAGATTGCTGTTAATCATAATATATAATTTTTTTGTACAATTTTGGTGTGCAACTTTTATTAAAAGTATGTGGGGGGAGGGGGGGGTCACTTTTGGCTAAGTAAATCCTGAATTTTCGGTTTTGGTCCAGAATTTTCATTTTGGTGCATCCCTAAAATAAATAGAACTATTTCATTTTAACTTATTCACAATCCTGAATTTGTAGTCACGAAACTTTCTAGGCCCAGAAATCAGTGAGAGGAAAAGTAAAGGTTTTGTGTCATTTACTTTATTTTAATCTGCATATTTTATTAAAGGCCATATTTTCACACAGTGAAAAATGAGTGCAGCCCGCGCACGTATACAATTCTGATGAAGTGGCCCACTGCAGAAAAAACTTGAAAACCAAGGTCCTAGAGCATGGGTGTGAGAATGCAAATTTGATTTTAACATTTAGAAAAAAAGCAGAGTTGTACCAACCTCATTAAAATCCAAAGAAGAATCATTGCAAAGCGCACAGATTGTAGCGAGTTCTACCAAGCCATCATACTTGTGGCATTTAACAAGCTTGTCATCTTTCAACCTGTTATGAGAACAAAGCAATACGTTTTTAATACAGAAAACAGTTACCTACAGAATCTAGAATGAAAAGGAAAGATACATACAATTATTTGGTATCTGAACAGACCGAGTGTGCTTTCTCATGATAGAAATGTCACTATTAAACTATATACTGCACTACTCAGCGAGTACACACAATGCCTGCAAGGGCAAGCACACAATTATCCCTTCTGAGATCAATAGGGTTTCAAGCCACATCCAATATTTACAAGGTGTGCTAGCCCTATGATCTGGAAAAAAATACAGGGCTTAAAATAAAATGTAAAAAAGTTTAACTAGTTTGCAAGTCTAAGACACCGAGTCCTGCTTCTAGGGACCGCTTTCTTACAGAATGCACCCTTTACAGACATACAGCCACTTTAAGTGCCATGTCTTTAAAAAACCATGAAAGGATTCCATTATAACATGTTAAAATATGTTTTTAATTATAGGTAGCATAACACTTCAATACATCTAAAGAGGCAAGCAAGTCTACCGGTTACTACCTTAAACCCAGTATGAAAAATTATTATATACATACACTTCTCCGACGGGGGCATATGTAGATCCAGTGACAGAAAATTCATTGAGAGAGCAGTTGTCTCCTTCCACTCTATCTATAACAAACATCTGAAAGAAAAATTACATATGCAGTCAGGATCACTGGCATCAAACATGTCAAACCCAGCTTTCCATGATTAGATATCGTGGTAGCCAGGGCTCCTACATTTATATCGCTTTTGATTTTCTTTATTCCCCGTGTCCTTCTGTAATCAAGCAGCTCATTCCTTCCTCGTAGAAAGGAATATACGCAGAGTATAGGCAAGTAAACCAGAACTTTAAAAACACAGCAAGAAACAAATCTATAGAACGCTGCATCAGAAGACTTATCGGTACTTGAGTTCTTAGTAAATAAGATAATCGTACGCTATATGAACAGATCAAATCCAAGCGGATTACCTACAGCATTATGGCAATAGAAAGATTAGACAGCTACTTAATCCTGCATCTCCTCAATTTCCCCCAATTTCAGTGGGCACACTTTGTGATACTCTGCTGTGTTTTATCAAATGCATTTCGTATTTGTGTGATTGGGTCAGTAATTTGCTGCCCTATGTGAATATAAGACCGTCTGCCTACAGCGGTTATGCAACAGCATTGCAAGCAGCCTCCTCTGGAATACCTAATTATGTGTAAAAAGGCTACCAAATTATTTAAGCATGCATTAGGTCAACAGCCGCGCACATTTACTTTATGTATGACACTTTTTAAACTGTGCTCTGGTGCGGGCTAAATACAGAATGGCATGAAGATGACTTGCAATCTATTTTTTGGTCATTACTTATCCCTCCAGATAAAAAGCATTACGTGAAGTTAAATCCTCCAAAAAAAAAATATATATCAAGCGCAATATTTAGAATGCGGTGAGGGTGAACGCAAGGATGAACGGTCAATTAAACAGCGAGACAATGCACCGCAGGTTGCTCCGGAATAATTAAAACGTGTTTGGAAGAATAACAGCTACACGGGTGAAATATTCAAGGTGACATTGGAAATGCAGGCAATTCCTGCTACATAGATGTATGTGAAAGCAGAGTTTGGGCATGCGGGTGCGCAATCTAAAAATGCAGAACATACAACTACAGAGAAGACAAGAGACAAGCGTTTGGCACATCTACTCTGCCTGCTTCTTCTCCCAACGTAGAGACACAACCAGCCCTTGGCTCACGGCAGATTCCGGATAGCTTTACGCACCGGCCATACACGTTTAAATTCCCTCATTGTATCAGCCTCTACGTCGTCTGCCGGAAGGGTGACGCTTCTCTACTATACAGAGAATTAGAAATTTCTTAGGTTACATGTAAGCCTTTGACCCTCTAGTATTAGATTATGGTCTCTTGTTCTAACTTTTCTCCTCCTTTGAAATAAACTCCCCTTCTGTACTTTGTTAAATCAGTCCAAGTATATAAGCAATCACACCTTTCCTTCAAGCCATACATACTAAAATAGTAACCTGCAAATCATTCACCATTTCAGTAGCTCTTTAAGCTCTCTCTAGAACGTCAACATATTTATCCTTAGCATCCAGACTATTCTAATCATTCAATGAATTTGCAGCGGTGATATTAGCAATGACCATCGAAGAGGCATAGAGCTTTCTAAAATAATATATATTGTTATCCCACTATTTAATAAGAAAAGAATGTATGCCTGGAAGCGAACGATCTTCTGACAAAACAGGCAACAAAGGACCAGCGCAAACCGTGCTCAGAGGAAGCGCACAGAACGCCCGCTTGCAGTTTCACTAGTGGCCCCGAGCTTGGATTGTATTACACATCCCTATGAAATGACAGTCGCCAGTCACAGGCAGTTTTCCAGGAATTACTCGCTACAATAAAGATTCTTACCCTACAGACAGACATCTGGTTAGTGGTTAGAGTGCCAGTCTTATCAGAGCAGATGACCGAGGTGCAGCCCAGCGTTTCAACAGACGGTAAGCTTCTGACAATTGCGTTCTTCTTTGCCATTCTTCTGGTTCCCAGAGCCAAACATGTGGTGATGACAGCAGGCAACCCCTCAGGTATGGCAGCAACAGCAAGGGCTACAGCAATCTTGAAGTAGTAAATGGCACCTCGCATCCATGACCCCCCATGGACTGGATCATTGAAGTGTCCAATGTTGATGATCCAAACAGCAATACAAATTAGAGAGATAACTTTGGAAAGCTGCTCGCCAAACTCGTCAAGTTTCTGCTGCAGAGGAGTCCTTTCTTGCTCAGTAGCTACCATTTCGTCTCGTATTTTACCGATCTCTGTATTTACGCCAGTTGCTACCACAACTCCAATAGCTTTACCGGCAGCAATATTTGTACCCTGGAAGAAATAAGAAAAGCTTTATTACCCAGTTCACAAGAGTACACAATATATGTATCACCCAAATTCAGAGTGTGGAAAATACCCTAACCATCAGAAAGCCACCTTGTGTTTATTTGAAATTCTACGTTCTATAGCTTAGCACAGGGCTTGACAAATTTGTTGTGAATCTAGGCGCCAGGTAAAAAAGTTAGGAGCCAGGATTTTTCTTTTTAAACTAACAGTTGGTCAGGAGTGATCGGATCATCATCAGCCCACTCACTAAACTCACAGCGTTTGACCTGGAAGCACCCTGGACTTTCAGGTCAGTGCTGTTTTTTTACATTTTTATTTTTTAACTCTTTCGATGCTGATGTTCCATTGGAGCACAGCATTGACTGATATTTAGTCCCCCACAAGCTTGTGGCACTGAAGGGGTTAATGCTGCACTGTCACTCTCAGGCAGCAGGGGGGTGTTGGGGCTGGTGTCCACACTCACATGGAGACTGTCCCTGAAGCTGCCTCTGGCAGCTGGGACGCAATGGCTGGTCTATAGACCAGCCATTGCAGGGGGAGTCTCTTTGATGACTGCTGTAAGCTTCCATGCCTACAGAAGTCAAAGGGCTTATGGAGGCTCGTTTTTGCTGTTCTGCCTGATCGGGGCATTGAAGGGGTTAACGCTGCACTGTCGCTCTCATGGAGCGATCAGGCAGCTGGGGGGGTGTTGGGTGGGGACCCAATCAACACACAACCCCCTTCCCTGAAGCTGCCTGTGGCAGCTGAAAACACGATTGCTGGTTTTCCTGCAACCGCGTTTTCAGCCTACAGGATCACTCCGTGGGAGTGATCTCGGGCTCGGAGTGGCTGTGCTGTCTGCCCAGGAGTCTGGTGGCGACGCGGGGGCAATTTTTTCTGGATGTAAGAGGCTGACAAACACCTAGGCGCCAGGACAAAATTCTGTCGCCATGGCGACCTGGGATTTGTCGAGCCCTGGCTTAGCATGCTAAATAAACCTATGTGGATTGGTTCTGGCAGCCATAAGGCTGGGGCGTGGGGAGCGGTCTCACCATCTGCCAAAACCTCATCTTCCTTAAGGTAAAATAGTCCCTTTAAAACCAGATACCTTCAGAAAAGTGATTAAAAAAATAAAATGGTCACTTTAATAAACGTTTTTAGTATAATGAATGGATTCTTTGACAGCAAAAGGATGCCAACTAGAAATTGTTAAATTAAAGCGCAGCAGGGTTCCTTATTGAAAATACATTTTGAATCGTAAAACGTCAGCATAAATTTGAAGCAAATCATATACTTACGGAAAAGAGCATATTCTTTTTGTCCTGATTGACAGCACGAGGATCGGGGACTGGGTCAGTGTGTTTAATAACAGAGACAGACTCCCCTAATAAAAGAAAATTACACTTTAGTATCATTTAGCGGGTGTTTTCCATTACATCTAAAGTAACATCTTGTGCCAGCATAAAACACCACATTGCATACATCTGAAAGTTAGCGTTATAATCACTAGAGTACTGCTAATGATTTCCATTTGAACGCCAGCATTAGACTGGGCATTACGCACAAAGTCTTTTCTTCAGTGGAAATTGATTTAATTTAAAGCAGAAAGTTTACATACCTGTAAGGATTGACTGGTCAACTCTTAAAGTTGTTGATTTGATAGATGTTAGTCGAATGTCAGCTGGAACTTTGTCACCCACTAGAAACCAGAATATTCAGCATTACAGAATGAGACTAGACATGTGTGGTGTGCTCAAACACCAGGCAATGTAATGCCGAGCACTGCATAACAATGTATATCCATGAATGTACCAACTGCGACATACACATACATATATAAAGGTTAAAATGTAGTTACAAGAAATCACACTATACTGTCACATACAGCTATGGCTAATTGGCTCCTGGGATTTGTTAGCCCTGCTCATAAGTGAGCATTAAATATCTAGGTTTACTAAACTGAATGAAATATCGGATAGTGGCACAGGATTCATCTGCCATATAGCCAACGGGGTTTCACAAGAGTTATAATCATAAATTGATTGCAAGCCACTTGTAATAAAGTAGTAATAAATAATTAAAAAAAAAACCAAAACCTTAGCTATGAACCCTTAATATTTCTGGTTAGAAAGTAATAATTCTTAGTTTTAGTTTCACTCCAAGAAAAAAAAATTACAAGCAGTTTTAGAAGTGGCCAAATCGAACCACACAATCCAATCTGCTCTCTATGGCAGGAATCGTGTGCGTTATTTCCCTTGAGGGGCAGCTTACGCAATTATAAGCAATAGACTGTCGGGAGGTTCATTCACAGACTGATTCATTTGCCTTTTGCACCAATATTCCATGATAAGCTAGTAAGTGTGTCCTTGAAGAGCAAGGGGGGCCTGCTAAACAATGAACAAAGCCAAAAATGGGAAAACTATTTCAATGTAATCCATGTGTTGTAAATTGGTTCACGTTGAGACATACATCAGCAGGCTCTCAGCTACTCGGTAGCACCCAGCCGCCAGTGACAGTATTGTTTTGTGACGTCAGAGGGTCTAAGATACACTGAACAATATATTAGCTTTCCAGATATTTCTGATTGGAACATACAATGAAAAAATAAATAATGTCTGTATAAACATACAAACCACACAGACATTTGTGTGCATGGTGGCTCCATGCCCAAAACACAAACCAACTCTTCTCCCACGTCTGGCAGGACATTTGTTAAGCCGTTACTATGTTGTGGCTGTAGCCAAATAGTTGAGGGTAAGACTCCTCTACCTACACTGCAGAAATACCCAAACCTATGAATGCGGGCTATCCCAAGGTGGAAAGATGCAGAGTTTGATCAGTGACCCATATGTATCTAAGACATTCCTTTTATTATCTGGCAACAGAATTGTAGATGGCTGCTCCAGGTACTTGGCTTTCCAGAAGACTGTCACTGTCATGCTTTCAAAACCATGCTTGCACTGTAGCCAGGATACACCACTTTCAGCTTTTCTGTGCTCACTAAACTGGCACAAGGGGTTAAAAAACAGGTTCTACAACCATACCCACCAGCACTAAAAATGCATACATCAGTATAGGTCAGTGACAGTCATTCACCAGTGTCGCTAAAGACAAACTAATGTGGACATACAAATGTCATTGGCATGAGGCCTAGAATTCCACTTTGAGATATGCATCCTTGTGTGAGGTGCTCCACCACTTCCCTACATGGACATCTCTTCTGACATTCTATGGCAAAGACCGCTCAATACCCGCCATAAACGTATTAGCAGCGTGTTTCAGTCACATCAGCATTGCATCAGGACTACGGGAGACACCCAATAAATCTGTGCTGCAGATCTTATAAAAAGATTTAAAGTCTGTAAATGTCACAGTGCTCTTAGACATATTTCTTCGCATCACGCACAGATTTCTTAAATCACTCAAAACTGGCGTACAGGCTCCCAAGTGATCACGCCACTGTACATTCACACAATGTTCTCACAAATTCAGTTACCATATTACCCCCACCACATGCCATACACACAAACTCATGAAATATTCCCAATATTCAAAAATATGGAGATAAGGAGATAAACCTATTAGCATCTGTTTTAGAATTCTGGGGTTAAACAGGTATAAGAACCCCTGGACACATTAAAATTCCCCCAAGGAGCCAGTTAGTGACTAGATTAGTGACAATCTGAAAGCGTCTGAATGTAACGGCTTCCTACACACTCGAGGGCCTCAGGTATTGGGCCTTTAAGAGGAATACACTACATCAATACTGCCCATCCAGTGAGTTAGAAGATCTAAGGCTTGTATGACTCAGAAGATACTTTCTTCAAGCTACCCAGGCCTCTCCCATTAAGCCATTAGCAGTGTGAGAATGAAACAGAGGGAAATATTGACAGCAGTTCTCTATTGGTCCAATCTGGTTTGTTATACAGCAAAGAATTAAGGGCAAAAAGGAAAAGAAAACGTTAACAGTTTTAAAAAAAAACGTGCTTACCTGCCACTTCAACAATATCCCCAGGCACAAGATCTCGTGCTTTAATCCTTTGTACACTCTTTCGGTCCTGTCGGTAGACTTTGCCCATTTCAGGTTCATACTCCTTAAGAGCTTCAATAGCATTTTCAGCATTTCTTTCCTGGGTTAAAAAAAAATGAATACATAAATGCTAATGCAGCTTATAGATCAAATCCCATCTTTCAGTATACTAATGTGAAAAACAATGTTCCCCAGATTCAAATCTGCAAAAGCCCATACAGTCTAATACTAGTGTCACATTACCAAGCTACACTCCAAGGTACACATTCAGTGTTTTTAATCAACGCCATGTACAATTAGGTCATTGCACCGTAATACTTAACACTGCATGCCATCTGACAGAAGTAGTGACCAGCATCACTATTAGGGTTAATGAAAATGATTAACCATGGAAAAAAAGGAACAAAACCTGCTGGGGTAACCTTGTTGCATCAATGATTCATAAGAACAGTCTTCCAAGGACAAATTTTAAACAGAAAAAGATCACATGAAAGAAAATTAAATAAGTGGTTTCCTTACACATTGCTGTAAGTGACATCCTATTTGTATCATACATGAGCTGTACTGTAAAGATACCACCGACTTTCCAAAAGTAGATTCAAAGTTTTAATTACAATACATATGTCTGAATAGCAGCAAAAAATACGATCTGAAAAGAATTTGGAGCACTAGATCAATGTAAACCCTGTCTGGAGGGGGTGGAAATGAAGAAAGTGTCCGAGAAGCCTTTAAACATCACATTAGTGGTATTTTACGAAGAGGTAAGCTAAAGTGCATTCAGGCCAATAAGCAACGTTCGCATATAGTTACTGTTCTTGCTGTATGATATCCAACACCTGCATTACTAATAAGCCTGAACAAGAGGAATTACTAGCTGGCAACAAATCAAAAGCACAGCAAGAAAAGAAAAACCTTTGTGCAAAAGGATGTTACAACACAAGTTTATACTTGAGGACCGTGTACATTAACTTATTGCTTAACGTCAACAACCATGGTAACTAAGAATCAAGGGTGATCTAGCTCAAGCGGCAGACAAATTAATATATAGATGTACGTACAAAAATGACTACCATAGTAAGTTCAATTGAAACCAGCAACCATAGCAGGCTACCAGATCTGATTGAAATGTGGCACAGCTAAAGACTGAATTCAGATGCCCATAAAGACTTGAAACATCCCAAACGGAAAACAGTCACTGAAAAAAAGCTAACAAGCCACAGAAAATAAACACACAAGCCATGCTTACAGATGAAAGAATATCATGGATATGATAAGTTCCGGGAACGTCATACTACACACACTGCCCTTTCCCCGAGATGTTTGCTTACCTGCCACACACCCACAATGGCATTTGCTACCAATATAAGTAAAATTACAAAAGGTTCTACAAAGGCTGTAATCGTTTCCTCTCCTTCTTCAAACCACGCCAAGGCCTGCAATAAAACAGAGAGCCAATGAAATAAAGACTGCCTTTATACATACGATCTAAAATCATTCTGCGCATAACACTTACCTGTCCAACCATTGCTTAGTATCCACTAATCAGACTACATACAAGAGCTAGTACATATAAAGAAACATTTGCACAACTTCTAGAAAGATCCCTAGAGAACGGATTAGAGCAGTGGTTCTCAGCCTTCCTAATGCCGCGACCCTTAAATACAGTTCCTCATGTCGTGGTGACCCCCAACCATAAAGTTATGTAATTCTATATTGTGAAATATGTGATTTCCCGATGGTCTTAGGAGACCCCTGTGAAAGGGTCGTTCGACCCCCAAAGGGGTCGCGACCCACAGGTTGAGAACCGCTGGATTAGAGTCAATAAAGAGCCTCACGTGTTCCTTATTTAGTATTTCATTGCGGGGTACAATTCTAATTCAAAGTCCAATGGGACTGCTGTGTTTGGAAGGCAATCAATAGCTTCCTTCTGCTGGATTCACAAAGCAATCAGTGACATGAAGTTCCTGCTCGCTGACTCACTGAGGACAATACAGTTAAGTAATAACATGTTGTGACAGATTGTCTGGATTCATCAAGTCTGTCTACACAGTATTCATTTGCAAGGGATTTTGTGGCATATATACACATACGCTATATTCTGCCTTAACAATTCATCAAAAGCCACTATGTGGCCTCTTAACCAGCCCTATTCCGACCTAATGCAGTATATAATGGGATTTATGGTACGGAAGAACATTTCATTTTGGCAGCTCTCTGGCTTGGCTTCTCAATACATCCATGGCTTTGTAGTTGCTCTCTGGGACTTCATAAAACAGACAATTTTGTATAGTTTGAAATACATGCAAGGCCAGGGCAGACGTTTTGCGCACAGGTTTCACCTGATGTCTGGACGTGGCAGATACTGACACACACGACACACAGGCTAAAACGTGGCCTTATCCCTGAAGCCAACAATGGAATGTTACATTGAGTAAGCAATATTGTATCCGCTCAGAGAGATACTGTTATGACACAGCAGCAGCAGACATCCTCATCTCATCTAAATGCACAACAGCAAACTACTGAGACTACCAGGGGCTTTCTATATACAAGTAGATTGATATCAGCACAATGCAATATTATTTCATTCTGTCAGGACTAACGAACAGATCATTACTGAAGGTCATTTACCCAATTTAGTGAGGCATCAAACATTCTGCCACACAACACATCTGAGACATTTAACTAAAATTAACTTAAATGTACAAATAAGTAGTAGAGCCTTCACAGACAATTGTTGTGTGTTAAAACACAGCCTAAGAGAAAGGCAGATAAGGAAGGTTCTAGAAATGGACAGTACGATATTGATTGAATGATGGTGTGTGTGTGTGTGAATGATCAGCAATTAAAAGCCAATGAAAATTCAGGATAGCAAGATACTTTGAGAAGCATGTACCCCAATATTTTAGGAGAAATATTTTAATACTTACAAATGATATACAAGCAGCAAGAAGCAAAATTCTAACTAATAAATCTTCAAACTGTTCAATCACCAACTCCCATAATGTTTTTCCTGGAGAAAGAGAGCGGGTTTAACACAAGTGGTTTAGGCAATTATTATTCACACAAACGGAAAGTTCTGGACAGTCAGGGAAAAGCTTACCTTCCTCTGCAGGTAATTCTGTTGGGACAATGGATTTTCCCCAGGAACAGATGTGGAGATGGAGAGAAAATAAAGAGTTAAAATTATGAAAAAAAAATAATAAAACAATCTCACCTCTTGCCAGTAATTATCCTTGTTATTAAAGCACAGAAACTGTCCATTTCATGCCAAGTCACCATGCCTATACCAATATAGAATAGTAAAATATATATCTATATAACCAAAGTCTGATTCTTCACTGACACCCGAAAGCAGAAAACAAATAAGAGGTTAATATCCAAAAACAGCTCCTCCGAGGTAAAAAGCTTAGGCTTCGATTTATATTCTCTATCAAACCCATTTCCCAGAGTCTCTGAATTGTGCAAGTAGGAAGAGGCTGAATATTGTGCAATGGATTAAAAAAAATAATAAACGTTCCAAGATTAAAATCATTTTGAAACGCAGATGTTAAGGAAGTGGAGAAACCGGTTATTGCACAGTGGGAGGGAAAGGAAAAAAAACACGAGGTTGCATCCAGGCAGCCATCTTCTCTAATCCTAGTATCATGGAGACGCCGGCTAGACACAGGATAGGCCGCACAGGAAGTGTGCCAATGCCATCTATTCTATGGTAGAACAGGTGAACGATTACTAGCAATAATAACACCATTCACACGCACCTAGCCCACATCCTATAGTGACAAACGCCAACACTAGCTCTTCTCTAGCGTTGAGCTGCAATATGAAAGCGATTCGGATACACCGGATTATTGCTTTTCAATGACCTCTTCTATAGATCCATTTACGTTAAAGCAGCTGCGCTTCAGGCTATACACACTGCAGAGGCCAAGCTGAGACGCAGTGAGCGGCCTGTGATGCTACTGAGCGGCAGATGCCCGCTCACACGGACCCGGTAGATTAACCCCCTCACGTACCATTAGGGCCCCATTTTTCCTTCTGCTTCTTGAGCTGCTCCAGGCCGAGTCCCGTGCTCTCATTCACGTTAAAGTGATTCAAAACTTCCTCCACCGTCTTGGTGTGCGCGTTCTCCATGGCTGGACCGGTTCAGCCCCCCCCCCACGTCGTGTACACGGATCTCCCCCGTCTACAATATAAGATGACGAACAAGTGGTCTTCACAGCTCGCTTCCCATACAATGCCTCCGCCCCAGGGAGCGTAAACTCGGGATGTCACCGCCAATTGCCTAGGTGGGGAGTCTTCCGTCCACGGCCTCCCTGATGTATCCCGGGAGAGGATCTTCTGTTCAGGGATGCTCTGTAGACTTCATTAAGGAAGACAAAAAAACCCTCTAAAATAAAAGATTCGGTGCCGATGGGAGAAAATATGAAAATAAATATTTTGAGCCTTCGTAGGACTGGCGGAGCCGCCGCTTGCGATAGATCGTTATCTGGCACGACCGGCGTATTATTCAGAGGAGATTTACCTCAGCACCTTCGTCTACTCTCCTCCTTCCGAAGTATATTTAGCGATGCACCACTAAGAAAACCGTCCCGGCAAGCGATAGTTAATGTCCTACAGGCCTCCCTCCGGTTTTGGTGCTGCGGCCTCCCGTTCCTTTTTTTCCACCCCACCGTCGTAACACCCTACAACTGTGCACGCAGCTCCTACTCCTAATGGCAGCGAAGCCGAGCAGTTATAGCATTTTATTCTGAGGCTGTCCCAGCCTTACGGTCGCGGCATGTGGACGAATTTGATTGGCTGCAGTATACGTCACGTGGCCACGCCTTGTTCTTTCCAGCAGGATCCCGGATCATGGTGACGTAGCTCGCATTGCGTCCAGTGGGGGAGCTCATCCCGCGCTCAGCTGAGGCGGAAAGGGGGCGGGGCTTTAGAGCTTTAAATCCATTTTATCGCTGCGGTTCTATTGTGGTGCCCTGAAGACCGGTTATTCTCGCGATACCCTGGACCCGTGATTTGGTGTTCTAGTGCTTTGTGATTACCTCTGGGCTGTGGTTGATGTGAATAGATATATAAAGGAGGCTCACATTTTTATAAACTCTCTGGATTTGAAATCAAGTCTTTGGCTTTTATTTAAAAATATTTCAAAGCAAAGTTTGCTCACAATTCCTAACATTATAGGAGCCATTAAATTATCTTTCCATTTGTTGCCATGGTGTATTCACTTTGCCCTAGAATGACTTTCCCCAGCAGATGTCTGGTGGGCTGGTGACCAGTGAGGCCACATACGTGCCAATACTGCTGCTCCAGTGGCTGGATACAGCTGCACACTGCATGAGTATAAAAATCAGGGCAGGACTACTGATAGCTTGGTGGCCATGGCACTTTAAGGCTGGTGGCCATCTAAATGACGTCCGTACGGTGGAGGCATGGGATTGACAAGCCGTATGTTATGTTTGTATGCTCACGTAGAGCGTGGCCGGGCATATCAAGGCAATGACTGCACACAGCAGTATCAAATCCGCTGCTGGAGGGGCTGATGGGGTGCATATGGAGCAATGTCAGGCAGTAGCCCAGCAAGCATGTGACCGGTGCACTAGATGACTAGTCAGAGGCATGTGGCCACATGTACATAACTTAGAGGCCGCCAACTTTGAAAGTAAATCAAGGAAATCTCGCTTATTAATCTATGCATGATGGTGGGTCAACTTGCAAACTCATGGGCATCTGAATAAATCATAGCAAAGTTGGGAAGTTAACTTGCCTAAAGCTAACCGTTTTTATAAAAAAGTCACGGGGACAAGGAGTTCAATAAAGAAACTATGTTTTTTGTAACATCAGCACGTGCTTACAGAATGCAGTTATGGAATTCCTGGAAAACCGGTTGTGAGCTTGTTTTGGACACACATAAAACCAATATATTTGTTTGCCGAATAAGATAAGATACGTGATGCTTGTTACCTTGTTACATGGCATAATTAAAGTTTGTATCTATCATGTGCTTTCATATCATGGAAGGGTGCCTATTAGAATCTGCATATGTATAAAAAGTATAAAGAGATTTTTTTTCTGACAGCAACATCAGAAAAAGTACATCTGAATGAAAATGGGTATAAAAATGCCATAAAATGCGGCATGTTCATTGTCAAAAAGGCCTTCAGGATAAGTGCTGGTAATTCCAGTCTGTTATGGCAGAAGCACTAATTTGCTACTTTTCACGTATTGCGTGTATTACTTGTTTGTGGCGTCTTTATTACGCCCCTAAAATCTCAAAAAGGTTGTGTCTGGCAGCAATCATTAATCATAAGCAACTCTCTCTTTCCTACAATTAAAAACCTTTTGAAATTCTGCTCTGATAGTGTGGATCCAGTACTAATGGAACTAGAAAAGAGGTGGCAAAAAACTATAGTATGTTCTCAAATTAGGGCAGCCAAAGGCAATCTTTGCCACCCACATTTCAGGACCTCACTTGTGTATGCAAACCATTCACATCCCCTTCAGTATTACTCAGCACACTGTGATGCTTCGCTACAAGCCTTTGGTCACCTCTGTTTGTTTGCTAGAAAAATAGTAGGTCTGGCCAAGTAGCCGTGATCGGTTTAAGTGGGAGGGCCAGCTTTCCGTTTGAAGAGAAAACAATGGAAATTTTATGGAAAAAAAACATGAATGTGACATAATTCAAATGAGCGTCCACCTCTATTCTAATAGTTTTAATATATGTACTAGGGCTAGATTGAGGATTAAAATCAGCCCTTGTTCTTTAAGACCAGTGGCTGATGAATGACATTGGTGCAGCATGTGACCACATGTATCCAATCAGCGGCCACACAGGATCTGTTGTGCGAGTGGCGGTAAAGGTGGGTGAGCAGTGTCATTGTGCACTGGCCCACCAGGCATTTGCCAGATGGCCACTTGATACACACTGGTAATGTGAAGTAGCCCAGGCCATCTATTGGAAACATGCTAAGCTTTCTGTCACTTCTCTAACACCACAGTCTGTGTCACCCAATTGCAGAGGGGTGGAGGGCTAGGAGCTTGTGGGTGAACGGGTCCAGTGCCCGTGTGCATATATATGCAGCTACCTGGCACTCCTTTCTGTCTGATAACAGAAGGCACCTGCCTGGCAAGTAACTGAGCAGCATTTCTCAGTGAAATAGAATTTAGTTTCCAGGAGGCAGGGGGCAATGGCACAAAACCTAGCTGTGGCAATTGAAAGTGAAAAAGTATACAATAAAATCAGCATATAGAGTGCAGTGAGAATAGGGTGACCAGAGGTGCCAATTTAGCCAGGTACGCATATGCAAACTGTACATTGCCGAGTTCCATTAAAATCATTGTTTTGCAGGGGGTATTGGGTTTTATGAAGGTCCCTGGTTCATGAGACCATTAAATGATGCCAAATCACCTGTGTTCTTTGAGTTTGCGTATGTAGTAATCCAAAAAAAGCACGTGGGTTGGTGGAAAAAAAATTTAATCTAATACACAAACGTATCTCATAAAGCCATCATGTTAATTTAGTGTCACATTGTGCAAACATCACCTACAGAGTCTTCTTACATTAACCGTGTGTTTAAAAGGGCCGACCCTTGAGTAGCAGACTCACTGAAGTTTGTGCTTCATATTGAATAGTGAAGTCAGAGAGTTGATATGTCTTATAAACAGCATGGAATGTGACACGTTTCCCCAAACAAGGTGTGAAAAAGCAATCCAACTGGGGCATTTAGGATGCATGCAACATAACATAGTTCTCAGCACCCATGTGACTTGGTTAGCCAGCACCCCTTGTGACCCATCCTGTGGTCTAGTGTGGGAGACACGAGCCCCTCGATCAGCATACATCTTAGTTCTCTGCCCTTAAGCTAAGGAATTTGGGTGGGTCTGTAACATCATCGTAGTCCCACTCACAGGGTCACCCAAATGCCGAGCAAGAAAGGCTCTCCCGTTCACAGACTTGAGCGCCAGTGACACTCAAGCTTCACATATATTATGTGGAAAGAGGAGGAAAGAGAGGGCTACAAGGGGTGGGTGGCCACAGACTCTTTGGGACACTGACTTTGAACACATGTTTGTTATTAGGGGACATCTGACAATCCAGCTACTGTAGATGAAATAACCAAATGCCTAGGAAATTCTGGAAATTCTGCACTTCTGTGGATTTACTTTATACTAAAATGAGTTCTACCCAGCAAAGGCTGCCCAGAGTTATGCATTTTTGGCTGAGAATATTGGGAGTTGCAGCCCACATCGGCTTGGGCGCAAGATGTGGCAGATCAAAATTGCTTAACTGAGCACAAATCCAGCAAGTTTCTCAATGTCTGGCTGAGCATGATAGGAGTTATGGTGCTAACAACAAAGTTGTCTGCCTGCGCCTTGCTTGGTATGATAAAAGTTGTAAGTATCCTGAAAAGCTTAGACCAAGCGATATGTTGCTCGTTCGGTGGCCATCAAGGAGTTAACCTTTCCACTATAGCAGTCACCAGTTATTCATTGGTCTTATGCAATGCTGACAAAAAAGGACCTTTGCTATCTTTCAGCTAAAGTGCTTCCTGAAAGCCTTTCAAGGCACTGGCTGGAGTCATGGGAGGGCCTGCACAGATCCAGACGTAGAAGGGAGGCGCTGACCTTCCTGCGTTCCACTTCTTAGGCCTCAACAACTCAAGCAACTTTGTTGTTGCAACAAATCTCATCAAACAGAAATCATTGTTAAATGTGCGTAAGAAAGCTGGCAGCAACAGAGTTGGGGATTTTTACTCAAAGGAAAAACTGGTTTATATTGCTACAAGTGCACTTTTTCGTTTGCAGACTGCATTTGCTTGCAGTTCTGCTGCTGGCGCAGGTGGCTATATCTTTAACTCCAGACAAGATTTCACACAGTAATTGCCAGAAAGTGAATTCAATTGTTAAACACTAAGTGCGTGTGTTGGAACTATGCACACACAAATGTAGACGTTCAGACTTTTCCCCCCTGGTGATTGCTAATACAGCTTGTTCCACAGTTTGCGGTTCCTGAACTTTGATATGTAGTTGAAACATGTGCTCCGGTGTCGACTTATTATCAGTTTTGTTCCCTATCATTAGCACAGTGGTATTCAGTGCTATAACTCTGATTGCTTGTATTTTTTTTTACTTTATTTTCTGCACAGTAAATGATTTTCTCTACAATCAGATTGTGTAGACCAAAAAAAAATGAAGTAATATGTCTAGGATTATATGTTTTATGGTGCCCCCTGGGAGGCAAGGAGAGGGATTTAATGTTAGGCATACCCCTCGGACATTCCACCGATTTTGACTAGGTCAACCACTGCCACCTTCAATTTCCCACTCTCACGTTGAGTATTACCGTATTTGCTCGATTATAAGACGAGGTTTTTTTCAGAGCAAATGCTCTGAAAAATACCCCTCGTCTTCTAATCGGGGTCGTCTTCTAATCAGACCTCAAATAGAGTCTGATTAGGAGACTAAGATCCAGATCCCCCGCACCGCTGCAGGGGACCTGGATCCTCCTGTCTCACCCCCCCCCCATCATACACACTTACCGGTGCTTCCTGCTGTATTGCCGGGGCAGCGGGTTGACGTCTACGCGATCCGCGTAGACAACGTCCGCTGCAGCCGGAAGGAGGTGTGGCTAGCAGCGGGGGTTGTCTGCGTCCGTCGCGTAGACCTTCCCCGACTGTCAGAGATCTCTGATCTCTGACAGCCGGGGAAAGTATACGCGACGGACGCATACAAACCCCCGCTGCCAACTCCACCTCCTTCCGGCTGCAGCAGAAGGCGACGTCAACCCGCTGCCCCGGCTGGAAGCACCGGTAAGAGAGGGCTGAGAGGGGAGAGAGGGGAGAGAGGAGAGAGGAGGAGAGGGGAGGGGAGGGGAGGGGAGGAGAGGGGAGGGGAGGGGGGGGGAGAGAGTGTGTGTGTGTGTGTTAGTTAAATGGGGGCATAGGGCATTTCTGGAGTGGCGTTAAGGGGGCATTTAATAGAGCACTCTGCCTCCTGAAATGCCTTATACCTCCCTATATGCCACTCTGCCCCATAATATGCCTTTAACCCCCTAAATGCCAGAGTGGCATATAGGGGTATAAGGCATTTCTGGAGGCAGAGTGCTCTATACAATGCCTTTTAACTCCCTTAATGCCACTCTGCCTCCTGAAATGCCTTATACCTCCCTATATGCCACTCTGCCCCATAATATGCATTTTAACCCCCTAAATGCCAGAATGGGATATAGGGGTATAAGGCATTTCTGGAGGCAGAGTGGCATATAGGGGGTCAAAAGGCATACCATGGGGCACAGTGGCATATAGAGGGTTAAAAGGCATATCATGGGCCACAGTGCCATATTGGTGTGGCAAGCCTGGGGGCAGATGTGCGTAACTGGGGGACAGGCTGGAAAATACAAGAAATAAAAACAAAAAAAATATTTTTCTCAATCATAGCTTTTATTAAAAAAAATAGTTTACATGAATTAACATTTACTGGTAAAACTTTTTTCCTTTAGGGTCGTCTTATATTCAGGCTTTTTCTTTTTTCCTAAGTTAATATTCAGATTTTGGGGGGTCGTCTTATAATCAGGGTCGTCTTATAATCGAGCAAATACGGTATATACCTATGACTGTCCTTCAAACATTCCTAATTGTTTTCTAAACTAAATGTTTATATATACATAAATACGGGAGGTTAATGGTCTTTTTGCCTAGGAATACATGTGTTTATAATAGTCATAGGTATTTGAAAATACTTTTTGTGATATCAATCGAAAAAATAGAAACGCACGATATTTTGCAGTATATAGAATGCACTAAATTCCCAAAACATAAATCTATATACAAATACAAAGAAACAAATCCATTATTGATGGTCATTTTTTTGTGTTTTTGGAATATAAAATAAGAGTTAGGACCTCTTTGAGAAAAAAAAAGTTTGTACTTCGAAATGCAGTATTTTATGAAATTAAATATCTTATTCTTAATTATGATTAAATTCACATATTTTAACAGTAGATTATTTATTTACTTATTTTTAGATATTTGCTTGTGTGTACAGGAACAATGCATTGCAGGGATCATGAACCTGAAAAAATGTGTGTGATCCATCCATTTTATATTTGTGGAATTTAATGCTGTTTTTTTTTTTAGTATAAATATATATATGACTGGTTTAGGTAAATAAATAACATAACGAAAGAAGAAAAATACTGAAGCACCGCTTAAATCCAAGGCACTAACGAAACTTCGTAACACTTCACGTAAGCAACGGATCATATTGCTTCACTCTTTGGAAAGACAGCCGGCTGCTTCTTACCAATGTTTGCCACTCTAGGCAACTGCCGTGTTGACTGGTTGCGCTAATCCTGTGAGTCCTCCAGAGTAAGTACACATAATCCATCTGTATCCCCAAAGGAGCACCTGGATTCACACACTTTCCACTTGTACCCAGTAGGTTTTGTAAGCATGCAACGTACACACCTATATATATATATATACTTCCTAATTTTTAGGAGGCACAGCCAAGTGATTCAGAGAAGAACAAGCAAAGTCTCAGTAGAAGTAAACCAGGTCCCGTATTCAAAACGAAGAGTACATTCCTTCGTGTATAAACAAGTCAATGGGTTTTGCTTTTTTTTTTTGCTTTTTTTGCCTAAAATAATTATGCCGCAATCCTGCAAATCTTTTGTTAAGCTGCCAAATGTTACTTCACCTTTTGGGATACTTTTTGTTTTTGGAAATCTTTGTATTGGTTACAATTTTTTTTTTTTAAGATTTGCCCCATGTGAATAAAAGATATATTCTTGCAAATTCTAGAGATAAATAAATGATACATAGAATATGTTAATTTATGCAGCTACATGGTTGCTTATATTATTTAAAACTAGTTACACTGCATTATCGTAGCCTATTGTTGGATAACATTAAGTCATCTGAGACAAACAAGGACTAATTAAGCTCAGCAGCTGTAATTATAATGTTTCAGAGCTAAAGCCATGAACTGATAAACATTGTAAAGTCAAGGCGGCCCTATGAACAGATGTAGCAGTAATTATGAGTCTTAGTAATAGAAAAGGACACAGCTATAATACTTCCATTCATTATATCAAATATCCAAATGAGAACCCCTGCAAAGCATTAATGTAATTATAAATCGCATTAAATGCATCATAATGGCTTCACATAAAATACAGTACCCGTCTGCCAGCTGTGTTCAGGGGCCCTTCTCCTATATATGTTTCCTGTCTCAGGTCCAAATTACTTCAACCTTGCTCAACATATGTTAACAAAGGACCCACTTCTGTACCAAAGAGCCTTGGTGCCCTCTTAATACCTTCAGGAGCCTGTGTTACACCCTTGAGCATTGCTGTCAGGGTCCTACCTCAATCCCCCGGTGGCAGCAGAGGTCTCCACCTGATGGTGGAGTCGCGGGACGTCACGGACTTTGTCCGCGTACCACGCGGCTCCGTTGTACAGTCGCGGCCCACTGTGGCCTACGGTAGGCTGCATGCCCGGACTCCAGTGCGGCGAATGCCGCACAGGAGAAACGCCACGTGTGGAGTGATGGCGGGGAGGCGTGGCCTGCGCCTCCAATAATGAGAAAGTCCTGGCTAGGGGCGGGACGAGTAGTGATTGACAATCACTACTCCATTGGACATATTGAGGAGGGATGGGTCTCTGTTATTGGTGGGGAGGAGCTGATTTCTCGAGGGCTATTTAAACCCACAGCACCTATGCCTCATTACTTGATTGTTCAAGTCCCTACATACCTGTTTGCTGATACCCCTTTTTTCGATTTACTGGACATTTGACCTCGGCTTGTTTATGGACTTTGATATACTTCTCCTACCCTTGACCTCAGGATTGCTACACGGTACCGTTTATGCCTTTTACTATTCAGTGGAATAAACTTGCTGATATTCCTTATATTGCCTGTTTGCCTCTATTGCTTATCTGGTGTCTCACCTCGCTACGCTCCAAACCCTGCATACCCTACAATTGCTTAGCCTGTCACTTACATGACAAGGTAAAAGTAAAAATGGAGCCCTCGTTCTCTGATGATGTTTCAGGACAGAATTGTTCTGCTCGAAATCCAGGCTACCACACACTGGAACATACCATTAGCAGAGCCTACATAAAGCTGGATGAACGTTAATTGATGAACAAGTCGGCTCTAATCCTCACACATGAACAGACAATTTGGAAATGAGCATCAGGACAAAAGCTGAAGTGGAAGTAGGTGAAAAGGGAAGCACCTGAAGGGAGACAAGGAAGGTAGGCGATCACAAAAGTAAGGGAAATAAAAAAAAATGTAAATGGAACTAAAAAGTATTTATGTACAATAGAATAGTGCGGGACTAGTTCCTGTGGTGGTTGTGTGACAAAGGAGGTGGTAGTCAAGAACTGTACAAATATAGGGAGGTGGAACAGTGGTTGGACAGGGTTGGTGAGCCTTTGCCCAGAGGATTAGAAGTTAGCTAGACATACTTGGCTAAACAGTATACATGACAATACCGCTCCTCCGTACATTTCTGACCTCATTAGCAAATACTCTCCTACTCGATCCCTACGTTCCTCCCATGGGCTAAGGCTCTCCTCCTCACTCATCACCTCTTCCTTTTCCCGTCTACAAGATTTCACTCGAGCTGCCCCATATCTCTGGAATCTGCTCCCAAGGAACCTTCAGAATTCACCCTCCCTCCCGACATTCAAGAAACATCTAAAAACCCACTTCTTCAGAGAAGCATACCATCTTAGCTGCTAGAACATCCTTGTCATTGATACCCCCACAATACCTCTCACCCTTTCTCTATGCCTTATGTTTATCACCCCATTTTCCCTCTAGATTGTAAGCTTGCGAGCAGGGCTCTCTCCACCAAATGTATCGGTTTGTCTTAGTCTGTCAATTCTTGTCTTGTCATATCCCTTGAATTTATGTATTGTATTAAGCGCTGCGTAAACTGTTGGCGCTATATAAATAAAAGATAATAATAATAATAATCATAAAAATGACTATAAATTCTTGCTATGTTCATGAAATGCTTTTTTTGCCACTATCATTAGCACACTGAAGCACAAGGTTTAGCATATCTAGGCTTCAGGTTCCAAGCCTGGCAAGTTAAACAAGTTTTGTAAGTGAAACAATGCAGTCTCTGCCATGGGTTCATCATGATTTAAAAATGTGTTGTTTTCTGTATAGAGTTGGTTCTACAACATATACCTCTCAAACTGCTGAAGAGCTATGCATCCTGAGCGAGAAGGATTCTGCATCATGGTAATTGTAGGTCCAGCTACTGGGGAGCTGCATGTTGGTTACTCCTGAGCAGGCCCGGACTGGCCATCGGGCCCACTGGGCGTTTGCCCGGTGGGCCGGGCCACGGCAGGGCCGCATTGACTTAGGGGCTGATGGAGCTGCAGCTCCAGGCCCCTATCCTACCTACGGCCGCATTAACGCAGGGCATAAGGGGCACCTGCCCCTTAAGCCCGCCGCAACTGCGACCGGGTCCGCCACTCTAAGGGGCCGGGAAGTCCCCACCAAGGCCGGCCTTACGGGTCTGCGGCCGCACAGGGTTTAAATTAAAACATCGGGGGTTTTTTTAACTTTATTTAACATCCTCCATGTTAAATAAAGTTTTTTTTAACTTTATTTAACATGGAGGATGTTAAATAAAGTTGAGAAAAAACCCCGATGTTTTAATTTAAACCCTGTGCGGCCGCAAACCCCTAAGGCCGGCCCTGGTGGGGGCTTCCCGGCCCCTTAGAGCAGGACCGGCCTTTGGGGTGTGCGACCGCACAGGGCGTCACACTCTAGGGGGCGGTCCGCACCGGGTGCCGCTCATCAGTGGGTGCCAACTTGCGGCACCCGGCACCCCTCCAGAGACGGACAGTAATGTCCGCCGCTGGAGGAGCAGGCTCGCAAGGGAGCGGTATCGGAGGTCTTTAACAGACCTCCGGTTCCCTTGAGTGATTTTAAGCCGGGTTCAACCCGGCTTAAAATCACTCAAGGGAGCCGGAGGTCTGCTAAAGACCTCCGATACCGCTCCCTTGTGATCCGCGCGGCAACAGCTGCTGTGCGCCGGGGTTTGTTGTTAGATCCCGGCGCACAACACTGAAGCCGCGCCCACCGCTGTCCGTGCCCTCTGAACCGGAAGAAGACAGAGAAGACAGAAGAACTGAAGAAGAGGAGCGAAGAGGAGGAAAAGGAGCTGTAAGGAGAAAAGAGTAAAGGTAGGAAAATATTCAGTGAGAGTGGATTGGTATATATGTGTGGATTGGTGTATGTGTGGATTGGTGTATATATGTGTGGATTGGTATATATGTGTGGATTGGTATATATGTGTGGATTGGTATATATGTGTGGATTAGTGTATATATGTGTGGATTAGTGTATATATGTGTGGATTAGTGTATATATGTGTGGATTGGTATATAGGTGTGGATTGGTATATAGGTGTGGATTGGTATATGTGTGGATTGGTATATATGTGTGGATTGGTATATATGTGTGGATTGGTAAGTGTGTGAGAGTGATGGGTGTTATGCTGTACCATTTCCAATGTCTTTTTCATGATCTAATTATGCTCTAAAAGTACATCATAACTCCCATCACTCTATACTGTTCCATACAGTGGCAGAGCTGGGAGGCAGAGGCCTTGCTCCCTCACCGCAGGACTCCTGAAAGGTAAGTGAACTTCAAAAAGGGAGAGGGTAGATAGTTAGGAGGGGGTAGATAGGGAGAAGGGCGTGAGAAGGGGGAAAGGGGGTAGATAGGGGGAAAGGGGGTAGATAAGGGAGTGAGAAGGGGTAGATGGGGCAGAAGGGAGTTAGAAGGGGTAGATAGGGCAATCATACTCCTATCATGCCAAGTCTGCGAGTACATCCTGGAATCTGGGTATGCCTGGGCATGATAGGAATGTGATTGCTGTTAACAATCATATATATATATATACATAAAATATTGTTTTTTAATTGTTTTGTCCTATTTTGGTGTGTTACTTACTTTAAATAAAAGGGTTTTTTTTATGGTGTGGGGAGGTCATATTCGGTTTCGGACAGGTAAATGCTGCATTTTCGGTTTCAGTCCAGAATTCGTTTCGGTGCATCCCTACTACTAAGCCAGACAATGAAGTGGTAGGCCTACACCACAACAATGTTTGGCGTAGTATATAGTGATTGGGGTTATGCTGCACTATTGTCAATGTCTGGCTCAATGTATAGTGATAGGGATTACGCTGTACCACTGTCAATGTGTGCCTCAGTATATAGTGATAGGTGTTATGCTGTACCACCGTCATTGTCTGCCTCAGTATATAGTGGTAGGTGTTATGCTGTACCACCGTCAATTTCTGCCTCAGTATATAATAACAGTGAGAAGAGGCAGAGGTGGTAGATAGTGATACAGGGGGATAGATAGTGAGAAAGGGGAGTTTTGTTACAAGTTTTTATTCCTTTCTTTTTTTGGGATGGGGGGGCACCAGAGGAGTAGTCCGCACAGGGCGCCAGAACACCTAAGGCCGGCTCTGCCTTAGAGTGGCGGACCCGGTTGCAGTTGCGGCGGGCTTAAGGGGCTCTGCCTTAATGCGGCCATATAGGCCCAGTCAGTCCGGTCCTGACTGGGCCTATTTTAAGGTAGGAGCCTGGAGCTGCAGCTCCATCAGCCCCTAAGTCAATCCTGCCCTGCCACAGGCGCGGTCGCAGTTGCTGCTTGCTCTGGCAACAAGGTAAATAGGGTGAGGGAAGGGGCTGCAGTGAGAAGGGGCAGAGGGGGGTTAGGTAGTGAGAAAGGGGGAGAGGGGATAGATAGAGGGGGTACATATTGAGAAGTGGGGAAGGGGGTTACATAGTGAAAAGGGGGAACATAGTGAGAAGGGGCAGATAAGATGATGAGAGGGGGTAGTGTGAATGCGTATGAGAATGAATGAATAAATGTGTGGATGAATTGTGTGAATGCGTATGACAATTAATGAATTCATGTGTGGATGAATTGCTTGAATGATTTGTGAGACTGCATTAATGAATGTGTTAATGATTTGTGTGAATGATTAAATGCAAAGATGGTACATGAAGGGTGGGCTTTAACAATAAATAAATAAATATGGGCTGCTCAGGCTTAAATGCCCGGGCCTATTTTTTGTCCCAGTCCGGGCCTGCTCCTGAGCATCATTTACATGCGGACAGTGCAATGGAAACAAATTGAAACTTTTTCTCAGCCTGGGCCTTTGCCTTCTTTGAAGTACCTAATTGAATACTGTTCATAAAACCAGCCTATCTGAGAAATGCCAGAAACCTTCAGCATATCATTGCTTTTTTTTCTTGATTCACTTTACCAAAATTGTCTTACAAGTGTCTTACAAGATTCCATTCCATGTCAATGAAGAGTGGAACATTCTTGTGCTACTGTCCTTTTGTTGCTTATTTATGTATTCAATATTTATTGTCTACTGGAGATCCTGCAACCTTTCTGACCAGGCTCCTGGCAGCTCCTTAGGATGTTCGCATGGTGTGTTACTGTATTGTCAGCTCCTGAAGAGAAACAGAAACAAGATATTGCTCTACTATGAAGTCTGTTTTCTCTTTTAACCTACATTCAAAGTATACGTCAGCACTCGCATCAGGCATTTTATGAATTTTTAAATGTGTAATTTAAAAAAATGCATACTTTAATGTCCAATTTACAGGAAAGAGGTGCTTGCTTACTCATGCAAGTGTGAAAGAATATGTATGAATTCTTTGTAGTATAGTAATAGCCATAGAAACACAGAAATGTCAACTTTGGCTGCAGATAAGGACCATTCCGCCTATCTAGCCTGCCCATTTTTCCTGTTGTAAAGACTCAAACTTTAACTGGTCCTTGGTCTTTTTTTTTTTGGCTCTCAGATTTCATTCTCATAGAAGCTTAATGATTAGAATTCATCATCCTTGAGCAAATTCATTCATCCCACCTCGACCCAATTGCAGAGACCCTATAGTTTTAGTATCATCTTATCTACCATGTTCTCAGCAACCTGCATCACCAAAACAATACAAGAGAGAGAAAAGAACAACAGAAAATTCCTCAAACCTGTAATATGATCATGATTAATAAAAAGTGAAAATAAATAAATAATGGTAGGTCGTTACTGATCACTTTAAACCATTGTTATAATAGATGGTGGATTTGTATTGATCTTCCTAGCATAAAAATATAATGTCGAGACTAGAGTAGAAGCATATTTATCTAGATTACTATTTTTATCAACCAAACCCAAAATGCACCATATAGGATCAATAGTCAAAATTGTATCAATACATGACCCTATAATTTTCAAAACCTTAAACCCAAATCCAGATATTCTGGGACATTCCCATATCATATGGATCCAATTGCCTTCTTTTAAAAAACAACGGGGGCAGATATCACACAATTTTAACTTTGCTTTAAAGAGCTTACTTGGTGTCATATATGCTCTATGGACTTTATAAAATTGGGTCAGTCTATGAGATTCAGAGATGGAAACTTTCTGCGTCAGATTCAACGTTGTAGTCCATTCTAGATCACTAATTTCACCAACATCACTAATCCACTTATTTCTTAAGCGTTCAAGTCTTTGGTCTAATGTTAGATTTTGAGTAACTGTATGCTTATCCCATTCATGTTTAAATGACTTACCTCTATTAACTTTTTCTAATTCATGCTAAATATTGTAAATACTGGAATGTAAGGGATGCAACAAAGGTGGTGCCTGATTGTTGTTATGCAAGTATATTGCAAAGACTGTGTGAGAGACAATGCAATTTCATTAAACACATCAGCCTGAAAATAAAACCCAATAATCAAGAGTCATGTCTCAATACATTTTTCCATACAGTGGTGCACAAAGCAAGGTCCATAAAGACATGGTTGGATGAGTTTGGTGTGGAAGAACTTGACTGACCCGCACAGAGCCCTGACCTCAACCCCATCGAACACCTTTGGGATGAACTCGAACAGAGATTGCGAGAAAGGATTTCTCGTCCAATATCAGTGCCTATACTCGCAAATCCTCTACTGGATGAATGGATAAAAATTAGCACAGAAACTTTCCAAACACTTGTGGAAATCCTTCCCAGAAGAGTGGAAGCTGCAATGGGAGAGGGGGGGGGGGAACTACATATAAATGTCTATGGATTTAGAATGCAATATCATCAAAGTCCATATAGTGTGTGTGTGTGTGTGTATATATATATACATACAGATAAAGAGTGAGATTTTCATATACATCTATAAAACCTGCAGAATTATTTTTAAAAATATATGAATTACCTGCATGAGTGTGTGTGTGTGTGTGTGTGTGTGGCGGTCAGTAGACACTTTATATTGCGTATTATATGCTTCCCTGCCTTTATCATACACTGAAAATCTAATAGAACCATCTATGTTCAGATAGAACTGTGGTTTTAAACAAGGCCAGATATCTAGAGCCACTAATGAGTCGAGAATTCTGTGTATTCTTGCCTGAGCACAAACCATTTAATACATTTTATTGAAATACTTGGAGATTCAAAAACATTAAAAACATTGTCTACTACAAACAGACCAAAGCTGAATTAAATCTTGGTAGTCTCTTTACATACTGTTTAAAAAAATGCAGAGGCTAAACTGATAACGTAGCGAAACAAGCATTCTAAATTAGAAATGTAAACCCTCGCTAATGTGTCACTGAGTATCTCTGCATGTATCATTTAAACCATTATGCGAATGCAATATAATAATCTATCTATGTTTTAATAGGTCTTTCACAGTTGTGCTGCTGTAATGCAGTGTAATGCTGATCCTGCATTGTACTGCAGTATGAATCGGTGCCAATCTTTTACATAAATGTGACAGTGGAGTCCAGCTGGAGATCAGCGCTGAACTGTGCAGCTAGTAAGATGTAGCTCCCCTCTTCTCTTGCCAGAGACATGTTAGTCTTGAATGACACTGCTCAATGCTTATATGTTATAATCAGATTTTGGCACCTATAGGCTTCATGATAAACTTTTCAATGAATGCCCCATAGGCACCAATTCCTTGCACACACCTTGCCTTGGACAGTGAGGTTCAGACACGATGTCTCCGGAATGGACTTATGGTCAATATGAGCTTGGTTGTCATGGATTTTGAACAAATTTATCACATGCCTTTCATCTTCATTTGCTTTTCTGAGAGACGTTCCCTTTTGGTTTGTACTTACAAATAGTATCTTGTGGAGTGGGGAGAACATAATGGTTACAGTATTATGTAGGCAAAGCCTATATATATGAAACATGGTTCTTCACATCGGCGGCCTCCATGTCCTCCTTTGGCCAGCTTACTATGCTGGCAGGGTGTATGTGTATAGATTTGACATACAGAAGTAACATGTATAAATATATTCCATCCCATACAATCCATACAAAAGGAGGACCAATTAACGAAGCACGTGGAAGCAATATGATCCCTCCACCAGAGTCTGTTATAGAAAGATTTCTACCTATACAGGGCTGTCTCCCAGTCCTGAAAGACTTCTTCCCATAAGGTGTTAGTACTCCTTCTGGCAGAAGGTTAATGTGCTCCCGACAGGATGTTGGTGCCTGCGTATCTGGCACGGTGTCAGCCTGTGTGCTCTAGTGTGTGTATTTCAGCAATCTCTTAGAGAGCCTGGCAGAATGTCTCTGATACTGGCAGAATGCCTGCCTCTGCAGATCTCTGCACAGTTGGCACGTGTGAATTTTTTATAAAATAAGGGACAACCAAAGTTAAAAATGAAAAATATGATGAAAACAGAATTAACCATTAATTCAGTTATATTTCATAAATAGTATGCACAGAACTTAATTCAATTTAGTATTTCTAAAGGTACACATTATCATATTTTCAGACTTAAGTCTGCATCATCACACTGGGTTGTTGCAATTTCTATGATTTATTCGCTAAATGCAGATCTTAGAATGGTTGCAGTGAATGCATAAGTGATCATTCTTTCTTGCCATTATCCTTGGTTGTTTTCTCCTTTATTCCAACCAGAGAGGGTGAAATTAATGATAATGTCTGAGGATAAAGAAATGTGTGAAGTTGAAGTGGAAATACAGCGCTACGGGACTGTTTCAAAGGTTCCAGCTAATTTGGCATCAGCCACATTAACTCTGTCTCATCTCAAGCACTTTTTACATTTGAACGATCTGGGACTATTTGAACATGACTTTGTGAACTTATTAACTGTGCTCAGTCTCCCATTTCTGACACAGCGGATCCCTGTGTAGACTGAAGATATACCATATCATCTGAAGGTGTCGTTTAAACCGCTGTGGTACAGGAGCCCCCAAGCCATCTTAGTAGACAAGTGAGCACTTGGCATTGACATCTGTCATTAGTTATTAACAGGTGTACAGTCATGCCACCAGCTTATTTTTGTACAAAACAAGTAGATTGACAGGCTGATTGCATGTAGGTTCGTTCCAAAAAATTAGTTGGGAACTGTTTGTTTTCCTGATACCTAATAAAAGTGTGTGTGGCTATTCCTTTAAATATCAATAAGCCATGAAATCTCTTGGAGTTTGCACACTTTTAAGCATATCAATCTCCAAGGATTATTTATGAAGACTAGCTGCACAATGTAAATTATTAATATGCAAGTAGACATTAATAAATAATGTACTTTGATGCTTATAGTTATACTAGAAAGAAGTATAGTATGGGCTATGTTGGTGAACTCATATTGCAATACATATATTTCATCCATGGAAATACTAACCACATTGTCCATTTTGTCCAGGAAACATATATATTTTACATATTGCTGACCATCACATGAAAAATGATGCCTTGGAGTATATGGGATGTGTAACCGAGTAATTATTATACATCAGCAGGGCAGCACCTTACAGGTGTTAGGAAGCAAATGCTATTTTATGGTAGGTTTGTAGTGTATTCAAGATATGACTGCAACGAAAGGGTCTGTGTAGTAAGTGTGTGTCTTTTGTAACTTTCACATATGCTATATGTTTTAAATGGAGAAACGATGACTTTTTAAATATCTGTCAAGCAATCCAAAGTTCTATTCAGGTGGATCACCCTCATCACTGAAGTAAGAACCTGTGCTTTCAGAAGAACTGAGAAGGTCCTCCGTTTAGTAGCATGGTGTTCAACAAAGACTCAACTGTAAAGTGAAGTGATGTTTTTATGATATAGTAGAGACAGAGAAAAAATAAGTCTGAAATGTATTACGTCATGTGTTTTATTTACCTGACATTAAAGGCACTGGATCCCTCACAAAATCCCAGCACCTTTGCATGCTACAGTATAATGCCCACGTTATTGTGGGACTATAGTGGACTTATTTCTCCTTTTAGCTTCAGATTTCGGGTTAAAGTACTATTATGCTGCATTTGCTGTTAGAAGGTACATAAACCAGAGTTTCACCAAATAAGGACAAGTGAAACTCCTGAAAACGATCTCATAATAAACACAGACAAAAAATCTCAGCTACTGATAACAATACAATTCTCATGAGACTGGTGGATGAGAGTCCTAACATTCTACAAACCAAGATGATGAATCCAAGAATATCGGGAAATGATTAGATTATTTCATGTCATATTATTTCATTTCAAAAAGCTGAATTGGAAAAGTTCTCAGTTTCTGTACCACGACAAGGGTGATAGATTTCCAGACAGTCCACTATGAGTAATATATTGTAACCTGACTCTCAGTGAGTAACCTTTTCTCAAAGCTGTCTGAAGGCATCAATAAGAGTACATGTTTAGGGCTGTCTGACACTGATGTACTTTAGTTGGACCGAGCAGTATCTTGGACTAATGGACTAATACAAGAGCATTCTGACTTTGTTATCCATGCACTCTTGGTACTCCTGAAAGATCGTACTGAAAGGGCCCTGGTGCAATTTTCACACCGGGGCCCAGTGGTTTCTAGTTACGTCACTGATATACTGTATGAATTTATGTATATTTATGATGTCATTTTAAAGTAACTCTCCACCCATAGACCTTATAGGTTTCAATATTATATTTAGATGAATTATATATTACTTAATACAATTAGGAAGAGGGTTAAGAGCACTTCATGATAATACCATTATATCATTAGTGCTTAAAGTTTTATTGTGTACTTTACTGTAATGCTCTTTTAATCTACTTTTCACATTGTAGAGATTAGAATCTTGGCTAATACTGAGAGGGAAGTACAGAGATAAGGAACAGTGAGAGAGTGGATTAAAGGTAAATGCCAATAGCATGGCTGTTAGCATAACAAAATTCATTTCATTTGTATGACTGCAATATTTATGTTTTAGAAACCCTCCTTTTCTGTCTTCCATTGGACCTGCTATATCAACTTCTTGTTTTCTGAGCCTTTGTGAAGATAGGGTAAGCAAAATGAATTAATTAGTGCCAGATCATGCTGCAGATCTCTCCTTTCATAGGATAAACTGGTCACAGACCAATAACCATCAAATGGGTTGAGCATTTATCGATAACAATAGCAGAAGATTGTCAAGGGTTCTTGAAAAACAAAAAAATTGAGAACTTCTATACAAACATGTATTAAATATCATACAGTCCATGGATCCTTTAGTCACTGACATGGCCTCAGACCAAATAGGGTGCCCTTTACCCATTCCTAGGTGCCTACGCCCATAGTTAGCTAGTTATCCAAAGTATGCCTTTGGCTCCTGACTATATTTTGGTCACTTTTACATCTGTATGGAATCACCTGGTTCAATTGTTACTTTGCACAATAAGAATCACTTATATTTGACACTATATATATTGTTTCTTTTATAGATCATAAAATAATACTGATTCAATTGTATCACTTTGTTACTTATGAATATCTTCCCATGTGTACGGAATCACCTGTTTTAATCTGATGTTTTTTGCATTGTCACTTTAAATTGCACACATGGTTAATGATTGTTGTAATTAACCTGTCTTTTGCTATATAAACTCACTGCATTCACATGTTTGCCATGGCTCGATAAAGACCGTAAGGTCAAAATGTTGCCCGTGTTGCTGAATTAAATATACCTCACTGAACTACTGGAGTGCTGAGTGACTTTATTTGTGATATTTTGGGGTGCCCATATTGGAGTGCTGTTCTACTATTTATACATAGGTATAAGTATCTTCCTAGTCCCAGACATCAGTTAATTCACTGCTTCATCTAAGCATCATCTCCTGGTTCCTCACACATGTTTGGAAACACATGTAAAGTCTCAGTATATAACATAATATCCTGGTTCTCTAGAGAAAAAAGCCCTAAAGGAGGTCCTCTCAGAAGGTTTGAGGGAGTGGTTGATCAGGTCTATGGCGGTAAATCTTATACAACAATGCCTTTGTATAAACGTTGTATTCATCAGTGGAAATATATGCAATGCGTATGCCTCCAGGTCCACTGTAGATGGTTTTAAAAAATGTTAATATACAGTATCCTTTATTTTGTATTGGTTTTCCTAGAGATGGATAGTTGCTGCCATAGGACGGACCACAAAAACTGCATCTCAAATTTGGAAGCCATAACTTCATTACTCTATAGCCGTCTGACAGCTTTGTGCCCAAATAATGTATTCTTCACTATGCCATTGCCATACTGAAGCTCAAAATCTTTAATATTAACAACAGGCCATTCAATCCTTAGGTCAAGTCCACATGATTACTAGAAATTACAAGATTCATTATACATTTCATAAGATTTACTACTCTTTTGTAACTAGACCAAATCATGTTTCCATAGCAGTAGTGTTTGAAATTGTCACTAAGGGGCATTCCTCCAAATATAAGCTATTTGGCATAGTCAAATGTTGTACAGCCCAGAATAACACTGATAAAGTTACAGAAACATTAATATTTCAAAGCCAGAAAAGAAACCTGGGAAAGGAAGGGTTTTAAAGTTCTTAGGGCTAGACCTTGCTCACAAGGATAAAGGCACTCCATTCTTTCCAGACCAGAACTCCAACTGTGCTCCACTGGTCTCTCTAAAGCTATGACAACTTGAGTTTTATAAATCTCTGTGAGACAGTAAGATACACATTTTCAAATTGACATAGAAAGTTTGATTGTCTGGAGAAAAAAAAAAAAAATTTGGCACCTTTTTACATACCATTTCTATATTTGGTACTCTTTGCTTCTAGTTTTTAGCAATACATGATTTAGCAGCTAGACATGTCGGTTGGATTAGTTTGTTACACGCCTTTGAGAGACCCTACATTAATTTGTTAAGCAGAGCTACCTAAGGATCTCTAACCTCACTGTACCCCAATACCAGAGATATCAGTTGGAACGCTCATGTCCAAAGTACAACAGCTAATGGGCATTCCCACCAAATGGATAGGCAAGCATTCAAGGGTAACTTTGAGATCTTAATTAAAAGATTGCTGACCTACAGTTTGCTTAGCTAACTGGATGGGAGGAACTCTTTTGTGAATGTGATAGAATATCCGCAAGGACAGTCAAAAACAGCAGCATCTACTGTCATGAGTGGGAAACCATCACAAGGATAGGCCTTAAAATGGATTGATCACTTTCCTTAAATCCTGCATTTTGCAGATCGGTACACTGAGAAACCCATCTAATGGTGTTAAAAAAGTATATTACGAGCCACGTACTGTATATACCATGGGCTCACCCATCTTAACTTCCTGTACTGCATGACTATAGCTAAATTATACTTACATAATGGAGAGCTATAATCAGGGCCGGCTCCGACAATGGAGCCGAGTGGGGCAACCGCTCCAGGCGGCACTCTTGAAGGGGCGGCACTTTGCCGCCCCAAGCCCTTTTTTTTTTTTTTTTTTTTTTTTAAAGCGAAAGAGAGAGAAAGGGGCGCCGAGTGGTTTTCGCTTACCAAGCTGTCAGTACCCGCTCGGCGCCCCTCTCTCTCTCCTCTGCGGCGAGTCTTCCTGTTCGGTCTCGGTGCCGGCTTGTAATGCTGAGTGCCGGAAGATTTCCGGCGCTCAGCATTACAAGCCGGCACCGAGACCGAACAGGGAGACTCGCCGCAGGGCTGCTGAAAGGTAAGTACAAGTGGGGGGGGGCGGCAGGGACAGAGGGAGAGGAAGGGTAGCAAATGTTGATAGGTAAGTAATGCTAAACGATGTGAAGGAGACATTTCTTCAAGAATCACTAAATGTCCTTACATAGTGAAAGAAAATAGTATAAGCAAGAGCAGCTAAAGCTTCCAAGTGCTGTCAATGTTTGGAAATATCCAAACTGATTACATTTCTGTCTGTCTTCAACTCTATCCTTGCCACCTCAAATGGTTATAGATGTTCCCACTCTATGAAAGAATTGGGTGTGTGTAACTAATTATTCTATGACCGGTATGGTAGAGGCTGAACTATGGTTAACCTCCTTGCACTAGTTATGCATAAGATGAAGTTATGTCACGTTTACCTCCCTATTAATTAATATGTATTAACACGTTAAAGAAAGAGGGAGATGCCTTGTATACATTTTGTGCATGCATGAGGTGCAAATTATGTGTATGGGTCAATGGGGTGGAGCACTTGGAAAGCAGGATGGGCCAATGCTCCAACAATTTTTCTGTAAGAGACTAGATGTCATAGGATCCAGTCTGGGATTTGTATGAAGCCTGCATCAGGTACAGGTGCTGGGCATTTAAACCCCTGAAGCCTCACAATCAGGAAGAATGTTGAGGGGAGAGGTTGAGAAGTTCCCCTTTGCTCCCAAGGCAAGAAGAGAGATGCCAAGTGTGGCATTACCCTGCTGGACCTGGGTGTCTTATCTGGGGATGTTTTCCAGAGCCTGGCTTAGCTGGGTCTGGTAGGGAGGTATAGTTAGCGGGTGTTTAGGCTGGTCCCCCACTTAGCCAGAGGGAGCTAAAACTGAGAGCCAGGTTTTACTTTTATGAATTAGTTTTGGAGTTTTATGTGTGCACCTGTATATAGAAACACACAGTTTGCTGCACAATCTGTGTTCTTGAGCCTCATTGCCTTGAGGACCGTGCTAATGACCCTCGGCTAAAAGGGGTTTGTCACAGTACATGTACCTTTTCAGGCAGTGTTTATAGTTCAGGTGATGAACTATTTTTGCCTTGTCCTTGTGCATCATGGCCTTGGTTCCCTTTCTGTTACAGATAGTAAAAACATAAGAATTATTATTTACACAACATAGCAGGGACAGCATGCCTCTGGTGTTTCATGATGAATAATCTTATAAACCCTACCAGATGAAACTTTCCAAATGTAAATGTTTTAAAATTTTGGAACATTATACTCTCCAGATACCTAAAAGTAGTGTCCAGATATAGCCAATGTCCACTGCAAGACGACACTAAGGAAACAAGTTAAGGAGCCATACCACATGCCAGTAGAAATGTAGTAATACTGTTGCTGACTCTTGAAACTCAAGAAAGTGACATTTGATCCTTATGAGCAGGACAGTATTTTTGAGGATCAGTTTCTGAGTTTTTAGGTGTTTCCAGTGGTATCAACAAACTACATTTAGCTCACTAGCACTTCAGTTCCATACAAGACATAAAGGTAGTGTGGCACTGCAGGACAGAAGCACATATACTATTTTATACAGTCTCCCTATAAGAACTAAACTACTTAACCAGAAACAAAAGTAGCAAAAACAGCTATTACCCTGTGGAGGTTCCATGTTGGTATAGTGAAATGTTGTCAAATCGGAAGTCTAGATAAAAAGGATCCTTGGAAAAGCAAGCACTCAAAATCATCATAGCTACAGTAGATCTAGTATGTCATTCATGCTGGAGGTAGCTTTCTAGTGTGTATCAATTGGTTAAAATGAGCCTCCTCCATTTAGGCCAACTGAAGCTCAATTTCTATTGCCTTAATTGTATCCTTCAGCTGAAGATGAAGACCTGGGCCAAATGACCGATCCAGTATACATAGGGTAGTGGTACACTGCAGATAGCAAGGGAAGGTTATCCGTTGTAGTAGGGTTCAGCCTGGTAGTAGAGATCAGGTGTTGGCAAATGTTAGGCAAGGGAGCATGCCAGAAGTCCGATAACTACTCAATTTGAAACTAATAAGGATATAAAATTGCAGAACAGCCCTGAAAAGGGAGTCAGTGTAACAAATACATTAGTGTAACCTTCATCCTTTTACACACGCTTACGCTACTCCTGGACTGTTTCCCCCATACACACAAAAAGGCTTATCTTTAGTCTTGACAGAGATATCGGCTTAACTGGTACAAAGTTATACAGCACACCTTTTGGTAAGATTGTAGACCAGCAGTCTGTTGAAGATAATGCAGCACTGTGCGAGGGTATTGATTATATCTCTCCTCTTCCAGCCAACAGCTAGTTTACTCTAATGCCCAAGGTCAATCTAAAAAACTGCCCATAAAAGATGATTTTTTATTGCCACCAAGCCATTCTTAGTTAAGTTAAAAACTGTTTCAATTTTAACTGGATAATTTAATACTAAGAACTATTTTATGAAGCTTAAAAATAATCTTTTTTATTAATATTGCTAATAATCACACTTACAGTAGGTGAGGTTCCAGCAAAGGGTAATGTACTAAAATGATGACAATCAAATATGATTTATACTTGAAAACAAATTATACACAAGGTTAGATTCCTGGTTTAGTATAGCCATACGTACATCTTTAATCAAGTACCTTCGTCTAAAGCAAGGGCGTCCAACCTGCGGCCCTCCAGCTGCTGCAGGACTACATCCCCCATAATGCTCTTTCAGCTAAGGTGCTGACAAAGGAGTATGGGAGATGTAGTCCTGCAGCAGCTGGAGGGCCGCAGGTTGGACGCCCTTGGTCTAAAGCATAAGACATACACAGAACAGTATTACTATAGTATGAAGGGGCAGTATAGTGTAGTACAGGGGCATGGGCTCAGCTGGGTCATTTTACGTGGCATTATGTGACCTAGCGGTAGTAGAAAATTGCATGGTTAGTGTGTGTATGTGTGTTACAGTGGGTATGTATGTGCCTGTGTGTTTGCATTATAGGGCCACCCCCAATAAGCTTGACCCATAAAAAGGACAAAGTTAGTCCTTTATATTGAATGGCAATTTTAGGGACTTTAAATGTTCAAATGCAAACTCTATGTGGTAAATATACCCCATATCTGTGTAACGTTAATTGCTGTAACATGTACTACCCTACTCTTCTCTGGTTAATTTTATAATTGCAGTAATTGCGCTTTTTCATTTAAAAAAAAATAGTTTGGTCTCACTTCAATGGTTTGTTTCTACATATTCTTTATGAAAAGGTGAATGATTTGGGAGGAAAGATTGCTATGAATGCAGCATTGTAATGCAATTAGGCTGAGGTGATGGGTGCTAATGGCCTTTTCAGGCATTTAAAGAAAGCATAATACTCTTAAAGGGGAGCTCCCTTAGTTGCTAGAACTTCCCTGTCATTGATACAACCCGCACACTACCTCTCACCCTTTCTCTGTGCCTTATGTTTGTCACCCCATTCCCTCAAGACTGTAAGCTTGCGAGCAGGGCTCTCTACCCAATGTATCGGTTTGTCTTAGTTTGTCAATTCTCATCTTGTCATACCCCTTGAATCAGTGGCGTCGCTACAGGGGGGCAATTGCCCCCCCTAGGTTAATCCTTGCCCCCCTTGTTGCCCCCCCTGTCGAATTCGGAAAAAAGTCGCAATGCGACTTTAAATCCCGTCTTTTTTTTTTACATTTTTTTAATGCGGAGGAGAGAGAGGGGCACCTAGCAACCGCTCGGCGCCCCCCATTCTCCTCCACGAGGCCTCTACCCCTGTTGCGGTGCGGGCATTTCATCCTGAGCGGCCACCGCAGCAGAGAACGAAGACAGAAGCCTCGTGCTCCCGTCGCTGGACCTAAAGTTGAGAGAACTACAAAGGGGGAGGGTAGATAGTGAGTAGGGAGAGGGGTTAGAAAGTGATAAGGGAGGGAGAGGGGGTTAGAAAGTGATAAGGCAGGGGCGTCCAACATGCGGCCCGCGAGACCTCGAGGTGCGGCCCGCGTAAGATCGCCAGCCAGTGCAACCAATCTTACGCGGGCCGCACCTCGAGCATGTACTGGCTGACTTGGCATGATAGGAGTATGATTGCTAACAGCAATCAAAGTCCCATCATGCCTAGGTTCCAGCACTTACACATCCGACCAGTAAATGCTGGAACCTAGGCATGATGGGACTGTGATTGCTGTTAGCAATCACACTCCTATCATGCCAAGTCAGCCAGTACATGCTGAAACCTAGCTAGCTGCCCCCCTTGTGTATTGATGCTGCCAGCAGTATGGAGTCTGCACATCACTTACAGCCACCTTGTACCAGCATGTACTGGCTGACTTGGCATGATAGGAGTGTGATTGCTAACAGCAAGCACAGTCCCATCATGCCTAGGTACCAGCATTTACTGGTTGCCTGGGTATGATAGGAGTGTGATTGCAGTGTGGACGCCAGGGCTGGCTTTGGGGTATGCAACCTGTGATCTATGCGTGTAATTTAGGGGGTTTTAAATATACCTTTTAATTACGTGTTTTTTTGTGAATTCCAATTGATCTAAACCTGCAAAGCTGGGGTTGTGTGTTATTCTGTAGATCCATATCTGCTATGCTATGTTTCCATACATTATTTATGTATACCTGCAAATACAGGGTTAATATGTCTTATTCAGTTGATTAATACCTGCAATGCTGTTTCCATGTATTTATTTGTTCTATACCTGCAATGCTACGTTTCATATACTATTGTATACCTGCAAATACAGGATTTGTATGTCTGATTCTGTTTATTTGAGATCACAAGTGAATTTCAGTTGATCTATACATGCAAAGCTTGGTTTGTGTGTTAATGTGTTGATCTATACCTGCTATCGGCAACTGGGGCTAATGTTAATATATATGGGCAGCAGGGGCATCAGTACACAAGGGGCAAAAACACTAAGGGGGGTATAAACGACAATGCAGTGTGAAAAATCCATCCTGATGTAGACGTCTGTGACGTAGATTGTGTCCTGCTGTTTGTGTGTTTTTGACAGAGCCTGTCCTGGTGTGTGTGTCTGGGTGTTGGTGTGACAGAGCCTGTCCTGGTGTGTGTGTCTGTGTGACAGAGCCTGTCCTGGTGTGTGTTCAGTTGTCAGTGTGGCAGAGCCTGTCCTGGTGTGTGTGTCTGGGTGTCGGTGTGACAGAGCCTGTCCTGTTGTGTGTGTATCTGTGTGGCAGAGCCTGTCCTGGTGTGTGTGTGTGTTTGGTTGTCGGTGTGGCAGAGCCTGTCCTGGTGTGTGTGTATGTGTCACAGAGCCTGTCCTGGTGTGTGTCTCTGGGTGTCGGTGTGACAGAGCCTGTCCTGGTGTGTGTGTTCAGTTGTCAGTGTGGCAGAGCCTGTCCTGGTATGTGTGTCTGGGTGTCGGTGTGACAGAGCCTGTCCTGGTGTGTGTGTGTCTGTGTGGCAGAGCCTGTCCTGTTGTGTGTGTTCAGTTGTCCGTGTGTCAGATCCTGTCCTGGTGTGTGTGTTTGGGTGTCAGTGTGTCAGAGCCTGTCCTGGTGTGTGTGTTTGGTTGTCGGTGTGGCAGAGCCTGTCCTGGTGTGTGTGTCTGGGTGTCGGTGTGACAGAGCCTGTGTTGGTGTGTGTGTTTGGTCATCTGTTTCCTGGCATTTAACTTACAGTAGGAATTATTTAATTTATATTTATCCAGAGATAAAATGTAGTGACTTCAGGGGACAAAACGTTACAAGGCCCTGAAATCATTTAGTGGAAAAGTTATTTATTGTGTTATAATATTTATTTCAAGGATTAGTCGCACTCAATTGTGGCTTCAGGCTTCCCATGTTGAATGATCAAGTATTATTTTAGCCCAATAACAAAAGTATAATTCCATAGCACATTACTTTTGGAAATTATGAATGCCCCCCCAGTTTGACTGTGGTATCTTGTGTGCCCCCCCTATATATTGTTTCTAGAGTCGCCACTGCCTTGAATATATGTATTGTAAGAGGCGCTGCGTAAATTGTTGACACTATATAAATAAAAGATAATAATAATGATGATGTCATATCTTAGATTAATTTAGCAATGAAGAGACCAAGAGTGTGAGGTAGGGGTTTAGTAAGTAGTGCCTAAAAGCAGCCCTAATGCTAGAAAGTCTTGGCCCAGCAAGATTCGAGGACCCAGACATTTATATGCAAATCGTTTGCAGCATTACTCAGACTTTCTTCTGTTTGTTAGGTCAGCCCTTTTACTAATCTTGCAATGGAAGAAGTATGGATAACCCCCAAGGAGTATTTAACACCATAATTCATCAAAGACAGATTGTGTTGTAGGAGTGTCACGTCTTTATTTGCCAAGGAATCAATATATAAAGTTTATTCTCCTTACTTCTGTCATTTGCAGTCCATTTAAATAATAATTTATTATTAATAGAGTCATGGAAATTGTAGCAAAAACTTATCTTATACCTATTATATAATTAAAAAGTAACTGAAAAAGTCTTAAAAGTATTAAAATAAAATATGGATCGAACATATGAACATATTTATACAAAAGTACAAATAAAAATATATAAATAGAGTTATACTATAAAATATTATAGTAAAATAATGATATATTTCAGTGATTTCCAACCACGGGCCTTAAGGGCAGCAAAGAGGACACAGTTTTGAATATCCTTGCTTTCTTGATTAAAAACATAATTACAAAATACTTGTTTCCAGTAATTATACTCTGCATTCCTTGTCTGTTTGTGGCCCTCAAGGCCTGAGGTAGAAAGTCGGTGATGTAGCTGGTCTGAACAGTTGCCTAACGCGTTGATCACAAACAAACCCAAGTTACAAAATAACCACAAGGGAATGTGCCTATGGTGAAGGATGAATATGTCATTCTTCAGAAACAAATGGTCACACAAAAGGCCGCATACAAAAAGGTTAGGGTTTCTCCTTCTTATTGTTCAGGGACTTGGGAAGCCAGGTGGTCTCCCATTCATTGTACAATAGCCTGCTGTTGATCAAGGTTCATCTGGACAGGCAGTGACCCTGCCTCCGAGGGTGTGAATGACATGGTTCAAACTAGGCTAACTTACAGCATTTGGACAACAGCTAAGAAAAATGTTTTTTTAAAAATCACAAACTGGTACAAGGACTCATTGAAGACAAGAGAGAAAGGATTTTGATAACTGTGGATCTAAACAGTGACATCGGAATACCTCAGTTAAGCACTGGCAGTATTGCCCCAGGCTTGGGATTTAGCGTCATATCCCAGCACTCCATTTCCTTTACAGCATCCCATGGAGGCTTCGTAGTGTAAATGGGCCTGTTGAGGATGTCAAAGATCTCTCTTGTAACAGGGCCATTGGGCAGTGGCACACAAGGGGGGCTGATCGCTTAAGAGGGTGATATGTCCCAGGTTTGCAGCAGAGGGACAGAATATGTCACTGCATTTAAACCTGAACGACAATAGTACCATGATTATGTTTTGAGAGCTACAAAAATGTAAATGTACAATGCTAGGGTAGAATTCCATTTATTGTAAAGCCAATGTATACTTACCTGATATCAGCCACCAATACAGCATGGCACTTTATTTGACTAGTTTTGTGACAATATACTTTAAAATGCGATATTACACTAGTCACTAGTTTTGTGACACTACACTTTAAAATGCGATCTTACACTTTATTTGTGTAATGAACGATTTCTTACTTTTTTTCGTGCATGTTTTTTTTAACAAGAAAAAGCACTGGTAGTGCAAAGTGGCCAGAACTGGAACAATGTTTAGGACATTCTTATATTCGTATGCTGATTGGTAGCATTAACTTTAGTATACCCATACAAAGAACCGCGCACATGATGCATTCTAGAGAACCACTGATCTACCATTAAATCCGCATGTGTGTACCACAACATTAAAACATATAGAACAGAGTTACAAACTAAAACTATTAATAGCTTATTGCTAATGAAGTGTAATAACATTAGCTCAACATACATACTTTATGCCCTTTTTTATTTCATAAGTGTTTTTCAGGTCCACTTTAAGGGAACCCATGTAGAGACAATTCAGATTTTAGAAACATTTTTATCATAATATCTTTGACATTAAGTTAATATACTGTATGGTATAAACAATCTGGAATGCAAATTCAATCTGGGTATAAGGTTTTACTACAATACATCACCAGGAAGAAAATCTTCCTGGCAATCTTCAGATAATGTACTTTCCAATTGCAGTCATATTTTATTTAGCTAATGAAAATGAGACAGCGTAAAGTATGAGGAAATCTGACATTTCTGCAGTATATTTTAACTATAAAATTAACACATTTTAAGAACTTCATTTTAGAAGACTAAAGAAAAATATTTGTAGACGCCCCAAAATGGTTAACTGGGAAACATGCCCAGCTTTGCACCAATCATTTTCCATAAACATTTATTACAAGGGCAGAAAAGCTTTATTTTACAGGCTTAATTTGTATATCCTGCATTATACGTTACACATTTCATTTTCAAAAATCATGTTTTTAGCAATCCAAGTCAAAAATATTCAGGAGGCCCATGAGGGCCAAAAACAAAGATCTGGCACTTCTCAAACTTTTTACATTTCAGTAGACTACATAAGCCAATGTAGCCAAACTCCCTGCTTGCCACTGACCTCGGAGTAGCTTGTGTCCGGCGTCCAACTGGCATTTAAAGACAGAAGCTGGAGCCCCACCAGTTAAGTGAAAAAAATCAGTAGTCATATTTCACCAGCGTCACACCATGAACTGGTGCTCCCACTTATCCTAATGCTGTCAAGTCTTTCCAAAGTTGTAGGTTAGACAGGCCTATAGGGCCTATAGCTGTAGGCTATAGGGTCAAAATCACCTTGGCTGTGGTTTTTCTAGGGTGTATATGGGAACAGTGGGAATCTCATTCATGAGAATCAGTAATTAGATGATGAGGCATTTGGCTACAATGATAGTTACACAATCTCATATTCCATAATGTAAAGAGCCCCTTTTTAGTTTAAGTGATAGACTGAAAAAACAGGTTATACATATTCCTGATAAATGAATTTTCTTAACCTTTAAAGGCAACAATGCTCCTTTAAGTTTTTTCTGTCATACATTGTATACAATATACAGTAAAGATGTGCAAACTTGCACATGGCTTGCCCGATTCATCAGGGGAAGGATTTGATCCAGAGCCTTTCTTCAGGTCCACCCAACATATCATGAGGACATCTGCACTCCAGAACTGCTTGTATGTACCTGGGAAGCCAGTATCAGGCTTTGTTAATGTGAAATTTCTTTGTAGAACCATCCAAAACCCAGCTTAATTTTCTGCACAGAGTTTCCATGCTGCACAGAATGTTCATAATGCTTAGAAAAGAAAAGTCGTTGATTCAAAGTTATTATGCAGAGCATTAATTACTCAGTGGCCTGATCAGCATTTCCTCTCCTATTATTTAAATAGTGGTTCTGGCTATACTATCAGTTACCCCCCAAACTCACTTATAATATACTGTTATTATACATTAAGGTTATAGGTTACCTTCACCTATTTAGAAAATCCCTTCAACTTTTGTAACACACTTCTGACGTGCTCATTAGTATTTTATGTGTGTGGGGGGGATATTTATAGTTTTCCTTTTTCAAAGCTTTCATAAGTTATGAACAATTATGAATCCATAGCCACAAACTGCTAAAAAAACTACTTTGTTGATTCAGTTTGTGCAGATTAGCTCGCAACGGAGCTATGCAGAAATAGATATCCAGAGAGAGAGAGAGGTTTTTACGTCCTGTTGCACAGGTGAAGTAAATAATTTTTGTTATTATTTCTAGATGGTTTTTTTCTGTCCTGTTAACTTGAAAAACTCCCCTGAGGGGGTAATAAAGACATACAGGAAACGACTTTCATAACATTAATGGTATCCTGTAGGTTAATATTTTATATCAACTAGGTGCATTGCTGTAGGATATTTTTGACAGCCATTTGGCACACAGTTCACAAAATGTGAAAATGGCACAAAAAATAAATCAAAATGGTTCTCTTGGCCACCCTGTTGAGATATGCAAATGTCCAAGACTGTTGGCAGTCACCTAAATAGAACATGAGGCTGCGAGGAACATTGAGTTCTTTACAGAAGAGGAGGAAAAAAGTAAAACCAAGTTGATTTCATTAATCTCGTCTAGAATGGTGTTAATTCACAATGTAAGAGTCCATATAACCAACCAAGAAAAACAGTGCTTTCAAAAGTACCCTACACAAAAATGTCCCACTCATATTTTCCATACAGTCAACAAATATGTTTAGATACTAAAAACATGATTAAAATGATTCAAACCTCCAAGAACAAAGACAGCATATTTCCCTTAATAGCTTGCGCAGAGTTATTATTAGTAAAATTAGGTCTATAATTATTAACTTTTAACCCCAAACAGACAAACCCTACTGCAAGGCATTCAGAAGTAAACTGTACTGTACGCATTGGTTAATTTTTTTCCATCAGCTAATTTTCCCAAAAATTTTTTAATAAATCATTTGTATCTAGCTGGATTGTGTGCAGCAGTTATCACCCTAATTTGCCAGGTTTGATGCTCCAATCTTCTCAGTGTAATTTACTAGCAATATACCAGTTTCCGCCTCCCTCTATTAGAGGGGCTGAGATGTGAAAAAGTGTGTGTGGGGGGCTACTAATATGTCCCTATTGGCACTGTGCCAGTCATTCCACTGTGCTTCTCTCTTATAGACAATTCCTTTATATTCAATTTTCAATGCGACAATCCAGAGTATTATAATAGGACAACATAACCCACATGCACTGCCAAGAGTGGTAGTATGAACATCTGAACTGGATGACACTTTCAGAACAATTAAAACATAAGAGAGAATTTATTTTTATTACCACTACTGATGTTGGATCTTCTTGGGCTCTTTAGGGCTGGTCTATTCATAATGCATAATGAATTATGCCATGAATTTAAAACATAAATCTGCTGCTAACTCCCACAATACTAAACAAGCCCTTTAATTAATAACTGTAACTTTTTATTGTTAGAGAAGCTGCCAACCAACAGCTCTCTTAACTCTAATTTCAATAGGGAAGTACGTGATGGCGGCAAAACCAATGGGCAGCACCACTACACTACAAAGAGATTCATAACAACCCACAGAGTTTTGTAACTAGTACTCAGAGTTAAGATGTTTCACTGGGATACTCAATATTCTAAAAATTGATTTAAGGACAGGATTAGAGTAGAGCTGTCACAATAAGGTCAGATCCATCATGATGACTGTTCAGATGAGAAAGAGTGATGTCCTACAAAAGGAGCTCTTTTTAGTTGCCAAAGAAAAATTGGCGTGACTCTGCTGATGATATGCAATGTTCATAAGTAAAGGGGATATTTCCATATGGAATGAAGTAACTTATATTTAAATAACCCAATGATTTGCCAAAGAGTGCAGCGATTTATTTACATCTATATTATATCTGTGTCCCTTTAAACTATCCAGCTAATTTGGGCGTGTTAGTCAACTTCCTGTTTAATTCCCAGCAATCAAAGTTAACTAATAAAAGAATATTAACATGCCAAGCAAATTACAGTGTTTACTGGGCTAACCAGTTAACGATAATTATTGAGTTTTAAGGTGCAAATGTCCTACAATGTACCCCTGAACATGGCACCTTCGACTACCATAGAGAACACTCTTGTTGGCAACCTTTTACCGCCAGCAAAAGAGGATACTTACTGACCCCTCTTGCCGCCGCCCAGTAGGACTTCTGCCACAAATGTATCAAATTTTGAAGGTCAGTTTTAAGTAAATCTAACCCAATGTCTGATATATATACCCCATACTGCCTGTAAGGGCCCCTACATCTTGGGTGTGACTGTTCTTGATAAAAAGGAAAAACCTAAGTATGAGTGCCAGAATTAACTGAAGGGTCTTATGAATCTCCTATAAGCAGTGGAGCGCCATCAGCCCAGATTTTGCCATTGCTGCGCTTCTGTCTGTTGGTCTTCATATTGTGACCTTTCCATTCAGACCCTCTTTAGTCAATTACAAAATGTTCCTGTATTGATCTGCCTTAATTTTTATCCTAATCTTGCATAGAATATCCATAAGTATCTTCCACCCTGGCTAAATTATTCCTTGCATCTCCCTTGCATTACCCTTTACACTCTTTACATAATGTTTCATAAGCCTAAGTACCCTAAGTAAGTACCCTCTTGTCTCTGTCTGATGAACCTGCTGAGACTGGTCCACCAATGCCCTGAATTCATCTGCACTCGGTAGTGTAGTATGAGTGTATGTAATATACTCCTGATTTTGGGAAGACTCATAAATACCCTAAACACATTCTAAAAAATGCTTATTAGTTGTGTTTTGCCTGTTCCATCTATCCCTTGGCTCTGACTTCTTCATATTTTCTTAAGTTGTTTGCCTGGACCCAACTTTTGGAAAAAAAAATTCCACCAGTCTTGGTTTAGTCCTCGTGTTTGTTTTTTAGACAACCTCTTCTGCATACAGAGCTGACAATGCATCGTTGTGTCTAGAGATGAGAGCGAGGTTGGGCATCTGATATAATATATGTAATAGTTCTACAGACACATAACTATTATGAGGCTTTAGATAATACCTCTATGTTACTGTTCATGTTATCGTTTTCAGTGTCTGATCCAGTAGCAATGCATTATTTGCCACTTTGACATTGAGATGAAATAAAAGTTTAGAGAAACATAAATAAAATGAAGATGCAATATGAAAACTATTCAGCTATTTACCTATTAAGGGTTAACTCCCCCACAATATAATTAAATATATATAAAAAAACAATGAAAAAAAAAATTGCATATATATATATTAGGGCTGAAACAACTAATCGATAAAATCGATAATAATCGATAATGAAAATCGTTGTCAACGATTTTCATTATCGATTAATCGAATAGATTTTTATCGATTACAAAAAGAGGTTTTTTTCAGAGCAAATGCTCTGAAAAACTCCTCTCCTTATATAATCCGACCTCAAACAGAGATCGGATTATAACACTAGAATCCAGATCCCCCGCAACGCTGCAGGGGACCTGGATTCTCCTCACTGTCGGCCGGTCTCTCACTTCCGTCTCTCTCCCCCCTCCCATCTGCCTCCTCCCCCCTCCCATACACCACTCTGCCTCTCTACCCGGCTCCATTACTGACAGGCACTTTCCCTGCAGCTTCATAGAAGCCTCAGTGTAAGTGAAGGGCAGTAACGGAGGCTGTCTGTGCGCATCGTTTAGACCCCCACCGGCTGACAGAGGATCATCCTCTCTGTCAGCCGGTGAGGGTCTGCATCGCACAGACAGCCTCCGTTACTCACCTTCACTTACACTGAGGCTTCTATGAAGCTGCAGTGAAAGTGCCTTCAGTAACGGAGCCGGGTAGAGGCAGAGCGGTGTATGGGAGGGGAGGAGTCAGAGGGGTGTATGGGAGCCACCCTCCCATACACCACTCTGGCTCCTCCCCCTCTCATACGGCACTCTGCCTCTCTACGACTCCCTGGTGTCTTGTCAGCAACGGAGGTTCACAGGAGGCAGAGTGGAGTATGGGAGGGGGGGAGGAGGCAGAGTGGAGTATGGGAGGAGGCAGAGTGGTATATGGGAGGGGGAGGAGCCAGAGTGGTGTATGGGAGGAGGCAGAGTGGAGTATGGGGGGGGAGGAGGCAGAGTGGAGTATGGGAGGGGGAGGAGCCAAAGTGATGTATGGGAGGGGAGGAGGCAGAGTGGAGTATGGGAGGGGGAGGAGGCAGAGTGGAGTATGGGAGGGGGAGGAGGCAGAGTGAAGTATGGGAGGGGGAGGAGGCAAAGTCATGTATGGGAGGGGAGGAGCCAAAATCATGTATGGGAGGGGGGAGGAGGCAGAGTGGAGTATGGGAGGGGGAGGAGGCAGAGTGGAGTATGAGAGGGAGGAGGAGCCAGAGTGGTGTATGGGAGGGGGAGGAGCCAGAGTGGTGTATGGGTGAGTTATAGTGGTGTATGGGGGGGTATTATGAATTTCAGGGCATATAGGCATATCAGGGGGCATAAACATATCTGGGGGTAAAAGGTATCAGGGGGCTCAGTGGCATATAGGGGGTATAAGGCATATCGATATTAGGCATATCAGGGGGCATAAACATATCTGGGGGTAAAAGGTATCAGGGGGCTCAGTGGCATATAGGGGATATTAGGCATATCAGGGGGGCATAAAACAAATCTGGGGTAAAAGGTATATCAGAGGGCTCAGTTGCATATCACTGGCATATAAGGAATATAAGGCATATCAGGGGCACAGTGGAATCTGGCATATAAGAGGTATAAGGCATAAATGGGGGCAGAGTGGCAAGCTGGGGGTCAGATGTGCATAACTGGGGGCAGTTTGGTAAATAAAAAAAATGTAAACAAGGCTTTTTTCTCAGTTTTTATTAAATATGAAAAATAGTTAACATATGAATTAATATTTACTAATAACTTTGTATTAAAACCTAGTTTGAGAAACACTGTGTTTGGGTTCTTGTAGCTTTTATTATTATGTCAGTAAAATAAGAAGGTGAATAGAGAGAGACCATTGCAATAAAGAGATGAAAGTGTAAATTGTACGTTTTTTATTGCAATTTTTCTTCAATTTAAAATAATGTATTTTTTTATCCGATTAATCGACAAAATAATCGGCCAACTAATCGATTATTAAAATAATCGTTAGTTGCAGCCCTAATATATATATATATATATATATATATATATATATATATATATATATATATATATATATATATATATATATATATATATATATGTATATTTGTTTAGGAAATGGGATAGGGGCACAGGAACCCACAAAGTTCTGATTCACTTTTGCAATTCGCCAGTAAGTTGTAGGTTAATGAATCCACAAGTGCTTTTTTCAAATCGACTCTTCTGCAGTTTAGGGTGAGTTTTAGACTTTTGTTCAACGCATATAAATTTGCAATGCAAACTCACATTTTAAGCCAACTCACATGCACCCACAGCTTAATGAATCAACATCAATAGTCAATATTGGTTTTTAAATGAAACTATTCAAAACTATTTCCATAATCATACTCGCTAAGCATTTTTTTCCCAGTTAAGGAAATGGAATCCAGTAAAATGATGATTACATGAATTTTCAAGAGACTTTACCATGAAGAGAAAATTTTTAGTAACAATATTATGGTCAGATTACTTGCATTGCTATGTATGGATGATTATTTTTACCGTCTCACCTTTTCCATCACATGGAAGGTAGCAGAAGGGCTATGTGTGTATGTACTGTAAGGACTACCCCATCATTTGGCATTGATGGCCCTTTTATCTCTGACATTGTAGAATATTCCCCATTCCAGCACTGTGCGTCATGGCCAATCAAAACATTTAATTATAGACATGTTGAAAGAAGCAACGTCCTTGTGCGCAGAATTTATTGCTAATGAATAAATGCAGGCATCACCACATCCTTTCAGACAACAATACAGAAATAGGAACATGTGTTCCTCGCTATCCAAATGAAGCTCTTGTGGGAAGAAGCCAATTGTACGATCATTTTAGATAATCTGGCAAAAGCAGACAAGAGGAATGTAATATATGTAGTGGTTCCAGAAATAACTAACAGCATAGGTGATACATGCTGAAGGTGCTTGGTTTTTCCAGTATTGTATAAATGGTAACTTGGGAACTCTAACTCACTGAATGACCCATACAGTATATACTGCAAAGAACATTAGGATTATAGAAAATATTTGTTTTGTAGTACTAAGACATTATATAGTGTAAGAAACGTTGGCCACTTCCTACAGGGTACATTCATATCTGAGATGAACACATTAGACACAACTTCCAAACCATTAAAGAAGAGTGAAATGCCTTTAGTTTAAATTCAACAAAATAAAGTAGAGCATTTCCAATTGATCTTTTTCTCAGGATGCATGCTAAACAGATCAACTGGTGGGTCAGATTTAAGAATGGAACTTAAAAGAATATTTTAGTGGATAGATATATTCCTTATTTTGTTGGTGATCAGCAATACAGAAGCTCACTGCAATTTCTATACATTAATTCCGAGTACAATATGTCTCACAGTAATCTTACATTCTGCATACACACTCTTGTGCAGTGCTTCGAGCCTGCAGCCATTGAGCACAAATTACCCATGAGACTTTAAGATCCTCCTAAGATGTTACCTCATCTAACCTCTAGTAACCCAAAACGAGGTCTGTGCATATCAAAGACGTCACAAAAACTCTATGCTGTCCAACAACTTAGTAGCTTCTGTAAACTACAGCTAACAATACAAGGAAGGGACAAACAGACTACTCAATTATAGCGCCGAATTATGGGGTGGGGGGGGACGTCCACATTTATAATACCTGGTGAAAGTTCACCAGCAGTGGGGTAATGAATATTTTGCCAAACTAACTCTTACAGGCATTCCAAAGAGAATGCGATAGGAGAATTACATGTTACCTGATACATTTTACTATGTAATAAAAGGTTTTATATTACTATTGCTATATCAAATGGCAGATGTGCCATTATGATGTTTGTGCTACTTTATACCTGGTTGTGTTTGATAGATCTTGGTTGTGTAAAGTGTAAAAGCTCCGGTTTCACATGCCTCCGCCGCATAGGGAAACTGATATGTAAACAGTATATAAACCTGTTTGGGAAGGAGGTGTTGAGCATAAACAAGATATATACATGCTAGCAGAATTTAACCCTTTGAGTACCAGGTGTTGGGGCCCATTTTTCCTTTGTGGAAGGCCAGACCAATTTTCATGGATTTAGGTGGAAAACAATATATATATAATCCTTGGTGTCCTCTGGCTGATGGGTGATGGGTGTTGTGGCCTACAAAACATCATCAGCCCACTTTTATTTTTTTCTAAATAAATTGTGTGTTTTTTGTTTTTTTTATGGAGCAAGGTTTTTATTTTTGTTATGTTTTTTTGGAGTGGAGGGTCCTATGTGATGTTGCAGTAGATCAACTGGCAACATGCTGTTACATGGTAGCAAGCAGCCATATTAAGCTCTCTGCTCCATGGGCTGATCACTGCCCTAAGACAGCAATTGGGTATTACTTTTACTTTTTTTCATATTCTAGAAGTTGCAGATTGATCTTTAGCATTCTGTTAAGTGTAGAGGAAGCCATAGGTTTAACTGTAAACACAAGGCTTTCCTCTTTAATGGAAGTCTAACATGTATAGTTTAACACAAAAAACACCTGATGAAGGTAGAGAACATGGCTGCCAATTAATTCAGAATAGGGGATACATGAGGTACATGGTTGACATCCTTTGTTTGCTTTCTCAACCACATACAGTATAGCATATGTAGTTGTCCATAAACAAGTTAAAACAAACAAGGGGAAAACCATTCTAATTTGCTGGTTGTGGTCTGGTGAGCTGATGATGAATGAATGATTTATAGCACTTCTGTGTCTTAAAGAAGCTTACACAGCTTTCAGCATCATAAAATCCATTTATAAAAACTACTCATAAATTGTGCTTTTTAAATTACTGTGATAGTTTTGGAATTATTTGATTTAAAAGTTACCATTTCATCTCAGTCACGCAGAGCTCTGTGACAGATGGTTACAAAACCTACAACAGTAATCAATTTCCCGTGGAGAAGTCCTCTCTTATCTTTTCATAGCCCACAGACCTCCATAACTAATAAATTATAAAACATAACCCAATTAGCCAACATTACTCCAAATCAAACAGTACGTTTTGGACAGCTTTATATAAGAACAGAAAGAAATCATCACAAGCAGCTAAATATATACCGTATTTTCTCGATTATAAGACGACCCTGATTATAAGATGACCCCCCAAAATCTAAATATTAATTTAGGAAAAAAACAAAAAGCCTGAATATAAGACTACCCTATAGGAAAAAAAGTTTTACTAGTAAATGTTAATTCATGTAAACAATTTTTTCATATTTAATAAAAGCTATGATTGAGAAAAATATATATTTTTTTATTTCCTTTTATTTGCCAACCTGCTCCCCCGGTTATGCACATCTGCCCCCAGGGTTGCCACTCTGCCCCCAGAAATGCCTTATACCCCCTATTTGCCACTCTGCCCCATGATGTGCCTTTTAACCCTCTATATGCCAGAGTGGCATATATTGGGTTAAAAGGCATATCATGGGGCAGAGTGGCATATAGGGGGTTAAAAGGCATTTCTGGAGGTATTTATATATATATATCTTCTAACAGCAATCACACTCCTATCAAGCCAAGGCAGCCAGTACATGCTGGAACCTGGGGATGATAGGAGTGTGAGTACAGCCTCCCTATGCCATGCTACCACCACCACCCCCTTACACATCCATGCTATCACACACACACACTCATTCACAAACATTTAAATACTCATTCATTCCATTAATCACACATACTTCACACATTAATCACAAAAACCCTCCCCCACCCCCTTACCTGAACTGCAGATCTCTCACTCGAAGACTTCTTCAGGGGCCCAGCTGTGCGGGCAACTTCTCTGGCCCCGCCCCCAAAAGAAGGAGGGGGAGGCAGAATTATGTGACACTCTGCTAGCTTCCTGTTCTCCTGCTGCTAGAAGAGACGCTGCTCGCGACCAAAGCACTGGTAAGCAGCCTGGTCCCAGCGGACATTTTTTTGAGGTCTGATTAGAAGACGACCTCGATTATAAGACGAGGGGTATTTTTCAGAGCAGTTGCTCTGAAAAAAACCTTGTCTTATAATCGAGCAAATACGGTAATTCAAGTTCTCCATGGCATACAAGAAAGTAACAGATGGTCAGTTCCTGACCCCTTTCTAATGTATCATAGGCGCAATTTCCAGCTAAATGAGCTGGAGAGCATTAAACAACCGAAGCAACCTAAAGATGCTGGTTGTAATAAGCTTTATTTAGCTGACCAATCTGGTTTGGCATTTTTCATCCCATTTGGTATTTAATATTATAATTAATGGACCCCAATAGTGGTGACACATGCATTCAGGTTAGCCAAATGGATTGAAGTCATGTCAGGAGTAAAGCCTAGGATCACAGAATTTAAAGGAAAGGGGAGGACAACAAATATATCCTAAATGATGGCTTCAGTCCCATCTACTCACCCTCCTAATGAACTCCTCAGTAAATCCCTGAGCCTATATGCTCAAAGCCTATTTTGGCTAATGCTAAGAATGCTTATAAACTTGAAGCAGAATAGTGGGAACAAAAGAAATGCAGAAGAAACATATAACATGATGCTGCCATGTTGTATTGTATAAGACACACTGGACAGGTTAAATCATGTAGGAGCTATGGAGTTAGCTGAAAATAACATTCCTTGCACCAGGGACATCCTGACAACCAAACATTGTACTTTAGGCCCAACACTGTAAAATGTTGTAACATTAATAACACAGGAGTAGGAGAAGTTATTTATTGCATATAACTTCAACCCATTGTTTTATAACATCCATAATGGGCACCAGTTCTAAGATAGTATGAGTTTTTAAAAGGTTGAGTTTAAACCATTATCCCCCCCCTTTATAGCAGTGTTACAGAATTTACTGGGTATACAATACAATACAATACAAAGGCCCATGGAGGGACATCACTGAGCACCCTCACATAGGGCAAAGAGGCCTCGGACTCTGCTTGGGTAGATGTATTGTGGTGAGGGCCATAACGAGGTGGTAGATCCACAAGTGAGCACTCATCAGCTAGAAGAATGGGGTGGCAGGTACCCTGATTGCTCATGTAGCTGCTGCTGTCAGCAAGGATCATGCCAATGTTCCACCATGCCTCTGGCTAGAGGCAAACTAGTTACAAGAGGCACAGTTCAATGATCTCACTAAACCTTATTTTTCTATTTAAGAAAAAAAAACCCATAGCCTAAATAAACTGCATAGAATGATCGGACATAAAAAAAATGTTACATTGAAACCACTGAAAACCCTTCCCTTAAAGCTACTTAATGAGATGTGTAGTTTGAACAAGTGCCTAAAAGGGATACATTATTGACTATAGATTGTAGACAATAAAATCTTTTTTCTAACCTCCAGTAGACCTAACTAAACTAAATGTAGACAGCATACAAGAACCTAATAAACAAACTGCACATGTGCAGTCAAGCAAAAATAAAGCTTAGCAAAGACCTTTAACTCCCTCAATACTGACACAGTAACTGTTTTAAGTACTCTGATTAGTAGACTTTAATTAACATTAACACATGTTTCTAATTTGAGTTGGCTGAAATCCCAGAATACTGAGGATTCCTCAATTTATTGACTTGGTAGAGTGTTTAAAATACTATTGCGGAGATGGGCAGCCCTCCAATAAAGTTCCAGGTTGGGGAGGCCCATCACCCCCAACATCTTAGGTCTCGTCAGATAAGAGAAAGAAAGTCTAGCAACATAACCTTTGACAAATATGCAGCGCCCCTCATCATCCTTCCATTCATCTAAGAGTTGAAAGCGGACCACCTTATGTATAAGGAGTGCCACACCTTTAGTTCTCGAGGAAGGGGAGCTAGAGAAGAAAGAGTGAGAAAAGTTCCTATCCAAGAGTCTATATTCGTTGCCCTGTTTAAAATGGGTCTCCTGAATAAAAGCAATGTGAGATTTAGAAGAACGGAGAAAGGAGCAAAGTTTGGAACGTTGCTCCGGTTTATTTAAGCCCCTTATATTAAGCGTCACAAAGTGTAAGTGGTTAGATGACATAGTTGGAGATGGTGTAGTACAAACCAATAAACAATAAAATAAACATATGTGTGAGATGTAATGTGTGAAGTGCAGATAGGCCACAGAATCACCTATCATGGCAACACAACGTGCCGACAACGTATGAGCCGAGGGACTACAGAGAGTCCCGAAATCACTGTCCACAGGAGGACAGGGGAGCTCGGGGGGGGGGAGTCAGACGGTGAGAAGAGCTATCGGCTTAAGCGGCCATCTTCGTTGAGTGCTAACTCCGCCCCCTCCTTATCTTTAAGTTGATCCAAGCATACACATACAGAATGAACATTCTCTATTTTTCACAAAGGACAAGTTTATCCTGGGTCATTGAATCAACCCCAAGGTGAGGGACTGCTCAATTGAGGATGAGTTGGAAGCAAAAGGGGGATGTTGCTTAGTTGCAAAAGTCATGTGAGGAGAAAGTGGCTTGTAGGTTTTGAAGGTGAGAAAAGATGGTTTCTTTCAGAATACAAATCGTGGGTACTTGGAGAACAGATTGTATGCTTCTCTGATTTGGTCGAATTTTTTGTGAATGGACAATATAACAGTTATCACACAAAGAATCACTTCCATAACTCACTTCTTAAGTATACATTGTCAGACCTGATATAAAGCACTTGTAATAAACTTCAGCATCAAATATTCAGATTATATTGTTATACAGAATCAGTATATGATTTCATACAAGGGTTTCTTTTTACTTTTTCAAGAATGCACATTATTTTTTTTCCTTCAAACTCTGCCCCATTAATTGGTTTCTGAGCTGTTTCCAGAAACTTCCTATAAAGGTATTATGTGAACTAATCACCTCAAAAGCTTTCAATTGCACACTTTTCTACAAGATATCAATGCTAAGTACAGAATGGTTTTGTACTTAACACAATCAAGACTCACAGAAGTCTTCAGAATTGGTGAAAGCCTTCATGTACATTACATTGATAGGCAAGATTCTGGCAAACATCCTAAGGATGTTTAATTAAGGAAAAAGGTAATTTAAAATAATGCAGTATGTATTTTACATATTATATACCGGTGTATATATATATTACATATACATATATTACTAACATGCAAAACAGTTGTAACATCAAAATGATGATAATCTGTAGGGTTTTAAATATATACAGTATAGTGTAATGTAATAGAAAATTACCTTGCAGACCTCCTTGGGACAATTTCAGCAAGCTCTTATTTGTTGGAAACACGTGTCATTTTGTTTAGAAAGAAATGAAGGGTCTACTGTTGTTTCATAAATTGTATGATAAGCTCTACAATAAATACTATACTTGTGAAACTGATAATGCGAGCTGTAAAAATAAGAGTAGTGCTAAAGATCAATGTTTAGTGGGCCAACTGCATTTTGTAACACTTCCTGGCATCGCTTTGGCATGTCTGCTTCAACAATGGGTTAAATTCTAAAGCACGTTAGTGTTATGAGACATAAGCCAGTCAGATACAGCGTGTGGCTGCTGTTTAATCTGCTGGCTCCATGCAGTATAGTTTACATTTTTCATTGTCATTGATGTCTTGCAGTAACATTGAATAACATGGAAATTAACGTTTGTTGTAATGGATTTGCATGTAAAATTATGTCCCTTAAAGGTATGAGAATTTGAACATGTATCAATGACTGTTAATCACTTTTAATAAAAAGGATGGAATATATATATATATATATATATATATATATATATATATATCTTTTGCAGACAGTATTATGTCTGGAAACAAGTGTAATGCACCACACTGAGCTTGTAACTCTTAGTATGAAGTACCAAGTGGAAAAACAGCATGGTGGAGTGATACTAGCAGGTTGCGCTTGCATTACAGACAGCTGTATGGTTCCAATATTCACACATTTCGGTTACCATGGCTTGGATAAATAAAATCAATCCACTAAGAACACGGTTCAAGTTTCAGTTACCGTGAACTGTGAGTAATTGCATAAAATACAAACGTCACTGCTTGCCCTTTAGACCATGTATCACTAAATAACAGATGCACATCATATTTAGTGACCAATCGTGTCGCTTCTTACAGAATCTGTTGTGATTGGTCACTGCACATTTGTTATTCAGTTCAAGCACAGAAACCCAAGTGTGTAGATGTATTGCCTCCTTGCCTCCTAGTGGTGACATTTTACAAAAATAAATAATAGAAAGAGGCAATTAGGTAATAAAGATGCAGCAAAGGAATGAAAAGTGATACCACTGGAGGCGAAATGGGAGGTGTCTAGAATATTTGAAAATCTCAACAAAGAAAAGATGGCATAAGACCTTGGCCTTAAAGAAGCTGGTCGAAAAATATGTACTTCTTTCAGGATGCCTACAAACTTACACATTAACGCCCTTCCTCCTGTGTTTATTATCTCACCTTTCCTAAGACCTCTCCTTCAAGACGTACACTTAGTGTGTCTGGTCAATCCTTAACAGTGGCACTTTTACCTCTGTAAGTCAAATTATTATATTATATACTACTTATTATGTCCTGTGTACCCATTGCACAGCACTACAGAATATGATGAAGTATTACAAAGTGGCCATAAAGGAGTTAAAGAGGAGTTTTATTAGGAGGAAACTAGCGGGTGACTTTAAATTCAAACCTATTCTTATATATCAGCCTGAAAATCCCGCAGCATTAAAAAATCACAACAAAGCATCTCTACCCATCATTTGGTGTGCAAGTAAAAGTGCATGGATTACAATAACGCTGTTTCATGACTTTTAACGCACTACTACTTTTGGATAATGCTCCAGGTCACCGTGATTCTCTTGGGGAAACTGAATGAAATTGTGGAAAGTAGTTTTTTTTACTACCAAACACAACTTCATTAACCCAGCCAATGGACCAAGGAGTTATTTCAACTTTTAAAGCCTATTATCTTAGATAGATTTTCAGGCAGGCTGTTGACGCAACAATTGGAGACCATGCAATTTCTTTAGCTGAGTTTTGGAAGAAACTTGACATAAAGCACGCAATTGAAAGCATTTAAGCCTCATAGCATTAAGTAACAGCGAGTAATATGTCTGCAGAAAGGCAGAAATTTTTACCACACTGTCCTTATTTAAAATCGAACATAAAATAAAAATAGAAGGAATAGCTGACTGTGGGAATGTTGACACTGCCGTTGTTAAAGAGACTCTAGATATGCAGCCAGAGGAACTCAGTGAAGGCGAACTTATCAACACAAACAAGGAAATTGTTCATGATGAAAGGGATGAAGATGTCCCCGAAAAAAAAAAACTTCATGTTAAAGGAGCTCTCTCAGATAGTTTACAACATTAAATGTGCAAAGGATAAGATGTTGGAAGCTGCTACAAACGTATGACAATTTGCCAAGACATAGAAAAAAATGCTTGCTCCGTATTGTGCGTTATACGATGAGAAGAAGGCAAGCACGGTTAAAAACTAATCTTATATATATATATATTATTTTTTTTATTATCATTATTTTTTACAAAAACAGCACGTTAATTGAGTGTTTCTAGTTACAGAACATTGGTAATTTCCCCATTGATTATTAAGATGCAAAGTGAAGTGCTGTTATAGGAGAAGGTCAGTGATGTTTAGGGTAGGAACACGTCTTATAGGCCTGACGTAAATTTGATAACAGCATACAGATGTTAATCACTTTTTAACAGGAACCCCTACCACGTGTTGTACTACTAGTCTCACCTTTTAAAAAATATTTTTAGAAAAATTGTCTGGTTTTGTCTTGTTAAAACAGTTCTAGTTTTTATATAATAATATGATGTCTGTGGTAAATAGAATGGTTTAGTCTTAATCACCCAGCTGGACACTCTGACTAATGAAGAAAAGATTGGAAAATATTAGTCCAGCCGTGCTTGACAGATGTCAATGTTGGAAATAGGTTTTCAGAGCACATGGAATTCTCCAGCACCAGGAACATTAAGCTCATGAGGAATTCATTACAATACAGACTATGGAACTAGGGTGTCTATGTAAACCCCATGTACAGAAATAGATTGCGGTATACTAAAACTGTATCAGTAATAAGTAACCAGATCTGTGTTCTATGAGCTACTTATGTGACCATGCATTATCACAGTGGCCACTTTATTAGGTTAGTTACCTAGGATTTGCCTGATACAAGTGTAAGCTTGTGTGGTCTTATGCTGCTGTAGCCCAGCTGCTTTGAGCTTCAATGAGTTGTGCGAGAGAGATGTCCTTTTACACACCACAGATATCCCGGGAAGGAGAAGCTCCTTTGTTCCAGATTTATATCTTATATAAATACACATGCACATATATATCTTCACTGGCACTTTGTCTGACCCCAAATACGTAGGTCACTTAGCTATTTTCATGTAAAACAAGGAAACTTCTCGCTGTTTAACATAAATACAGGAGTGATAAAGTATTTTTGATCCATTTCATGTTATTTTAATTTTTTATTTGCTTTTCTTTAAAAAATAAGGACATTTCTAGGTGACCCTAAACTTTTGAATGGTAGTGTAGGTATAAGTATACAGTATATACCCAGAACTCTGTGTTGGAAATTTACAGTACCGGTAATCAATTACCCTTTAAAATAAATGTTTGATATCACCTTTACTACATTTACCCGCAGTGTTTGCCAGGCAAGCCCTGGTAAGTATATCAAGTGCAGGGAGATGACTTCTGCACATAAAACAGCTGAAGGCGAGGAAATGGGCAACTGGATATGGGGAATTCTCACTATGTGGGCTGATAATAATAATAATAGTTTTTTTCCTGTTCCTTACAGAATCCATACAGAAGGTATAGGTATTCTAGATGTATTATTATTTCTTAATGTGCATAGCAACAGTCAAGGTCCTTGAGCAAATCATTAATGTGAGTGATTTCAGTAGGATTTCAACTACTGTTTTTCAACATGAATTTACACTCTTCTGTTTGCTCGGATGTCATATAGTTACCAATACCATTTGAAGATCAAACAGTATATTTGCGTTAGTAACGCAAAGAACTGATTACTTTTTTGTGCAGTTTATAGATTTGATCTGAGTTACATAGTTACATAGTTCGTAAGGTTGAAAAAAGACCTAAGTCCATCAAGTTCAACCCTTCTACCTAACCTTCCTATTCTTGATCCAAAAGAAGGCAAAAAACTCCTAATTAAGCTACTTCGAATTCTGCCATCAGGGTAAAAAATTCCTTCTTGACTCCAAGAGGCAAACGGATTTCGCCTTGGATCAAGAAGCTCTAAAATATTAATGTTATTCCATTTATATCCCTGTATGTCATGCCTTTCTAAGAAACTATTGAGGCCCCTTTTGAAGGTATCTAATGTATTGGATAACACCACCTCCCTAGGAAGTGAATTCCATACCTTTATTGTCCTCACTGTAAAGAATCCCTTCCTTTGTCGTCTATGAAACCTGCGCTCTTCCAGTCTCAGAGGGTGACCTCTTTGTATATTTCTGTTAATGAACAGGTCACTGAAGAGCTCTTTATATTGGCCCTGCATATATTTGTATAATGTTATCATATCCCCTCTGAGACGCCTTTTTTCCAGTGTATATAATTTTAACTTTTTTAGTCTCTCTTCATAACTAGTATCACCCAATCCCCTTATTAATTTCGTAGCCCTCCTTTGCACTTTTTCTAATTCCATAATGTCCTTTTTAAGGACCGGTGTCCAGAATTGTACCACATATTCAAGGTGAGGTCTTACCAATGACCTGTCAAGAGGCAAGATAATATCCTCCTCCCTTGAATCGATACCTCTTTTTGCATGCCAAAACCTTATTGGCCCTCGCAGCTGCTTGCTGGCATTGCACACTGTTGTCAAGTCTGTTGTCAACTGTTATTCCTAAATCCTTCTCATTGGTAGTTTTCCCCAAGGATATTCCATTTAAAGAATAGGTTGCATTTTTATTATTTTTACCATAATGCATAACTTTGCATTTCTCTATGTTGAACCTCATCTGCCACTTGCACACCCAGTCCCCAAGTCTGTCTAAATCTTCCTGAAAAGAAGAAACATCAAGATTAGTCTGAATTACCCGGGCCTAATTTTGTGTCATCAGCAAAAACTGACATGGCTCTCAATGCAGCTTGGGAGATCATTTATAAATAAATAAAATAGAAGAGGACCGAGGACAGACCCCTGAGGCACTCCACTTAACACCTCCGTACAGGCTGAGAAACATCCATTCACAACAACCCTCTGCATTCTATCTTTTAGCCAATTTCTGATCCACATACAGACATTTGCCCCTAAGCCTATTTCTGTTAATTTATAGATTAGCCTTTTATGTGGAACCGTATCAAATGCCTTAGCAAAGTCCAGATAAATCACATCTACAACCACCCCCAGGTCTATATTTTTACTAACTTCTTCATAGAATGCTAATAGGTTGGTTTGACAAGATCGGTCTTTCACAAATCCATGTTGACTTTTACTAATTGGATTATGGATCAAGATATGATCTTGAATGTATACCTTTAGCAACCCTTCAAATAATTTCCCCACTACCGATGTTAAGCTTACTGGCCTGTAATTGCCCGGTTGAGATTTTGATCCCTTTTTAAATATGGGCACATCTGCCTTGCGCCAATCGAATGGAACTATGCCCGAGCTGAAAGAATCCCTAAATATCAGTAATAATGGTTGGGCCAGAATTAGGCTTAGCTCCTTCAGTACCCTTGGGTGTATACCATCCGGTCCAGGGGCCTTGTCTACCTTAACAGTATTTAATTACTTGAGCACTTTTTCTTGTGTCAGCCAATCCCATGTTTGCTGCAAGGGTTCCTTAAAATTAGCCAGCAGGGGCTCCGTCATTGGCTCTTCCTTGGTATAAACAGAAGAAAAAAAAGAATTTAAGATGTCGGCTTTCCAAATTTCCAGCAACATTCTCTACCTTTAACTTTTTTCCATTTACATACTTAAAAAATTTCTTTGGATTGGTTTTACTTTCCTTGGCAATAAATTTCTCATTTTCTAGTTTAGCGATTTTAATCTCCTTTTTGCAGGCTTTGTTGGCATCTTTGTATGCCATAAATGATACTCCCGTCCCCTCGCTTTTATAATGCTTAAATGCCAATTGTTTATTCCTTATTTCCTGTTTTACTTGTGCTTAAAGGTATTCCATTTGTCCTCTGTGTTTAACCCAGAGAACAATCCATCCCAGTCTATATATTCCATGGTTGACTTTAGCCTGTCAAAGTTTGCCCTTCTGAAATTAAATGTTTTGGTAGAGCAGTTACCCATTTGCTTTTTGGAATTAATCTCAAATGAAACCATGTTATGGTCACTATTTCCCAAGTGTTCTCTTACTTTAATGTTTGAGATAAGTTCCTCATTGTTAGTTATTACCAGATCTAGGCAGGCATCCATTCTGTTTGGGGTCTCTACTAATTTGCAACATAAATTGGTCATTAAGCAGGTTCCACTATTCCAATCTATATCTGGGTAATTAAAATCTCCCATGATTAAAACTTCATTCCTATTTGCAGTCTTTTCAATTTGAAATAGCAGCTGATCTTCCCCCTCATTGCTAATGTTGGGTGGCTTGTAGCATACACCCACAAGTAGTGTGTGACTCTTTCTATTATCTAGGTTAATCTCTACCCACAGCCTCTCCACATTACTACTGTCATCCTGCACATCTTCCTTAATACTGGGCTTAAGTTTAGGGTTTGTATTTAAACAAATCCCTCCCCCTTTTTTATTTACTCTGTCCCTTCTAAAAAGTGAATATCCTTGTAAATTTACTGACCAGTCATGCCTATCATCCCACCACGTTTCCGTGATACCGATCAAGTCATATTGTTCATTACTTACCAATATTTCCAGCTCACCCATTTTGTTTGCCAAGCTTCTCGTATTTGCTAAAAGACATTTAAGGTTACTACCCATTTCTGGTGTAACGGTTGACAAATAATTCTTGACAGCAGGTTTTGTACTATGCAACACCATATTGTCTGTGCTAACCCCACCAATGCTCTCACACCCTTTCTCCATAGCTAGACCCCCTTTCCAGTCTACTCTAGCTAGAACTTCATTTCTATCTTTATCCTCAACCCCAGAAACAAGTTTAAAAGATCCTCAATTCCCCTAGCCATCCTCTCCCCTAGCACTGCAGCCCCCTCCTCATTGAGGTGCAGTCCATCCCTGCTGTAGAGTCTGTAGCCGACTGCAAAGTCTGCCCAGTTCTCCAAAAACCCGAATCCCTCTTTCTTACACCACGCTCTTAGCACCGCATTGATCTCCCTAAGCTCCCGCTGTCTCCCTGAAGTAGCGCGTGGTACTGGTAATATTCCAGAGAACATTACCTTGGAGGTCCTTTGCCTAAGTTTCTGACCTAGTGCCCTAAAATAATTTTTAGGGACCCCCCACCTGCCCTTAACTATGTCGTTTGCACCAACATGTACTACGACAGCTGGATCATCTCCAGCCCCTCCCAACAATCTGTCTACCCGGTCCACAATATGTCGAACCCGAGCACCCGGGAGACAGCATACTGTTTGGCATTCGGGGTCCTGGCGACCTTCCTTATAATTGAATCCCCTACCACCAGCACCTGTCTAGCCTTCTTAGCCTTCTGGCTCCCCACTATGCTGGAGTTAATAATTAATTTCTGTAATACAGGATATAGCACCAACTCCATGTGTATATTGTCAATATTTTCTTTTTGTTCCGTAATCTAATAGCAGTTAAATGATCTGTAAGGACAATCTGGATATATTGTTTGTTGGTCATCTTAAACAGTTTTTCACAATGGACGATTCCTTGGCATTATAAATGATGGCAGACGTGTCCATATTAAGTTTCTGTACAATATTTAACAAAAAATTATTAAAATTTTGCTCAATCACTTAATAAAAGTAATTTTATTAGCTGACTATAAAAAATACAAAACAAACCAGAGATTATATAGAATGTGTACTTATGTGCACAGCAGTTTTGGATAAATCGATGAGAAACGTGTACTCATATGTACAGTGAGTTTAGATAAAACTTTATTAAATTATAAACCAGGCATGTCTGAGTGATTGGCCTGTCAATTAAAGAATAAAAGCAATAGTTAATGATATAAAACAGGTAAGTAAAGCAACAGGATACAGGACTTATAGATGCATTATAACTAGTAGTGTGGTAGAGGATGATTGTGCTCCCTGGAGCGCCGTAGCTCTTAATGGGCCAGTTGGGAAGAAGATTGGAACTGGGCCATATACTATGGAGTATGCTATGGATTTCCTCTTGGAGTACCTAAAATGGTACACACTAATTTGCTTAGAGAATATGGGAAAGGACACAAAGTATGCTATAATTCAAATCATTTCAGATTTTAACAAATATGATAAAATGTATGATTATGGAAGATTTTGATATAATTGTGCAAAAAGGAGACAATGATTCATGATGAAGATGTGTAATGATCTATCAATGTTTACTCGGATATCAAAATATTGTACTTGCCACTTTTTTCCTAATTTGAGTTATTTGTGTCCTGTTTCCTTTTGTTAGTGTCAGTAGCTATTGGCTAATATCTTACTTACTGAATCTGGTGTGATCTACAAACATGTTTCAACTTCAAGTACCAGCCGTTGATCACGATTTTGTTGTCTATTCTCCCTATCGTGCATTAATTATTGTAAACGCGGGTGTGAGAGACGTGCTGAGCTTTGATCAGGCCTAGGGCAGCATGAAAGGTAAATGCACTTGATACAACTGATTATGGTGATTTCTCTTTCCGCACAAAGTATACATGGATAGAGTTTAAGCTGTGGACTTCATATAAAATGTATAGTATGTCTAGAGCTCATCTTGACTATTAGGAATTGTTAATATTAAAATCACTATGAATCCAGAAATAGCAACAAAAATAATTAATGAAAAAAGATTAGACCTATTTGCTTTTTTATATTACAAAAATTACTTTAGGCAAAAAATAGTTATTGAAAATAGCTTTTGAGGGAACATTTTATCCCAATGGATTTAAAAGTCATTACACAAGATTATATGGAAGAAGATATTGCAGACGATGGGTTACAAGTTTATTCTTCAGGTGGGACTTACTTATGGTGGGCAAAAATATTCCACTATACAGAGAACAGCAAGGAAAATAAGATTCACTTATACCATTATGGACATATCTATATTGTATTATGTATGTAATATTTTACTCGGTTTTAATAATCATGACCTTGTCTGAAGGAAGGCTGATATTTAATTTTCTCCTACAAAAGAAAAGTTAATGGCTGCACTCAGCATGACGGTAATTTTTTTCTGGATTAACGTTGAAGGGGCATGCAAATAGAGGACACGGATGGGGAGTGTTTTCTTTCAATTTTTCAGCTATAGCATCAAAACGTCATATACCCAATACACATGTTTTGGGGGAGGGAGGCTCTATTTCTTGTACTTTTCCAATACTATGTTATATCATTTTGATAACATTAAAAATACTGGTATCCTTGTGCGTTATGGTGCCTCTCTTGCCTGTATTTATATTATGCTGTATTATATGATGACATAATAATGATGACATAATAAAAATAAAGATGGTATAATTATCTCCATAATATACTACACTGTATTGCATCCAGAGCAGATTCATGCAGTGCGAAGAATCCAGTCTGTTATATGCAATTCATATCACAAGAAGGTTAACGGTATACCCAATATACTAGAGCATCAATGCCACCTGTAACAGCAACCAGGTGACCCTGAAGCCGCCTGAAGAGGTGAAGCTGAATCAGTAATCCTGCAGGGAATGGGAGTCAAAAAGCACCCTTTAACTATCCAGGTAGTAAAACAGGCCACGCAGTTTCCCAAGAACACCCACACCTTTATTTGGGTAAAAAACATGTCTTCTATACACACCATTAAACAGGCTTTGGAACACATTACCCAATAAACAGAGGTCTTACACAAAAACTCCAATAAGATTATGGCACACCCTTTGGATGGGGAGATAGGATGGCTCATGGAAAAAATGCCTACCCTGTCCAGGGAGGTGGCAAAGAATGGGAGACGCACCTAATTTCTCCATGTTATCCTTTGGAGATTGGCACAGGCAGCCCGGATCGGGTACTTTATCATGGCTATCTAGTTTAAAAACAAAAATCATTCTGGGACATTCTAACCAATTTTACACATAAAATGTCATTACACTGTGTCTATTTAATTTTCATATAGATATTATACCTATGGAAGGAAATATTTTAAAAATTCTGAAATACAACTTTTTCAAGTAAGGGTAGGACTGACTACCTCCTTACCGAGACATGTAAATAGAACCCAAATGCTGAATGCAATGAACAAATATAAATAAGCTTTAAAATAATAAAATGCTAGTGATGCATTGTAGTCCTTAAAAAAACAGATGTGACACTGTATATTTTACTTCAAAGAGGGGCTTAATGCATTCCAACAATGTGACTAGATACTCATAACTGTATAGTGAAAAGTACTTGGTCAGTGATCGTATTTTTAAATCTTTCCACTCAGGGGACTTATTGGTCTGTTTGCTACACCATGAATAAATGATTAAAGAAATCAAAGTATATTAAGTAGGCATGGACACCGAGGGATGGAAGCCGATGAGCTTGCATATACAAATGGCTAACACATGGAACTCTCAGTGGGGCTAACGACCATAAATAATTCAAGAAACATCCTAACGAACATATAAAGAAATATGAGATTTTGAAATGCACAAATCTCATCACGCATTTGGCCAAAGAAGACTACAAAGAAGAGTATGTGATCTTTTTGTGTGAACTGAATAGCATGGGGCAGCATGGGAACAGGGTGGCAAATATCAACCCTAACAAAGCTATAATTTGACTGCAGGGCCTGTGCTACCTATAGGCAAAGTAAGCACCGGCCTAGAGCGCAGATCTATGTGGGGGCGCTTCCTCTGCAGCAGACTAGATCCGCTAGAGCAGGGGTGTCCAAGTTTTTTCTGCAGTGGGCCACTTCATCAGAATTGTATACGTGCGAGGGCCGCACTCATTTTTCACTGAGAAAAAATATGGCCTTTAATAAGATATGCAGATTAAAATAAAGTAAATGACACAAAACCTTTACTTTTCCTCTCACTGATTTCTGGGATTTCTGGGCCTACAAATTCAGGATTCTGGATAAGTAAAAATAAAATAGTTCTATTTATTTTAGCGATGCACTAAAATGAAAATTCTGGACCAAAACCGAAAATTCAGGGTTCACTTAGCCGAAACTGAAAGTGACCCCCCACACTTTTAATAAAAGTAAGTTACACACCAAAATTGTACAAAAAAAATAATATATTATGATTGTTAACAGCAATCTCAAGCATACCCAGATTCCAGCGTGTACTGGTTGGCTGGGCATTGTATTTTCTGTCCAATTTTAGTGTGTAACCACACTTTTATTAAAAGTAACACACCACAATTGTACAAAAAAAAATCAACAATATGACTTAGCATGATAGGAGTGTGATTGCTAAAAGCAAACACACTCTTTTTATACCCAGGCAACCAGTAAATGCTGGAACCTAGGCATGATGGGACTGTGATTGCTGTTAGATGTTAGCAATCACACTCCTATCATCCCAAGTCAGCCAATACGTGCTGGTGCAGACCCCATACTGCTGGCAGCATCAATACACAAGGGGGGCAGCTAGCCAGGTTTCAGCATGTACTGGCTGACTTGGCATGATAGGAGTGTGATTGCTAACAGCAATCACAGTCCCATCATGCCTAGGTTCCAGCACTTACACATCCATGCTATCACACACACACAAATTCATTCATTCACAGATTCATTCCCTCAATCAGACATACTCATTCACACAACCTACCTCACCCCCTTACCTGCTCTACAGCTCTCGATTCCGCTCGCAGACTTCAGCAGGGGGCGCGGCCTCCCTCGTTCTCCCCACAGAGAAAGCAGGTCTGGAGCAGAGAATAGACCCTCCCACAAGTAAGCAGCAGGGCTCTTTTGATCCTGGCTGCCGATCTCACGCGGGCCGCACCTCGAGGTTCCGCGGGCCGCATGTTGGACGCCCCTGCGCTAGAGGATCCGGGGTAGTTGTAGAGATCACGCATCTCCCTCTAACCAGCACAAATAAAGGGATTGCGGGTCTGTTCGGACCTCGGTCTTCCTGCTCCCTTGTGATTCTGCCAGTATATGACATCATATGCTGGAGCTCAGCACAATGGCGGATCCAGGGATAGACGGATCAAAGACAGACTGGGGCTTTGCGGAGTAAGTGAGCTGTGTGTATGTGTGTGTCTGTCTGTCTGAGTATGTATGTTAGTGGCTGCCTGGGTATGTATGGACTGCATTTTTTCCAGAAAATGTGGCATGTGAATTGTAGCAGTTAATACCTGGCCACCTAGAAGTGATGGAATCTCCTTTTTTATGAATTATGACAGGGCAATGTTCATTCAGAGCATTCTGGGTGATGTCCGTGTAGGAGTGTGGGAAATATATAATAGATACAGCAGTTAAACTCAGATACTGTTTCTCTCCCCCATTCCCTTCAAATGAAAAAAACAAATGTTTGGATAATCAAATTTATGTAATATAAATGAACATTATTCTTTATTATTATGTTTTTTCATTTTTTGTTGTTGCATGTTTCAAGAAGCAATGTGGGAAATGTTTTCAAACCCACAAGAGGACAAAACTTTTGATAATAAAACAACAGCTGTTATGTTTAATGCTGGGTGGTAACTTGTTAAGCCATGGACTTTGGGGTCAGGGCTCTGATGTAATATTTACTCTTGAAAACCTCCATAAACAAGGACCATTTACAGTATTAAACAAAGTATTTGTTTAGGTTTTAAATACCGTATTGGCTCGAATATAGGCCGCACTTTTTCCCCCCACTTTAAGTCTTTAAAGTGGGGGTGCGGCCTATATTCGGGGTCTAGTGCCGGGCAGGCAGCAGGGTTAGGATACAGATCCCCCGCAGCGGTGCAGGGGACCTGCATCCTACTCCTCGATACGCTCAGACAGCCTCCCCTGCCAGCACTTTCCACGGGGGGGGTGTCGGCACGGGAGGTTGTCTAAGCGCATCGTGCGGATGGTCACCGGCTGCGGAGGTTGTTTACCCGCATCGCCACAGCCGGTGACCGTCCGCACGATGCGTTTTACCTCTGCCCCCAAGACTTACCAGAGGAGACTCCCGGGTGTCTTCCGGGGCCGGCGGGGGACATCTACGCAACTTCCGGCACCGGAAGTTGTATACGCATATTGCGTAGATGTCCCCTGCCGGCCCCGCAAGACACCCGGGAGTCTCCTCTGGTAAGTCGGGGGGGGGCAGAGTGGCAGCATATCTCGGGGGGGGAGGGAGGACAGTGGCAGCATATCTCGAGGGGGGAGGAGGACAGTGGCAGCATATCTCGGGGGGGGAGGAGGACAGTGGCAGCATATCTCGGGGGGGGAGGAGGACAGTGGCAGCATATCTCGGGGGGGGAGACAGAGTGGCAGCATATCTCAGGGGGGAGACAGAGTGTCAGCATGTTTTTTTGGTGCTTTTTTAAAGAAAAAAACTTTAAACTTTTCTTTAAAAAAGCACCAAACTTTTAGGGTGCGGCCTATATACAGGGGCGGCCTATATCCGAGCCAATACGGTATTTGGTGGCAGATCTGTGATAGTTTTGTAGTTAGCTCAATATAGTTGAGTTTTAGTCTGTTCTTTAAACCGCGATGTTGACATGTAATGTTGTTTTGGTTAGGAACTTTATTGAAGATATGGTAGAACCACAGCACACCTGGTTCATGTGACTACTGATTACTGGGAATTAGCCATCTTTGCCAATCATAATCAATAAACTCTGCCTGCTCTCATTACTGGGGAAAGTCTCAGAAAGGATTAAAATCCAGTTCAAAAAAAAATATCAATGGTGTTATCATTTTTATAACTATGATTAGTGCTTTTTATGGCACTGGCATTATTTTATTGGTTCAGACAATATTTTAATAAATCCCATAAACCAGTTTTTATGTAGACTTAAACAAATGTTCTTACCAACCCCACTTGTCAGAATGAAAAGTGAGCCAGCAGTTCTTATCAGCTTTCATATTCTGTGGGGTAGATACGCTGATATATATTCAAATTAAATGCTGAATGCTCCCTTACAAAAAAAACAATGCATGTACGAAGTATAAAGCATAGCCTGCTATATAACACTAGTCTCCGTCCGCCATAATGCTAGCTCTTGAATTGTTGGCGGTTGACTCAATTATCCATACCCTTAAAGACTGTAAACTTCTAACATAACATTATTTACTAAAATTATTTTCAGTTTCCATTGCATTTTTCAGAAAACTAGGTATTTTCGTTTTCTGAATCTGTCCAACTTGATCATGATCACTTTGTCGGTTAACCTGATAAGGTAAACGTTGGTGGGAATTTGCCAGCTCCATTTTAGAAGGTCAATGAACGACCCAGTTGCTATAGCATTTTATTCATGATTAAACAACTTAAATAGACAGACTTATTACCTAAATAGTTTCCTAGGAGACACTGCCTCTGTATACATTATTTTAGAGTATATATCCAAAGTTTTTAGAAAGAACTATTTTAAACCTGAGTAACACGTAATGCTGTGTATTACGGTGCAGTATGCCATATCAGCATTTTATCCTGTTAGCTAGTGAAACAGAGGATGACCAGAACACTAAGTAATTCTTTACATGTTAGTTCATGAAACTACGTCACAGTATAATTTTCATAGCTGGTGTCTTGCGTGGTTATTGCACAAGTATTATTATGGAATAGACTGTGTTTGAAGAATTTGCTTAAGGATACTTATAACTCTCATCTCCAGGCTTGTCACGCGTGTGTATTTCAACTGGACAGTGCAGTATTGATGATGATGATGATGATGAATGCATATTGTTTCTAATAACCCAAAAATAACCCAAACATTAACTTGAAAAGGATTTGTCACTGTTTCGCTGGACTATTAAGGAAGGTCGTCCCCGCAGAAGTTCTTCCGCCCAAACTACCGCTACTGAGAGGGGAATTCCCAGCAGCAGCAGTCCAGGACTTAGATGATCCCAACAGTGGACAACCTCCCACCAGCTGGAGATAGACTCTGAGCGGCAGCAGCCGCGGCAAGGCACAGCACGAGACAGGAGCACAAAGCAGGATAGTCGGACGAGCCAGGGGTCTGATACACGGAGCGGGTAGTCGGACGAGCCAGGGGTCTGATACACGGAGCGGGTAGTCGGACGAGCCAGGGGTCTGATACACGGAGCAGGTAGTCGGACGAGCCAGGGGTCAAAACCAGAGAAAACAAGCAAAGGTACCGAATCGTGGAGCAAGGGAGAGTCAGGCAAGCCGAAGGTCAAAAACAGGAAGCAAGATGCACGAGCTAGATACACGAACTGAAGACCACAACAGGGTGCTTGTGAAAGGCACAGCCGGCTTTTAAAACTGGCGCCATTCCACAAGCCCCTCCCAGACCAGGACCAAAACCACGCCCCCAGCCGTCCATCAATCCTCCTGCAACGTGCAGCGTGCCCGGGAGGCGGACCGACGACCGGAGGACGGGTAAGTATACTGGCTCCGGGAACTACTGTTCCCGGGGCCGAAGCCTCCCCGTGTCCTACTACCTCGGGCGGAGGGTCGTCCGCTGTCCGGGAGGATGTTTTCCCGGGACCCGCGGACAACCCTTCGCCCGCTACTAGTGCCGCGGGCGGAGGACCGACCGCCGTCCCGAACGGCCGGCGTACGGGACCCGCGGCCAGACCTCCTCCCGGCGGCGTCCGGAGCCGTGACGGAGACACTCCCGGCTGCGTCCGGAGCCGGGACGGAGACACTCCCGGCTGCGTCCGGAGCCGGGACAGTGACATTACCCCCCCTGTGAGGGCCGGCCATAGGCCGACACATACTAGGTTTATGCGGAAATTTCCTATGAAAAGACCGGAGCAAAGCAGGAGCGTGTAGGTCCCGAGCAGGAACCCAAGATCTCTCTTCAGGACCATACCCCTTCCAGTGGACCAGGTAAGAGACGGAGTTCCTAATTTTTCTTGAATCTAAAATAGACTGCACCTCATATTCCACCTGGGAATCAATGACAACAGGACGAGGACGGCGAGTCAATCGGGTAAAGCGGTTACAGGTGAGGGGTTTGAGCAGAGAAACATGAAAAACCCTGGGTATCCTAAGGGAGGGGGGAAGAATTAATTCATAAGCGACCGGGTTGACCTTACGACGAATTCGAAACGGGCCGATATAACGGGGGGCAAATTTCATAGACGGAACTTTAAGTCTAAGGTTCTTAGTGGAGAGCCATACCCTATCCCCATTCATGAAGGAGGGACCCAAACGGCGACGCCGATCCGCATAACGCTTATACTTGTGAGCAGCATTAACCAGAGAACGGCGCACTTCGTCCCAAACTAACGGTAATTGTTTTACATATAGGTCTACTGCCGGAACTTGAGAAGGAGCGAAAGAAGAAGGCAAAGAAGAAGGGTGAAAACCATAGTTACAAAAGAAAGGACTAATCTTGGAGGACTCGTGAACAGTATTATTCCTAGCGAATTCAGCCCAAGGTAGAAGTAAAGCCCAATCATCCTGGTGTTCATTAATAAAAAGACGTAAAAATTGCTCAAGCGACTGGTTGGTTCTTTCCGTGATACCGTTAGTTTGGGGGTGGTAGGCAGAAGAAAAGGCTAGGGAAACACCCAGAGAGGCACAGAAGGTCCTCCAAAACAGAGCTGTGAATTGCACCCCCTGATCAGACACAACCTGGAGCGGGAGACCGTGCAGACGAACGACATGGTTGATAAACACAGGAACTAACTCCGGGGCCGAGGGTAATTTGGGGAGGGGAACAAAATGAGCCATTTTAGAAAATCGGTCGACTACCACCCAAACGACGGTGAAGCCCTGGGAAGGGGGAAGATCCACAACAAAATCCATGGCTAAATGTGACCACGGGCGGGAGGGTACGGGCAAGGGTTGAAGTAACCCCGAGGGTTTGACATGAGAGTTTTTGGCAGTAGCACACCTAGTACATGCGGCGACAAAATCAAAGCAGTCAATATGCATAGTAGGCCACCAGAACTGTCTACGAATGAACCGAAAGGTTCGCTGGGCATTAGGATGACCCGAGGTTAAGGACGCATGACCCCAGGACATAACGCGTTCCCTCTCCCGCTCCGGCACAAACAGGGTGTCCATGGGCCATGTACTGTGGACAGGAGCTTTAGATTGAGCTGAGAGAATACAAGAGACCAAAGTAGAAAATAGATGAGTGGAGACGGAGGCAATAATCTGAGAAGGAGGGATAATAGGTTCAGGTTCAGACTTGGAGTCTTGGTCGGAGACAAACTGCCTGGATAACGCATCCGCTTTGACATTCCTTGATCCAGGCCGGTATGAAATGATAAACAAAAATCTGGAAAGGAATAATGACCACCTGGCCTGTCTAGGGTTCAGTCTTTTAGCGTGACTAAGGTATTCTAGGTTCTTGTGGTCGGTCAAAATTGTGATAGGGTTCCTTGCCCCTTCCAGAAGGTGTCTCCACTCCTGAAGAGCCATAACAATACCTAAAAGTTCACGGTTACCTACATCATAATTCATCTCAGCAGGAGAAAATTTTTTTGAGAAAAAGGCGCACGGATGAAGCCTGTCATTGAAGTCCTTCCTCTGAGAAAGGACTGCTCCAACTCCAACTTCGGAGGCATCAACCTCCACAATAAACGGTTTGGAGGCATCCGGATGACGCAAAATCGGGGCCGAAGCAAAGGCCTTCTTAAGGTGGATAAAGGCCAGGACAGCTTCCCTAGACCAATTCTTGCAGTCAGCACCTTTCTTGGTCATGTTGGTTAGAGGGACTACAATCTTGGAAAAGTTCTGAATGAATTTTCTGTAATAGTTTGCGAAACCTAAAAATCGTTGGAGGGGCCGTAAAGCCTGAGGTTGAGGCCAATCTGAAATCGCCGCGAGTTTAGTAGGATCCATTTCAAAGCCCGATGCGGAAATGATGAAACCCAGGAAGGAAACTCGGGGAACTTCGAACAGGCACTTCTCGAGTTTGGCGTAGAGACGATGCTGGCGCAGGCGCTGCAGGACGATACGTACGTGAAGGCGATGAGACTGTATATCAGAGGAATGAATAAGGATATCATCTAAATAGACGATAACAAACTGAAGGGAGATATCGCGGAATATGTCATTAACAAACTCCTGGAACACAGCGGGAGCATTGCATAGTCCAAAGGGCATGACCGTATATTCATAGTGGCCCATACGTGTGTTAAAGGCCGTCTTCCATTCATCGCCTTTACGTATCCGAACTAAATTGTACGCTCCCCTGAGATCCAGTTTCGTGAAAACAGTGGAACCCCGCAATCGGTCAAACAATTCCGGAATAAGGGGCAACGGGTACTTGTTCTTGACCGTGATACGATTCAAGCCCCGGTAGTCGATACAAGGTCTTAAGCCCCCATCCTTTTTCTCCACAAAGAAAAATCCGGCACCGGCAGGAGAGGTAGATTTTCTGATGAATCCTCTGTCTAAATTATCTTTAATATACTCTTCAAGCGCTTGAGACTCGGGTAATGACAAAGGATAAATACGACCTCGCGGTGGGAGTGTCCCGGGCAAAAGTTCGATAGGACAATCGTAAGGTCTGTGGGGAGGTAAAACCTCCGCTTGCTTTTTATCGAACACGTCCTTGAATTCAGAATACACCAAGGGTATAGGCAAGGCAGAAACAGAACGAATGGGGGTGGTGGTGGAAAGACATCGCTGGGAACAGTCCGAACCCCAACCTAGGATATCCCCAGTGGACCACTTGATGGTCGGGTTATGGACGCGGAGCCAAGGAAGTCCTAGAACCATAGGGCAGGAGGGGGACGAAATGATATGGAAGGATATGGTTTCACGATGGAACAGGCCCACGGAGAAAAGCAACGGCGACGTCTGGTGTGTGATGAAGGAGGGTTGAAGGGGTCGTCCGTCAATGGCCGAGACGGCGATAGGAGGGTGTACTTCGACGAGAGGAATCTTCTGGAGGAGGGCAAAGGATTTATCAATGAATGAACCAGCAGCCCCAGAGTCAATCATGGCGGAGACTGAAACCTTTCTTCCATCCCATTCCAGCGAAGCAGGAACAAGTAAATTGTTACAAAACGTAGGAGCGGTACTAAGCTCACCCGGGCAAGGCTCCTTTACTTGGTCCGGGTGCGAGCGTTTCCCGGTTTACTGGGACAAGTGCGAACAAAATGGCCCTTGAGGCCACAGTAGAAACAAAGTCCCTCAGATCTACGGCGAGATCTTTCCATGGTGGATAGTCTGGTGGCTCCCAACTGCATGGGTTCTTCGGAGGATTCAGAAGACATAGAAGGATTCGTGGGAGAGATGGAGCGTGCTTGATGAGAAAAACTGAGTTCACGTTTCATGGCTTTTTGCGACAAACGTTCTCGGATCCGATTGTCCAGCTTGAGTGTCAAGGCGACGAAATCATCCAATTCAGCAGGATGATCCCGGGTGGAAAGTTCGTCTTTAAGCCGTTCCGATAAGCCATCGTAGAAGGCCGCGATGAGAGCTTCGTCGGACCAATTAACCTCAGCTGCAAGAGTCTTAAATTCAATAGCATATTCAGCGACCGAACGGGAGCCCTGGGTGGTATGAAGCAGAGACAAGGACGCAGAAGCAGCTTTGCCTGGGGTGTCGAAAGTCTTCCGGAAGGCCGAAATGAAGGCAGAGCAGTTATACACAAGAGGAGAGTCCCTCTCCCACAAGGGAGAAGCCCAGGCTAGTGCCTTGCCAGACAACAAGGAAATCAGGTATCCCACCTTGGCTCTTTCCGAAGGAAACAAGTGAGGAGTTAGTTCGAATTGAATGGAGCACTGGTTAAGGAAGCCCCGGCAGGCCTCCGGTTCCCCATGGTAGCGAGCGGGAGCAGGGAGTTTCACAGACGAGGGAACGGAGGAAGTCCCGGTGTTCGCAGCAGGAGGAGAAGTCGCGACTGGAGAGGAAGTGGAGGAAGCAGACGGAGAACCCCCAGAGCCAGGATCAGATCTGGCCACCAAAACTTGAATAGCCCGGGCCATTTGGTCTAAAGTGTCCTGTATGCTGGAGAAACGGACTTCATGGGAATCCAGCCGTTGTCCGTGGGTGGAGAGTACCTTGCCAAGCTCAGATGGATCCATGACCCTGTTGTAATGTCACTGTTTCGCTGGACTATTAAGGAAGGTCGTCCCCGCAGAAGTTCTTCCGCCCAAACTACCGCTACTGAGAGGGGAATTCCCAGCAGCAGCAGTCCAGGACTTAGATGATCCCAACAGTGGACAACCTCCCACCAGCTGGAGATAGACTCTGAGCGGCAGCAGCCGCGGCAAGGCACAGCACGAGACAGGAGCACAAAGCAGGATAGTCGGACGAGCCAGGGGTCTGATACACGGAGCGGGTAGTCGGACGAGCCAGGGGTCTGATACACGGAGCGGGTAGTCGGACGAGCCAGGGGTCTGATACACGGAGCAGGTAGTCGGACGAGCCAGGGGTCAAAACCAGAGAAAACAAGCAAAGGTACCGAATCGTGGAGCAAGGGAGAGTCAGGCAAGCCGAAGGTCAAAAACAGGAAACAAGATGCACGAGCTAGATACACGAACTGAAGACCACAACAGGGTGCTTGTGAAAGGCACAGCCGGCTTTTAAAACTGGCGCCATTCCACAAGCCCCTCCCAGACCAGGACCAAAACCACGCCCCCCAGCCGTCCATCAATCCTCCTGCAACGTGCAGCGTGCCCGGGAGGCGGACCGACGACCGGAGGACGGGTAAGTATACTGGCTCCGGGAACTACTGTTCCCGGGGCCGAAGCCTCCCCGTGTCCTACTACCTCGGGCGGAGGGTCGTCCGCTGTCCGGGAGGATGTTTTCCCGGGACCCGCGGACAACCCTTCGCCCGCTACTAGTGCCGCGGGCGGAGGACCGACCGCCGTCCCGAACGGCCGGCGTACGGGACCCGCGGCCAGACCTCCTCCCGGCGGCGTCCGGAGCCGTGACGGAGACACTCCCGGCTGCGTCCGGAGCCGGGACGGAGACACTCCCGGCTGCGTCCGGAGCCGGGACAGTGACAGGATTTGTGTATTACTGCCATAAAATTCCACCAAGATGAAATAACCAACCATCAGTGATTTTTTGTAACTGTTACCATTGTTATAGTCATTATAGTTTCAATGGATTTTAGTGAGTGAGACGTTCACTTCAGAATTCCATAACTGCAAATGGGGGGAGGGGGAGTTTCAAGCACTATTATGCAGCCTTTCTTGGCTCAGTGAATTCTCAAGACTGATGTGCATGTTCTTTGGATGTCAGTGTGGAGATTAAATATTATCGAATGCTAGGACCATCACAGCCCTTAGCATCAGCCAAACTGTTCTCAGTGACTAGTCCCCCAATATCTCTTTAATAGTCTCCTTTATATGGTGGGTGAAGCAAGATTCTCACACTGTCTGGGATGGCTCTGGGTAATGTCGTAATTGGTGCCATCTCTGATAAAATGAGAAGCCTGTAATTGTCAGAACACATTTAACGTTATTTAGATATATTTATTTTTGCTATAGTTAGTTTTTCTTGCATTTGTTTTTACGTTTCCTTTTCCATTTACCAATAATTGGTGACCCTCTTACTGTCCTTTCCCATGCAGCTGTGACAGTATGGCAGAAGTGTTCATGCTCATATAATTCTTATGCGTGGCTGTCACCTCTTTGCATGATGTGAGCAGCAAATCTTAAATAGTTTCCATGTTACAAGGTTCTGAAAAGGTGATCAGACTAGTCATGTTTTTCCCTGAGGACTATGCCATTTACTAGTACTCCAGCCACATAAAGCTCTAATAAAACTCCTTGCAAACAGAATGGCAAAAAGACCCAGTGTCACTGTAACATTTTGAAAAAGTTGTCTCTCATGCAACACAACAGGGTCTGCATATGGGGACCTTGTCTTTGTTCACAGATTGGGAAGTAGGTAGCTCTTCCATATCAACAGTTCAAAATAGTTAGGCATCTACTAATGATGGCTTTCCTCACAATAACTGCAGTTTCAAGATATAGGAAAGCTTTTTACTTAACCCTTCTTAGATCACCTTCCTTCTTATCATCAACCTCTGTAGGATCACTTCTAGTATCTTCTGACCCACCCGCTGAATCATACATTTTCATAGCATCAGTGTCTTCCAAACTGGTTGTAATATCTGGCAATGCTACCTTTGAAGTGACTTTTCCGCTCATTGTGGAACATATGGAATCGCTAATTTCTTTCCTGTGCAATCATGAATGCGAGACACACTGGTTGTAGCTTTTAAATGTTTTTATTACACAATTGTCACAAAATGATGGCTTGTCTTTGTCACCTAAGTAAGGCACGTCCCTGGAATAATTTTGTAGATGTTTGATTTTGAAGAGAGGTTGACTCATAGTAGGAAAGCATAGTATTGCCTCTGTACAAGTCAAAAGTAAGACCACACCTTGAATATGTAGTGCAGGTTTGGGCACTTGTGCACTTTCCCTCCCCATCACCTAGTAAGGTCACACAGATCTCCCTTCCGGCCATCTCTCATTCTATCTCTCATACAGTGCCCTGTCTTCACTGAAGCTCACATGCTCTATGCTGCTGCCTACCAAGTAACAATCATTATGTCACTCTGCTAGGTGCCTTGCTTACTGGGGTGCCTGGGTGCTGTGACTCCTTCGCACCCACTTTAGCCCACCACAGTATACATGTGTAAATCAGAGTACATTTTTTTATGCAATGGGAATGCTGAATGTATGTGAAAGTGTATAAAATTAGAGTGGGTGTTTAATGTATGGTGTTAGAGTGAGTTTACATGTTAGCATGTAACTCCCAGGACTTATTAGTGAATGCAAAAAAATAAAGTGCAAGTGGTTTGCTCAGAACAACTGTAGTTCAGCAACCACCTCTCCTCTGATGGTTGTCTGTATGCAGAAAAGCATTACAGGTCTTTGTCAGCGTCTCCACAGAAGCAGTATTTACCGGTACAGGATGTTAGTATTCCACGCAGTTGCTGGGTACATTGGTATTCTATCCTCACCTCTGCAGCGCCGCATATAATAAACACTTTGAAGCGTTTGTCGTTACATGTCCAATGCTCTCATTGAAAGCTGAAAAATGAGTCTCTTATAAACAGACAAATTAGCAAAAGCATTCATATGTAGAAAAGTACAAATATTTTGTTTTCTAAATACAACTTAGAAAAACAATAAAAAATGTTTTATATTACATGTAAGCAGCTGCTTAAGGCCCCATCTGCACTCTGAAGTTCAGGCCCCTCTCCGAGAATGGAATAGAAAGACTATTATTAATCATAATTTTATATATGTGTATATAAAAAGCATTTGTGGTGACGATATATATATATATATATATATATATATATATATATACATATATATATATATATATACACACACACACAGTATTTTTGTAAAAGTAAATCCATCAGTTATATTAAATACAATATATACTGTATTTATGTTAAATATTACAACCCCCTGTTTAAATGCAGACCATGATGATGTGCTGAGTGTTGTCATCTCGACATGCTGCTAAGTGGAAGTGCTTGTCAGAAGATTGTACATGTGCTTATCAGAGAAAAGCTGGTGTCCTGGGATTACAGACTGCAGTTTTAAAAAGATGAGGCTGAAACTATGTACTATGTTTAAGAGAAATAATTATTCACCTCTAGTTTATGACACAAAGCAAGAGTGGGAGTGTGCACCACACCATCATAGGCTTACGGAAATTGATCTTCATATACTTTCTGCTTTTTACATCAATGAGTAATGCTGCAGTTCCAACTTACAAGTGCTGTTACTCCAGCTTTAAACACACTCATCATCAGTAATTCAGCACCAAATGACATACAAAATGCCATATTCTGCCTTGGGACATAAATCTCTGGGGGCACTGTTCTGACAGTGACAACGGAAGAGATGGACTTGGGAATAATTGTTTCTGAGCACTTAAAAGTAAGAAGGCAATACAATAAAACATTGGGACAAAAACAAATAGGGTGCTGGGTTGTACAGCTAGAGGCATTAGTGGCACGAAAAAGGTGTTTGTGCCATTTTACAGACCTCAAACAGAGTATTGTGTGCAGCTCTGGAGATCCACGTCCAGGAGGATATTGGAGAGAGTTCAGAGCTACTAAAATGGTGAATGGTTTGCAGGATATTGTAAAAGACTGAAGGGAGCTCAATAAGTCTACCTCGGAGGAAGGAAGAGAAAAATGAGATGTGATAAATCCCTTTAAGTATTTAAATGTTTCTAAAAGTACAGGAGTGAAGTTTATGTCAAAGGAGGAGGGATGTTAGAACAAGAGGTCATAGTCTAAAAGTAGAAGGTCAGAGGTTTAGATGTAAGAAAGTTTTACAGTATGGAGTGAGTGGTAGATAAATTGAACAGCTTCCCATTAGCGCCACCTTTGTGATGGGTTTCCATTGGATTGCTGCAAAATGTGGGTGAAAGTTAGCAGTTACTCCTGCGGGAATAAAACCTAATTTTTCTGCCCAGCTTTACATCTAGCATATAATAGTAGATTTCATTATTTTTCCTTACGATACGCCACCTAGAATGAAGCTATTGCAATTATTATAATTAGCATCTATAACAACTTCTTTTAGTTAGTCAAAAAAGTGAGAGGTCTGGTAATACTGATAATTATCCAACAGGATCAGTTTATCCATCAAATTATTTGCATATTTAAAAACAATCAAACCAAATACCTTTGGTAACGAGTAATTCTGTACCATATACTAGTTTAATGTCACTGGTAGCAATAGAATGCTTTATCGCTTTGTCCGACCAGTCATTGTCGTAACTTTTTTTTTTATTTTTTTTTTAATGGCTTAGCTTCTAAGAAGCCATTGATCTTATTCCACCCCAGGCCAAAGATAATCAGAAACAATCACATGTAATTCTTACAGCTATAATAAACTTCTTCATTTTAAGTAAAGTTTTTAAGCGCTGGGAGAAAAACTCTCAAAATGAGGTATGCACTATGCAGTCTATTCACTAGGTTTATGAAAGTATGTATTGAATTTGCCTGTCAGCATACTTATGGAGACATACAGAAGTAAAATGTAGTGTTATTGCATACAGTGGTTAATGATTTTGGTAATGTTTTGATTAGTAAAGTATTAAAAAAAATCAAAAACTGCCACATAAAAAAGGCATAAATATATCTATATAACATGACATGACCCTATCCCCCAAAAATCTGTAGAGGTTCCCTTCTTCTTGATCACGCATACAAACGTGTTATTTCTCATATCAAAATCTATCTACAGACCACACCACCAACATTAGACATAACTGGCCTTCCCGTCCCAAAGCATCTTCTTCCATTGTGAAGACTTTTGCCCTCCTGCTCCCTGGGCTAGCCATGCATTGAGGCAGGGATAACCCCCATGTATATTTGAAAGGTGTGGGAAGTGGTTGGAAGCTGGACAGGGAGTGGGGGTGACCAAAGCCTGCTCCCCAGCCCAGGGATTAAACACAGGGAACTGAAGGCCCTGTAATCACCTTTCATGTTTGGGGAGTATAGCTGAAATCTGTATGGTCATGAGCATTTCTGGCTCAGTCCAATAGATATGACACACTGGAATGTTCTAATCACAAAACACATCACATTTTGCTGGTAAGTTGTGCTGTGTAGATTGTAGCTATTATAATTTTAGCATTGTATTATATTTTTCATCTTCTCAGGCTGTTCTTAAGAAATGTAAACAGGGCTTATAACATCTATTATTCAGCTGACAATTTGGTGAATTCCGAGAGCGTGCGCTAAAAGCGTTTTGAGTCCCACTGGGAGAAAGGCTGTATATAAAAATACTAGTTAATAATAATAACAATAATATTTCCTACAACAACAGGTGGGATATTACCTGATTTTGGGCTCTCACAGGGTTGTCATCCAGACATGATTCTGCTGAAAACCAGCTCGGAATGTAATGAAGTCTGGCAGATGCTCTTACTTTGTTGCCGAAACAGAACATAAACCGGGATAATTGTTATGGAAGTGAAATAAGAGCTACATGAAGACAAAGCACTTTTGTAAAGGATATTTAATTAAAAAGTATTGATGTGATGCAATACATACTCCATTTAGATATATGCTTAAAAGGAAAATATGGTTAAACTAAATTTATTCTATTAGGTGGCAATGACATAATTAGTTAGGATTATACTTCTTAAGAAGCAATATTATTATAATTACACAGATTTCCAGACACCCCTGAGCTAAAAACATTTTGAATTACAGGTCCAGACGTGCTAGGGATGCCATCTTGAGTGTATAAAAATAGCTAGCTTAACAAGAACAAAATCACACACAGAAAATGGATTTTAATACATGAACGTGTTTTTTTTTTAATTTTACATTTAATTTTCACTAATTGTTTTCCTAATATTTATTTTACATACAAGAACATGTGGCCTACACAACTTACCAGTCTGGCATACAGTAATTATGAATAGGTATGTCTAAAAATTCATACCTTAAATTAGAATACCCTGTATTTTTCACTGTGAAATAACTTATGCATTAGACTTATGCAACGGACCAAAAACAATTTAGACAGATTGTTTGCTTTGTTTTTGGTCCATTGTGTCCCTGACTCCTTTCCCACAGCTCTGCTTCTTCTCTTGCCTCTTCTTTTACTTCTGTCTTCTCTCTTCTTTCTTTCTCCCCTTCTCCATGGTCTGGTCATGAGCATACCTGTGACGTCTCAGAGTCAATATCCTTTTTTCATCGTATGGTGTTTAAATTTAATACTATATGGATCTTGTCCCTTGTCCATGGGTAGCTTTGCCTCTTGCTCGGCTAACCATGTCTATCATGCAGCTAGCCCTGCCACCTCGCGAAGCCAGAAGAAGGACAGCTTAGAGTAGCCGAGACTGGCAATACCCAGGTATAGTTGTCAGACCTGGAGCCCCCAATGCAATGCTAAGATCCCTATGAAAAAGACCTTTAGCTATTACTATCACCTCTGGATTTATGGCACCAAGCAAATGCCATAGTAAACGTGGACAAGCTTCATTTCATAATTTATTTTTTATTTAATAGAATGATAAAACTCATATGGCAGCTAATATTATTAGTAATAATTAGCAAGTATCAATATATACCGATTGGATTGGCATACATTCTTTACAGTATTTAAGTTAATACACTGTTAGTTCTAATATACCTATGACTTTACATATGGATTTACATAGCTACTGCTTTACAAAGTCAAGATAGGGGACTAACTTTATTGATGGTATTAAACCTTTCTTTATTGGTATGCGATTTTTTGAATGATTAAATGTCCAACTTTAAATATTTAAGTAGCACTCCTGGGATGCTAATTTATTTTCTGTTCTGTTTTTCAATTTACGTTACTACTGTGTTTGTGTGTAATTTAGCTTTTTTTTTTTTTTCTTCACAGAGCCAGTACATCACCTTGGCATTTAAATCAAATGTGACAAATGATATTTCATTGTCTGTTGGGGACAGGTGGTAACAGATGATAACTTGCCATATTTAACCTGTCCTCATTTAGACTTACATCAAGACACAAAGTTCCTTGGCAGGGAATCAACTTTTCATGTCAGTAACAACAGACACATGTTATCTACATTGTTTTGGAGTTTTTGTTACATTCTTGGTTTCATATGACTAGTTGACATCATAGCAAATGTAAACCTGTGATATTAGCAATGAAACGTATATTAAAAAGATCATAAACTAAATAACACATTTACAGTGCACCTTTATATAATTTTCTTCAATGTTTTGTTGCCATGATCCTGGACTTTTATGAGGTATATAGACTACCATTCAAAAGTTTGTGGTCACTTAGAAATCTCCTTGTTTTTGAAAGAAGAGCAAATGCTGTCCATTAAAATAACATGGAATTGATCTGAAATAAAGTCCAGACGTTGTAGCTGGAAGCGGCAGATGTTTAATGGAATATCTTCAAAGGCGTACAGAGGCAGGCCCTTTATCACTCCCATCACTCCTGATGTTTCAATGGCATATTGTGTTCGCTAATCCAAGTTTATGTTCAAAAGGCTAATTGATCATTAAAAAAACATTTTGCAATTATGTATTGCATTATGGTAGAGAATGCATACATTATACAATGCTCAAAATAATAAAGGGAACACTAAGATTACACATCCTAGATCTGAATGAATGAACTAATCGTATGACATACTTGCGTCTTTACATAGTTGAATGTGTTGACAACAAAATCACACAGAAATTCTCAATGGAAATCAAATTTATCAACCCATGAAGGTCTGGATATGGAGTCACACTCAAAATCAAAATGGAAAACCACACTACAGGCTGATCCAACTTTGATGTAATGTCCTTAAAACAAGTCACAATGATGCTCAGTAGTGTGCGTGTGGCCTCCACGTGCCCGTATGACCTCCCTACAACGCCTGGGCATGCTCCTGATGAGGTTTGCGGATGGTCTCCTGAGGGATGTCCTCCCAGACCTGGACTAAAGCATCCGCCAACTCCTGGACAGTCTGTGGTGCAACGGGGCGTTGGTGGATGGAGCGAAACATGATGTCCCAGATGTGCTCAATCGGATTCAGGTCTGGCGAATGGGCGGGCCAGTCCATAGCATCAATGCCTTCCTCTTGCAGGAACTGCTGACACACTCCAGCCACATGAGGTCTAGCATTGTCTTGCATTAGGAGGAACCCAGGGCCAACCGCACCAGCATATGGTCTCACAAGGGGTCTGAGGATCTCATCTCGGTACCTAATGGCAGTCAGGCTACCTCTGGCAAGCACATGGAGGGCTATGCGGCCCCCAAAGAAATGCCACCCCCACACCATTACTGACCCACCGCCAAACCAGTCATGCTGGAGGATGTTGCAGGCAGCAGAACGTTCTCCACGGCGTCTCCAGTGTGAACCTCCTTTCATCCGTGAAGAGCACAGGGCGCCAGTGGTGAATATGCCAATCCTGGTGTTCTCTGGCAAATGCCAAACATCCTGCACGGTGTTGGGCTGTAAGCACAACCCCCACCTGTGGACGTCGGGCCCTCATACCACCCTCATGGAGTCTGTTTCTGACCGTTTGAGTGGACACATGCACATTTGTGGCCTGCTGGAGGTCATTTTGCAGGGCTCTGGCAGTGCTCCTCCTGCTCCTTCTTGCACAAAGGCGGAGGTAGCGGTCCTGCTGCTGGGTTGTTGCCCTCCTAAAGCCTCCTCCACGTCTCCTGATGTACTGGCCTGTCTCCTGGTATCGCCTCCATGCTCTGGACACTACGCTGACAGACACAGCAAACCTTCTTGCCACAGCTCGCATTGATGTGCCATCCTGGATGAGCTGCACTACCTGAGCCACTTGTGTGGGTTGTAGACTCCGTCTCATGCTACCACTAGAGTGAAAGCACCGCCAGCATTCAAAAGTGACCAAAACATCAGCCAGGAAGCATAGGAACTGAGAAGTGGTCTGTGGTCACCACCTGCAGAACCACTCCTTTATTGGGGGGTGTCTTGCTAATTGCCTATAATATCCACCTGTTGTCTGTTCCATTTGCACAACAGCATGTGAAATTGATTGTCCGTCAGTGTTGCTTCCTGAGTGGACAGTGTAATTTCACAGAAGTGTGATTGACTTTGACTTACATTGTGTTGTTTAAGTGTTCCCTTTATTATTTTGAGCAGTGTGTGTGTATATATATATACCCATTACCACATTCACACACCTAGACACACACACACACATATAATAGCTTCATTAGACTCCTAAATTGGTAACGCAGCTGAGACCAAGGTCGCTTCTGTTGTTTCCAAAAATAATCTCAGGAAAGGGGCACTGAGTTGAATGTTATCTAGACATATATAGTTTCAATCAAATTCTTCAGAAAGTGTCAGTCTAAAATGTGCCTGACACTGCCAAAGCACCAGCAAGTGAATCTCTTTAAAAGGCCAAGGAGAACTATCTGGCATACATAATCATTGATGTTTTTATGATGAAAACAAGATGTACTTTGTAGATGCCACTTGTTTAAAGTAAATCAAGCTTTGCAAGCACAGGCTGCATAATGATTTCTTTGTATATTTAAAAACACAAGACTAGGAAGTGGTAATATATAAAAATAAAACAGTTCACAATGATGTAAAACTACAAAGGGTCCCTGCTGGTTCTTTACCAATCACTGTTCCCGCTCCTCTAACAATGCAGATACTGTAACATCAATAATAGCGTTCATGGGAACAACCTGGTTTTATTCCAGACTTAAGTGGCAGCTGGTAGCTATTTTCTGCCATTTAAAACATAAAGTCCCATTTGTTGTGACACTGGCACAAACACAAAGTGTGTGTGTATATATATATATATATATATATATATACACACACACACACACACACACACACTATATGGATAAAAGTATTGAGACACCTGACCATTACACCAACAGGGACATTACATTCTAAATACATAGACATTTTTATGTAGTTGTAGCTTCCACTCTTCTAGGAAGGATTTCCACAAGATTTTGTTTTTGTAGTAATTTTTGCCCATTCATCCAGTAGAGCATTTGTGAGGTCAGACACTGATGTTGGAGGAGAAGGCCTGGCTCGCAATCTCTGTTCCAGTTCATCCTTAAGGTGTTCGATGAGGTTGAGGTCAGGGCTCTGTGCGGAGCAGTCTAGTTCCTTCACCAAACTCATCCAACCCTGTCTCTATGGACCTTGTTTTGTGCACTGGGAATGATGGAATAGAAAAGAACCTTCCCCAAACTGTTCCCACAAATGTGGAAGCATATTTAAAAGATTAGTCATGTCTAGTTTTCTTTCAGGTAACTTTGAATCAAACTTTGCTTGGCACACTGAGAAAAAGATGCTCAGTCATCCTGCCGCTACCTCCCGACATCCTAGTGGAGAGCAGAGCTTGGACGTTGGCACTACCACAAGGTAGGGGCTTAGCCATTACAGCCCGGTAATTCTCAAAGGGTAAGGAGCATGTATATGACTGTTCCTTTAACTGAAAACACATTCGCACCCTGTGGACGAGGTAGCGCAGCCATTTCACTTCAACTCTAATGACACTCAGCCATCCTTGTCATGTATATTTCCACAGTGACAAAAAGACCTTAATTATATAATTGGATATATCACATGAACTGGAAATTCAATGTAATATGTTTATATGAGCGGTCACACAGACAAAATTTATATACTTCATGGTCCATTTTAAAGATGCTGCAAAAAAACGAAACACACGGGCGTTATTTAACGTAATGCCAACATATTTTGGTTTATAAAAGGGTGTTGGGTGTCAAACAAAACATTTTATAGCACATTCTGAAATATACATACAGGAAATGTGTTTATTTAACATGCATCTGTGTCCTGGCATGTAACCTAGAAACTCTGCAAAGCAAGTTTGGGAAATATGGCCGTGAGGCATAGCTGTTATTACATGAAGAATAAACACCAATCAAAGGACACTTAACTTTATAACCAGAGCAGCTCTGCGTCTATTTTTAGATAGCATGCAATCAGATAGTGCTGGAAGTGAAGCTCACACTGAAACCTAAAAGCTACATATCGAACAAGGCACTGACTCTTTTGCCATTGTCTGGTCCAGTGATATAAAGTGCCCCTATTTGGACAGGCTGGAGCAGATCAGTGTGTGTGCTAATGTAATACCACGCTTTTAGCAATAGGCCATTGTGTCCTTCAGTAACCTAATTTCAAAGCTCTGTTTAAAGCTTAAAGCTTTTTGAATCCTTCATGTTTAATTCCTCAATTGTAAGGACTGAATATTCTCTGCAGTGGCACACAAGAGTAAGATGGTTGCAGACTCCTTCGTCAGGGAGCTGGTTATTGTCCATGAATACAGTCTATAAAATGTTGCCACAGGAGGAGCAGGAATGACACTGCATGGCTTACTAAATATACTTCCAGAAACTGCAGAATGGTGAATCATAGTAGGATGGTTATCCTGCGTGTTTATATTACTTTAAATTGTAGATGTCAAGCCCTAGAGTAAATTTAAAGGCGCTAATCTACCTACTCTGCTAAACTTAACACTAAGTGCAACATTAGAAACATCACTCCTAGTATTTAATGTTAACCTAGTATTTATCTAACTATTCCAAGAAATAATTCTTGAACTACAATTTTACCTCATTGATCATTTTTCAACGAATGCTTGTTATATGATACTAAATCAATAACAATTTTTTTGCTTTTTTTCTTAAACAAGCTAGGAAATTCAATGTTTCATACCAGTGGAACAGCATCTTTAAAATTCTTCAGCAAATAAGGTATGTTGCTAATATACTGGTATTTAACCAGTTGCTGTGCTTGACTTTGCGGTGACACTCTAAATTTCAAATAGTATGGTTTATTCATTAAAGGGTGAGTTGAATAATGTCCTCTCCCCACATTAACTAAGCATTATACCGGGCCAACCTAGCCCTCCTTGCTGGGGTTGGCATTAAATACTGATTAGCCAAGTAGGTTAGAGAAGATGTGTTCTCCCATCTCAACTAACTCACAACTTGTTTAATGAATAAACCTGAATGACCTCTGATAATGTAAACGCCAAAAGCGTTAAAAAGGCACACAAAAATAAGAATGTAAAATTTGTTTTAATGCTTTGCAATATATAAATCAGAAGCCAAAGAAATCTGAATAACTTAATGAAAAAAGATATCAATGTAGCATTGTGACAAATTAAATATTTTACAATGTAAAGGTAGATATTTTTTTAACATGGTCTACAAATCAAGTTGGTTTGCTTTAAAATCTGTTTCCTCAATGTAACTTATTAAAACGATTTATACCTTGAGGGGTCTTTTGGAGATAGCAGACAACTTGAATCTGATGAAACAAAGGAAAAAAGCGGCACAAACAGCATACAAATTAGTTTCCTGCCCCGATGTTATATGTTTCTATTACAAAGCCTGTGTGAACAGGCACTGGGAAGAATAAGATCATGGGGAGGAATAACTGCCTAAATCCTCTGAACAGGAAGAGATTTTATATGACAGGGCCCGCCTCACCTTTTGATCATGATGGCGCTATGTCAATCAATAAATAACATGTGCATATAATTGTGTTTTGGGTGTAAATTATGCCAGAGTAGTAAATATATATATTATACTTTTTTATTTAATAACACAGTTGTTTCCTTTTTCCATATGACATATATCTGGGATTTGCTGCTCTGTTTAAACAAGATATATTTTTTTTAACTGATAAATCAGATAAATGGTTTTGCTGGCAAAGGCACATCACATCCATTATCTTACATAGAAATATCTATTCAATAAGGACTGTCACAGTAACAATGCACAGAAAGTCACAATAACGTATTTGCTTGATTATAAGACAAAAAAAAAATCATCTGAAAGCACAACCTTATCAACGTAGTCTTTTATGCAGACCACAGATCCGCAGCCGCGCCAAAACCCCCCCCCCCCCTCTCATGCGCTCTTATACTCTCTCAAACTCTCATTCATTCTCTCTCAATGTCTCCCTACCTTCTCCGCCATCGTACCTTCATACCATTATCCAGGTACTTCCGCAAAAGGGCGGAGCCTCGCTCCACCCTTTGCGTAACTACATTGGATAATGGAGATGATACCAGATAGAAGTAAACGAAGAAAGAAGACAGAACAAGAGGAGGCAAGAGAAGAAGCAGAGCTGTGGAAAAGGAGACAGAGACACAGAAGCAGTTGGAGAAGAAAGGGTAAGAAGACTGTGAAATTTTTTTTCCAATAAGGTTGTCTTATAATCAGGCCTTTTCTTTTCTTTTTTCTTCATTCAGTAAAATCGAGCAGATAGCGTATTTAAGTGAGGAAATAAACTACATATAGGTTTAAACTGAAAAGCAAAGTACTTATACAGTCTATAATATAAGGCGGTCTTCTCCTCCTTCCTGAATAACCTGACCAATCAATCCCTGGTTTTGCGGTTTTAAAAAACACATTTTCTTGCACTCCATAAGATTCTCAAGATCACGCCACATTTTGACTTGTTTCATGTTTGGAGCATGACTTTCTCGGACAGTCTTTTGCTTTTCTCGTAGTTTCTGTTGAGAACAAACACAGGAGTTGTTGACGTACACAGTTTTTACTCAAGTTGTATGACGAGCTAGAATGAAAACGAACTTTGATCTTACTGGATAAATAATTAAGCTGATATCTCATGGGTAGGCAAACCAGGTGGATAGCAGGGAATAATGAGCAGCAACTGGAGCTCTAACGAAATCACCACTGCAAAGTATTACGGTAACAGTAATGCTGTAACTATAAATATATAGCTATAACTCATGAATGGAGAACAGTAACAAAACATTTTAAAGTCATACAAATTCATGAAAAAATCCTAATAAAAACAGTATAAACCATATCAGCTATATTTGTAATGGTTCTCTGTACAAATGATGTAGCTCGCCCTGCTGAAGTGTGGAACGCATGCTTAAAGCAGCCAATCACGGATAGGAAAGTCCTCTAACCAAAATCAACCACCACGTGAAACACAACTCCTGCAAGCCGAGAGATAGAGAAAGCGGCAAATGGGTGGATAAAAGTACATATGATGGCTGGAGTGTCTGCACTTTATTAAATTCCAACAGTAAATATACATAGTTATATGAATTTAAATAATATTAATCAGTGACAGGTTTTCTCGATATGCTTCCAACCACAACATGTCTCAATAGATTGTAGTAGAATGTTGGAAACTATATGTTACAAAGAAAGGTAAAACGGAGATAAGCAGTTGCAGGAACAGCAATCACATGTCAAAGAGCATGGTCACTTCTCACGTACCACTGCAAATGTGCATGTATGAATTCAGTGCTCATGCATATTACGTAACACAAGTATGCTAATAAATATATATATATACATACAGATAATACTGACTAAGACATTGCTCAAAATAATAAAATCAACCTTGCTAATAAATAGAGATGTCTTTGGACACAGCAGCACCTTTGGGATCTACAGTATGTAATGCCCCTGTGTTAGTTATTAAGTACCCAAGTGCTTAGTTTTGGACATATTTCGTTGATGTCCGATTCATTCAGTCTTGCTGATCTTGGTGTATTACATGGTGTATGAACTCACAGAGGACTGGTGTTCATCAATTCAGCTTAATAGTATATAGCCCAAAAACGTTATTATTTCCTAACATGAAGGCTAATAATTTTTTAGACGAATTCCTCAGAATTATCAGATCTATGCATTCATCACCTTTCCAGGTGAACGCCCCCCACCGCATGCATGTGCATTTAACTGTTCAACTGTTCTCGCATAAAAACAAAACTCGACTCAATGTGCCAGAGGTTTACTTTGTTGGGATTTTTAGACTGTGGAGAAGCAGAACCATACAAAGACTGACATATATCCTAATGAACTTAGACGGCTGAAAAACTATTTTTGGATAAATGAGCATGAACACGTGTTCAATGGTTATTTGACTTCGCAAAGCTCTTTTACGTGCCAGTTCTGCTTCTTTTTTTTTTCTTCTTCTTTTTTAATGTTTTTGTTGTTTAATCTTGTTTCCTGTGGTTATAAAATGTGCTTGAGGATAGTATTATCTTACTAAGACAGTAAACGTGGAAAGGGCTCAGTATTCAGTTAATAACCATTTTTGTAAAGGATACATCTTCCTTAATAGTTCTGCACCCGGTCTGCTGCGTGAAAAGCAGGTGTGACTTGTAATTGGGCTGTAGGGCAGAGAGTGGTGTGTGTGCATAGCATTCCCATGGAGAGAGACTTTCCATTATTTTGGTGAAATAATAGTCGGGAGTATCATATTACACCTGATGAACCCCTGCTGGAATCCTCGGACGTCACTACACCCTACCCAGAATCCTGCACAATGCCTGTTTCTCACAGTCTGCACGACAGAGCTGGGCTTTACCAGAACAATTATACGTTCTTCCAACTTGGGAAAAAAGGCTGGTCTATCCAACAGAGGGCATGGGAAACAGACATTATCTAGCGAGGACAGCGAGTACAGCTTTGCGAGAGCTGCTGTGAGTTATGATAAAGACCCAGTTACTATAAATAGACAGGCAGGGAAATAGCTTCCCGCATACCGTATATTCATCCCATGCTCTTCTTTGTCTTGGGGAAAAAAAGACAAGTCTGAATGGAGGGATCCCATTCATAAAATCCGTTTTGATGCATTATTAATCATTAGGTATACAAAGATAGATTTCCTATAAGAGGTTGTGGACTGAAGCCGCTCCATTAAAATATAGACCGTACACTTGTATCTGTATAAATAATAAAATCAAATGAAGAAATTATGTCTGCCCATTATGTGGAGGGGATAAGAAACACTGACATAGTAACAGCAGCAGCCAAACCCTTAAAGTGCGCGCATGCTGTGGTGAAGCGGCATACAAGTTAAGATAATATTTATGTATATGCGGACGTGCCTAAAATAAATACCCGTTGTAACTCTTATACAGCCAGGGGGGCATAAGTTGCGACAGCACTGTTTTTACATGCTGTTAATGTAGGAAACGACATGGATATGCTTTCACTTAATTAAGCATAGTTCTCATTTCTAATCTACTGCCTGCGGTTTCACAACCATTTGAAGGCAGGAGGCACGTGTGCCACAACACCACACGTCTCTTCATGCAAAGGGTTAAAGCATTTTGCAGACCATATTATATGGGAACCTTTGTCAGCATCTTTAATTGCACACTGTAGTATGCCAAGTAAATAACTCTTCGCAGGTCTGTTATTTTATACTTTCTCATACAACTCATCAGTGCCTGCTTTTGTGTCACATGGCAATTAAGTGTTCCTTTGAAAAAAAATGCATGACACCACCAAGGGTGGTATACAAGGGGCAGAGCACATTGTAAACACAACACCTCTCCCGTGTTGATGGCACCTACACTGCAAGCATAGATCACAGGTCGCACAAAACAAAGGCCAGCCCTGGCACCCATGCTGCACTCATAGGACTTGCCCCAGCACAAAGATTGCATCCACAGAACTGCCCAGCACCCATAGAACTTGCCCCAGCACCCAGATCTCCTCCTATGTCTCCTTCTTCCTCTTTATTTCTCCCCCTTCTTGTTGATCCCTTCTCATTACCTCTCATTCTCTTTATCTCTCCTAATCTTTCCTCTTTCTCTCACTTTTCGGTAGCGCTGGTCCCATTTCCTCCATACCGTACATGATCATCTATGATTGTTCAGCATCGAGACTGTGACAGATGCTAAGTGGATTGTCAAGTATGCAGAGAAACAATTCAATTTATTTTGAATCATGTTTTCATCATTGGACTCTTGCTGGGGTTTTTTTTGTAAATCATGCTTACATTTTGCTGTATTAAACCAAAGTATTATTAAACTATAAATACATATCATTATTACCGCATTTGCAGATGAAAAGAGTTAAGGCTCAAGGTCTCCTGATCATTGATGTTGAACATGTGTCTACTTCAATATGTATAATGCGGTTTTACCTACAACCATCACGTTAAAATCTCCATATAGAAGGTTGTCATGGAAACATGTTGTCATTCCTCACTCTTCAATGGCAGTTCACATCACTTCAGAGATGTATTTAACCCCTTAGTGGCACATTGTTTTCTTCCCTAGCAGGAAAGTTTTTGCCACTTTTAACATTTTTTTGTTTTTACCCATGATTCTTCCCCTTGTTTGCCATGTTTAGCGTACCCACACAAATTACAGTATGGGGGAAAAAAAGTACACCGTTTTGATTTCTATGGTTTTACATATCAGGACATAACAACAATTATCTGTTCCTTAGCAGGTCTAAATATTAGGAAAATACAACCTCAGATGAACAACAACATGACATATTATACAATGTCATGATTTATTCAAGAAAAATAAAGCCTGGCTGTCAAAAGGGACTCAAACTTAAGAGTTCAGCTTAATGGAAATCCATGGCTTCTGCTTCTACAATGGGTTTTTCCTCCAAATTGGCAAAACTTTTAGTAGTAGCCGACATTGCCTTAGTAATATCACCTAAATGCCACACAATGCCTGTTTCCTAATGCATTCTCTGCATTCCCTTTTAATGATAAAATACATCTTATGTATGCTTTGCACGTGCAGTAGTGAATAATGGCCCTGGAATATCTACTGATCGTGTTTCCTACATGTCCAGGAAGAAGGGCACAGTGTTCAAAACCTCAAAACGTCTGCATCAGTAATACGTACAGACAAGCCAGAAAGCACAATCATTAACTAACCCAAAGAAGCCCTATTAAATATTTTCCTCGGCAGACATTTATTAGTCAGAGTGTCATGCTGGGTGAATGAGACTAAGCCTTTGTATTGTTTACCAATGGTAATATAATAAGGAGGTCAGGGTGTTTATCTAAAATATAAAGGTAACAGATAACACATAGAAATGGCTAGTATGCAGTTGTTATATATATATATATATATATATATATATATATATATATATATATAGTATAATAAGCAAAAACTAAAACTGTTTTTAACTTACTGAACATGAACCACTGAAGCTGGCCCTGTATAATGCATTATTCAATGTATAAGGACAATTTGAAGGAATCTCCCTGATTTAACTATACATTATATGGGGCCAGCCAAGCCTGTCCTGCAGCACATGCTTACTAGGGATGGTCCTTCATTATGTATAATGAAGTCAAAGAGTTGAAACCATAAGTCTCTTGCAAACTTCCTTTGTCTTTTTATTGATTTGCAAAAATAAAACAATCTGTTTGTATTTACACAGGACATCTATGCTGGAAGCACCTGGCTCTGCTGATAATGTGCATTCCTATAGTCAAAGGACATGTGTTATATAAGTAAATGTATAGAATAACAGATTATTTCATGTGGAAATAACTGTTAATCTATAGACAAAAGTCTCAATTGTGTGATGCCTGTTATCAACTTGTGTTTCTTCGCAGTAGTGTAACGGCACCTTTCATGGAGCTCTAACAACAAGCACCGTCACTAGACACAGAAAGCAGAAGAGGACAGCAAATCCTTACCTTCCCCAGATTCTCTTGCTCGGAGATATTTCTTGTATATTGTTCCCTGTAAGCCCCAAAACAAAAATGAAATATTTAAATTCACAGTAGGTAAGAAATGCTGCACTATATAACTGTAAGACATTTTTAATATAGCCAATGTTCTCTCTTCTAAAATAACATTGTATATGCTTTCAATAATAATTTTTTAAAAAGATATATTTAATTTAATAAAGAATATTTTTTACATTTGTTTCCAATTTGATACTAGTGATGAAAATAAATGGATGTAGTCAATCTAAACAGTCTTTTAATCTCAAGCCTGTACAAAATACACAGAGTCCGCATTCATCATTACATACAGAAGATTACATTGGCAGAGCCTGCAGATTACCCCTACCTCTGGATCTAATAAAAGACATCTAATAATGGATAAAGTGACGGTAAATGAACATAAAGCTGGGAGAGTGCACCATGGCTTTATTAATATTGTTTTTTCTACTATTTATAATTCTGTCCTTGGAAAGAATGTTTGACAGAATTTAAAATGTGCTAAATTTAGATAACAAAATACACAGTTCACATTTTGTCAGTACTCAAATGATGGATGTTTTTATCATGGAAAATGTGAACTCACTACAGAGATAACACCAGTTCCATCTATGAAACATGATGAAGTCTCCAGGCCCTCATCTGTTAGTATAGCAAGAAAATCTGGAAAATACGATGCTGATGAAATATAAAAATGAAAGGTGGGGAATTCTGCAACACAAACTATGGAGTATTTATCATTTTCAGATATAAGATTGTAATATGTGCCAGAAAAAAAAAAACAGACTACCTCTGTGGTTGATCTCTAGAGGGGATATGACTGAAATCGCCTGACTCTAATACTCCAAACCTAGTCTTCTATTGTAGAAAATGCAGGATGTGACTTTAGTCATCATTTAACAATGACCTGCTCTTAATGAAAGAAGCCTTGGTAACAGCAATGTGTAATCCATAATCCCTGGATTTATATGCAGCTTTTCCCATTTGTGATGCATCTCATCTGCAAAATCTTCTTTACTGCGAATGTTACATTTACAGAAGTCCTGCTTACAGGAAAATAGACATATAATACCAAAAACAAATGTACCTTAATGTTTTATACTTGCTCTCATGACTCCTTTATAAAAGATATAAGTAAAGTCTGTTTGTGTAGATGTAATAGGGGTGATTCATGAATGTGTCACACATGCAAAAGGGGGCGGCCGTGGGCTTTCAAAATTGCAACTGGGCAATCCCTGAACGAAAAACGTATGGAATCACACCAAAAGACATGGTGAATCTAATGTATAAATATTTGTCAGATGTTCTTTTATTGTTATTTATTGATTAGCAGGAAAAAAAAATTCTACACATTTATAGCACAAGCACAATTTCTCTTTGTCAGATACTATTGGGCACCAAAATACATTTAAAAACTTAACTCTGCGACAAACAAACCAAAAAATAGCATACCTGATGGATTTCCTTCTTTCTTGTGAATCTGGGGAGACATAAGCTTTCATTTCATCTGCTGCACGCTGGAGCAGTACCTCGACACCCTAAGGAAGAAAATGGGGTGAATACTTGTATATGTTGTTTCTAGACACACATTACATTGTCAACATGATCCTCCTAACCTTTTTCATCAAGTTGATGTAGTGATACTGACTTTCAGCCTGGCTGCACTCCTCATGAAGGCCTCGGACATCCTGGGTTTTAAGGAAGATAAATAAAATAAGCAACGGCAGGAATGTTGGATTCTAACAGCATCTTACATTTCAAAGCCTTGTAATAATGCACTTGTGAGTCATGTTCAAAATGTAATCAGCCTTTCTTTTTAAGATATTTAATCTCAAACAGAGTAATTACAAGGTGTATGCACTTTGACAGAACCGTATGGTGGTAAGCAGTGGCGTCGGCAGGGGGGGGCCAGAGGGGGCCATGGCCCCCCCAACATCATGCTGTGCCCCCCGGTGTGCCCCCCCAATTGAAACGCCGGCTTTTTTTTTTTAATAGACCCGGAGGAGAGAAAGAGAGGCGCCGAGCGGTTGCTGAGGATTAAGTTCTCAGCAACCGTTCGGCGCCTCTCACTCTTCTCCGCGACCGCGAGGCCTCTGCCTTGGTCGCAGTGCCGGCATTTCAAGCCGGGCGCCGGTATATGTCGTCATATCCGGCGCCGGCAGTGAAGCCGCGCACACTGCAGAACCAGGGATACAGAGACCTCGCGATCTCACCGCTGGATAAGCCCAAGGTAAGTGAACTTCAAAGGGGGGTAGAAAGTTAGGAGGGGGTTAGAGAGTCAGAAGAGGTAGATAGGTATAGATTGGGAGGGAGAGGGGATAGATAGGATAGATTGGGAGGGAGAGGGGGTAGATGGGATAGATATGATAGATAGGGAGGGAGATGGGGGTAGATGGGATAGATAGGGAGGGAGAGGGGGTAGATGGGATAGATTGGGAGGGAGAGGGGGTAGATGGGATAGATTGGGAGGGAGAGGGGGTACATAGGATAGATTGGGAGGGAGAGTAGGTATATAGGGAGGCAGAGGTGGTAGATAGGGAGGAAGAGGGGGTAGATAGGATAGATTGGGAGGGAGAGGGGGTAGATAGGATAGATTAGGAGGGAGAGGTGTTTATGGGACAAACTTGGCGTACGTTCAGCTGTTTGGGGACAAAGTTGACACAATATGTAATTTGGGTGCTGGTCGGGTTTTATGTGGGCAGTGTGGACACCAGGGCTGGCTTTGGGGTGTGTGACCAGTGATCTATGCCTGTAATTTAGGGTGTTTTATCTATACCTTTAATGCAGAGTTTATATGTAATTTCCAATTGATATATACCTGCAAAGCTGGGTTTTGTGTCATTCTGTTCATCTGTATCGGCTATATTTCCATACATTATTTATGTTTACCTGCAAATATAGGATTTGTATGTCTTATTCAGTTGATCAATACCTGGAGTGCTGTTTCCATGTGTTGTTTATTTGATCTATACCTTCAGTGCTGAGTGTACATGTGATTTCCAGTTGATCTATACCTGCAATGCTGGGTTTGTGTGTTCTGTTGGTTTATAACTGCAATGCTATGTTTCCATACATTATTTATGTATACCTGCAAATACAAGTTGTTTTTTTTATATCTCATTTAGTTGCATGTGCTGTTTCCATGTGTTGTTTATTTGATCTATACCTGAACTACAGGGTGTAAGTAAAAGAGCGGTATGGTTTAGTGAATGAGGGGATAAAGGGACTCTGGGGATGATTACAGGGGAGAGGACCTCTCAATGTCACGGTGCAGGACTGACTCTCACGGTCTTTCCCTGATCTGCAGTCAGTGTGGGAAATATTTCTTTTCTTTGTTGTGGTAGCGGAGGGAGTGATTGCATGCAAGGAAGCGTTGAGCGGGGCCCAAGGAAATGCTTGGATATTTTTTCACTATAAAATATATTGGCAGCAGGGGCAAATATTTATATATGTTTTGGCAGCAGGGGCTAATATTTATATATTGGCAACAGGGTCTAATATTAATATATATATATTGGCTGCAGGGGCTAATATTAATATATATCGGCAGCAGGGTCCAATATTAATATATACCAGCAGCAGGGGCTAATATTAATATATATATTGGCAGCAGGGGCTAATATATATTGGCAGCAGGAGCTAATATTAACATATATTGGCAGCAGGAGCTAATATTAACATATATTGGCAGCAGGGTCTAGTATTTATATTCATATCGGCAGCAGGGGTTAATATTAATATATATTGGCTGCAGGGGCTAATTATATATATTGGCTGCAGGGACTAATAATATATATTGGCAGTAGGGGCTAATATTAATATATACTGGTAGCAGGGTCAAATATTTATATATATATCAGCAGCAGGGTATAATTTTTTTGTATATCAGCAGCAGGGTATAATATAAGTATATATCCGCAGCAGGGGCTAATATCAACATATATCCCCAGCAGGGGCTAATATCAACATATATCCCCAGCAGGGGTTAATATTAATATATATCAGAAGCAGGGTGTAATATTTCTATATATCGGCAGCAGGGGCTAACTTCAAAGAGATAAGTGCATATTATGTAGTTAAAAATGCACGTCTAACGTGTGTGTGTGTATATATATATATACATATATATATATATATATATATATATATATATATATATATATATATATATATAGTGTATATGTACCGTTTTATAATTGGCCCCCCTACTTTGGTCCCTGGCCCCCCATGTGCCCCCTCTAAATATGAAAGCTGGAGACGCCACTGGTGGTAAGTAAAATATTTTCTAGACCCAGTATTGATGGCTACAGCAGAAGTACTGGAACTATTAACGTTTTTGCCGGTTCCTGGAAGAAAGTGATCCATTGTGTTCTTTTCATAATGGATTTATTTCTGTCTAAGAAGAGGAGATATTAGAGTTTACCTGTCTGTGTGTTTTATATTGTAAGCAGTATTTTTTAAGGTTATACCAAACCCCAAATCCACAGAATCCTGCCGGCCAGTGGCGTCGCTACAGGGGGGCAATTGCCCCCCCTAGGTTAATCCTTGCCCCCCCTGTTGCCCCCCTGCCGAATTTGGAATAAAGTCGCAATGCGACTTTAAATCCCGTCTTTTTTTTTTTTTTTTTTTATGCGGAGAAGAGAGAGGGGCGCCTAGCAACCGCTCGCCGCCCCCCATTCTCCTCCACGAAGCCTCTACCTCCGTCGCGGTGCCAGCATTTCATCCTGAGCGCCGAAATATGACGTCATATTTCGGCGCTCAGCGGTGAAGCAGCGCCCACCGCAGCAGAGAACGAAGACAGAAGCCTCGTGCTCCCGTCGCTGGACCTAAAGGTGAGACAACTACAAAGGGGGAGGGTAGATAGTGAGTAGGGAGAGGGGGTTAGAAAGTGATAAGGGAGGGAGAGGGGGTTAGAAAGTGATAAGTTAGGGAGAGGGGCTTAGAAAGTAATAAGGCAGGGGCGTCCAACATGCGGGCCAAGTGCGGCCCGCGAGACCTTGAGGTGCGGCCGCGTAAGATCGGCAGCCAGGGCAACCGATCTTACGCGGGCCGCACCTCGAGCATGTACTGGCTGACTTGGCATGAGGAGTGTGATTGCTAACAGCAAGCACGGTCCCATCATGCCTAGGTACCAGCATTTACTGGTTACCTGGGTATGATAGGAGTGTGATTGCTGTGTGGGCAGTGTGGACGCCAGGGCTGGCTTTGGGGTGTGCAACCTGTGATCTATGCGTGTAATTTAGGGGGTTTTAAATATACCTTTAATGCCGTGTTTTTATGTGAATTCCAATTGATCTATACCTGCAAAGCTGGGTTTGTGTGTTATTCTCTAGATCCATATCTGCTATGCTATGTTTCCATACATTATTTATGTACACCTGCAAATACAGGGTTAATATGTCTTATTCAGTTGATTAATACCTGCAATGCTGTTTCCATGTATTTATTTGATCTATACCTGCAATGCTACGTTTCATATACTATTGTATACCTGCAAATACAGGATTTGTATGTCTGATTCTGTTTATTTGAGATCACAAGTGAATTTCAGTTGATCTATACATGCAAAGCTTGGTTTGTGTGTTAATGTGTTGATCTATACCTGCTATCGGCAACTGGGGCTAATGTTAATATATATGGGCAGCAGGGGCATCAATACACAAGGGGCAAAAACACTAAGGGGGGTATAAACGACAATGCAGTGTGGAAAATCCATTCTGATGTAGACGTCTGTGACGTAGATTGTGTCCTGCTGTTTGTGTGTTTTGGTTATCAGTGTAGCAGAGCCTGTCCTCGGGTGTGTGTGTATAGGTGTCGGTGTGACAGAGCCTGTCCTGGTGTGTGTGTCTGGGTGTCAGTGTGACAGAGCCTGTCCTGGTGTGTGTGTGTGTTTGGTTGTCGGTGTGGCAGAGCCTGTCCTGGTGTGTGTGTCTGGGTGTCGGTGTGACAGAGCCTGTCCTGGTGTGTGTGTCTGGGTGTCGGTGTGGCAGAGCCTGTCCTGGTGTGGGTGTCGGTGTGACAGAGCCTGTCCTGGTGTGGGTGTCTGGGTGTCGGTGTGACAGAGCCTGCCCTGGTGTGTGTGTGTGTTTGGTTGTCGGTGTGGCAGAGCCTGTCCTGGTGTGTGTGTCTGGGTGTCGGTGTGACAGAGCCTGTGTTGGTGTGTGTGTTTGGTCATCTGTTTCCTGGCACTTAACTTACAGTAGGAATTATTTAATTTATATTTATCCAGAGATAAAATGCCCTCTTGAAGTTGTAGTGACTTCAGGGGACAAAACATTCAAGGCCCTGAAATCATTTAGTGGAAAAGTTATTTATTGTGTTATAATATTTATTTCAAGGATTAGTCGCACTCAATTGTGGCTTCAGGCTTCCCATGTTGAATGATATTATTTTAGCCCAATAACAAAAGTATAATTCCATAGCACATTACTTTTGGAAATTATTAATGCCCCCCCAGTTTGACTGTGGTATCTTGTGTGCCCCCCCTATATATTGTTTCTAGAGTCGCCACTGCTGCCGGCAGATGGCCAGTTATTTCCAGTGAGATCTTGTCTATGACAGAAAGCTAGTGAATCAGCATTATGACTTAATTCCCAGTAGTGCAAGCAAGGATAGGTCTCATTAGTAAGGTTCTTTACTAGATGTGGCTATATTGATCTAGCCATTTTAATTACATCAGCTCATCATATGCAGTGCTTACAGTCTAGCCTTTCATGATTTTATTTTAATTATTTTCAGAAAATCACCTGGGACAGTTACCCTGCCACATATGTGCTAAGTAACACTTTTACTCATATTTAGTCATCTCATATTTAGTCATCTGTTAGTAGGATTGGGGTAGAGGGCTGGTAACTACCCACTAGAAATAGAAGCGACAGCAATGTAATCTATACCTATATCCACTTCCAAACACGAAAGATCATGCCAACTGCAATCAACCTAAACGTGTTGTAAAGGTTTTCCAAACACTTAATTTAGCCTTACGGTATGCAAAATGACTCCAAGGCTTGAGTTCTAGTAGAAACATGAATGTAACGGCAGAATCATTCAGCCCATCTAGACTTATCAGTTCTTGGTCTCGTCTTAGATTCAGGGTAGCCATATCCCTACCACATGCATGTTTAACTCCCCTCATTAGGTATATGGCAACCTTTCCGATGCCATATGCTGTATGTTCCAATAACAACATAAACATATTGTTTGGAGCAATTCTGCAAAGCTAGGTACAAACAATACGTATTACACAAAACATCCTATATGAAATTATACCTGCTCCAGCTTTGAACGATTACTCTCGAGGCCAGCAGCGCAGCTGTCGTACTGAGCCTTCTTTTCATCATATTCTTGGGTCAGTTCCTAATGTGAAAAGGGCAAAGATTCATGTCGGTGATGACTGCAACAATCCCTCAGCACATAGCAAAAAAGTAATGCGTGTTCCAAGTCGTCACCCTGGCACATAGCGCTTTCCTAACTTTAAATAAGCAGGTGCATATCATTTCACACACACACACACAGAACTGCTATCATCAAATTAATGATAAAATGATAACAGATGTAAAGGCCTACCCGTGAAGACTCAAATGTATCTATTTTTTTTAATTGTTTTTTTTTTTACATTTTATTTGCATAATAACTATTATCTACTTTACTATGAAAATAGTTATTTATATAATATTCTGTACATATATATATATATATATATAACCTAAAAGTAGTGAAGCAAGCACTTCATATATATATATATATCATTAAAGTCCCCTATGAAAGAAAATGTTTTTAGATGATTTATTACAAACAAAATCTGTTGAGTAAAACAAAATCAACACAAAACTGTCACATATAAAAATTAGGTCACTTTAGAATAAATCAGAATAACCATGCAGAGCTACATATGTCCCCATCACTGGTAAGATATATATATATATATATATATATATATATATACACATATACATACATACATACAAAAGCCACCTTTTCTCTATGCACCCACTTCACATGTGTATATACATTGACATATAAGCATGTTAGTAATCTATTATGCCGCTAAACCCAGCTTGTCAAACAAATAGCAATGGAAGCAAGAGCCAAGCCAGCTAAAACACCTCCTTACCTTTGGGATGCATGCAAGGACTCCACATGTACTTATACGCAAATATTTATTGATGTATGCAAATGCCCAGCACTCACAATAACTAGCAAACTATAATGGGTGATTAATACATCATGATGCTTGTGACACATACATTGACAAAAACTCAAAAACAAGAATAAAGGAGAAGGGGCTACTTTTAACCCATTTCCATGGAGTTTTCCACTAAGTGCTACTCACAGGTTTAAAATCATCCAAAACATTTATCTTAAGCATTGACTAAAATATTCCTAATTATCATAAATATTTTTTTTTGCAGATTTAAGCACTTAAGTGTGTGTATATATTTATTTTTCTTTTCCTCAATGTCAGACTGGCAAACATGATATTACACTGAAATAGACAGGGCCGAACAGAATGTTTCCCATACATTATTATTATTTCCTGAACAGAACAACAGAGCTAGTCATTCTTCTCTAGCATTATAATGCTATAGTCATTACACAACACAGTTACACAAAGTCAGTGTGTCACAAGTGTCCAGCTGAGCTACCTATTCTCAAACACAAGTCAAATATGTTAAGAATAAAAATGCAGAGGCAAATAAAAATAGATCAATCGAAAGTACAAACCTGACATTTCTGACGTAAAGGTCTTAGTTCTTGAATCACTGGAGCCAAAGCACTTTTCTTGTTTGCTATAATGGAGTTCAGTTTCTTTACCTGGCATAGAAGAACAACAATGTTATCGTGAACATATTACAATTAATATGTTAAAGTATACATTTCAATATGAACATGATATACTCTGAATAAAAGAATAATGCTAAACATCAATGACATCACTTTTTTCAGAGGAACGAGTCACATTTTTGGGTATTTTCTAATGTTATCAAAGCAAAATAATAAAAAATATATAATGATAGACAACAAACATCTTTATTAAAATCACACAATTTGTCAATCGGCCCAATATAAGGTAGCTGCTTCAACTCTCTCTTGGGCTAATATGGCTATATCCTTTTTTTTGTTATATCGGAGAGAGAGAAGAAGAAACAAATAATCACCATTTCAGACATATCATCAAGAGTCCGTCCTTTCATTTCATCCACTTCACTTTTTAAGGCAGATACTCTTTCTAGTTCTTCTTGGGTGTCGCTGTACCCAGAAATGCCTCGTTTTTGTTCAATAACTTGCTGCAACAAAGAGAAAAAAATATACATATATATGTACACACACACACAGTATTGTCACTGCTGACCCACACATTTATAGCAGCCACCTTAAATGAGGTGGCAGCATAGCAGTCCCAAATTTGCCATGACAGTCCCCACAATTATTATTAGTTATTGATTCATATAACACCTTAATATTCAGCAGCACTGTACAATGGGTAAACAGCACATAGCAAGTAGTGCATAATGTAATTTTATCTACAAAAACTAAAAGAAACAAAAGGTAGAAGATTAGACTTATGCTCAAGGAAATGATCCTCCAGCAGTGTGTGTGTGTGTGTGTGTGTGTGTGTGTGTGTGTGTGTGTGTGTGTGTGGTGTTTGTAAGAGAAGACATGTTTCTCCACACAAAGCAATACCACTCGTGGACATGTATCCATCTATAGCAGGGGCGTACAACATGAGACCTGGAGGTGCGGCCCGTGTAAGATCGGCAGCCAGGGCAACCGATCTTACGCGGGCCACACCTCGAGCCCTGCTACAACAAGAGCCCTGCTACTTACCTGTGGGAGAGTCTTTTGTAGTGCACAGAGGAAGCGGAACCCAGCAGAGTTCACGTGACATCACATGACTCTGCTCCAGTCCTGCTTCCTCTGTACAGTACCAGAGAACGCAGAGGTAGGCTGCGCCCCCTGCTGAAGTCTGTGAGCGGCATCGAGGGAGCTGCAGTGCAGGTAAGGGGTGGGGAGGGTGTTTGAATGAGTATGCGTGATTGAGGGAATGAATCTGAATGAATGAGTATATGAATGAATGAGTGTGTGTGTGATAGCATGGACGTGTAAGTGCTGGAACCTACGGATGATGGGACTGTGATTGCTGTTAGCAATCACACTCCTATCATGCCAAGTCCTATCCTGCCCTTAATGCATGGGAACCTCATGCCAGCATACACTGTATACATAGCTGTGCTTGGCTTCTCTTCAACTTTTGAGTGACGCACTTTGTCTAACTCACTCCGAATATTATAGAGGAATCAGTCGCCATGTAAATCTCTTTGCACTTTGGCTTTTTCATGTGTTACAAAGTGTCCTTCATTCAACCAACCAAGTCATATTTTCACAAACGCCGGTTATAAAAAAAAACAACAAAAAACTTGGAATGAAACCCAGCGGAACAGTGGTGTTTGACCATGAAACATATACCAGTAATCTCGACACCAGCTTTCTACAGAAGAGACGTTCTTTAAAATTAGTATGCTTCCCATTTCCGCATTAACATCAATTCATTGTGTTCCCAATCCCGAAACAGCAATTTCAAGTCCTCTTAGACAAACACTGACCAAAACACAGAAGTAGGAAAATACAACCGGTTTACCAGTTAGAAGAAAAAGTTAATAATCACCAGAACCAGATCCCAAGTCACAATGACAAGTAATAATTGCATCCTGGTGTACTACAAGTGAATAATAGTGAATTACCAATTGCTGCTGAATGCTATCATGGCGTTGCTTCAGGATTTGCTCGGTTCTCTGCAGTACTCCGCATTCTGCGCCAAGTTCTGCCAATTCTTGCCGTTTCTTCTTAAACACGGAGCTCTTCCCACGAAGCTTGCTGACATAACGTTTAAACTGCAAGAGAGAACAAGGTGTTAATGATTGAAAATATCACTGCACTGGATGACAGCTATACCTATATCAGAGTACATTACCGTAACACAAATAGACCAACAAAATAAGATAAAAAGCATAGCATCTACAATAATGAAAGGAGATATTAAAACAATGACATAAATAAAATGACAGGGACACATAAAATCAATTCACTAAAGGTAGGGAAACCTGGAAACCTGTGTTATTAAGATACCGGATTTGCTCGATTATAAGACGAGGTTTTTTTCAGAGTAAATGCTCTGAAAAATACCCCTCGTCTTGTAATCGGGGTCGTCTTCTAATCAGACCTCAAATGAGGTCTGACTATTAGACTAAGATCCAGATCCCCCGCATCGCTGCAGGGGACCTGGATCCTCCTGTATGGTAACCTCAGCTGCTGCCGGCGTCTATCACCGAGCGCCAGCGAAAGTGCCGGCAGCAGCCGAGGTTGCATACGCGCATACCTTCCTGCTCCCGGGATAGCCCGCCCACTGCGGGGAAGCAGAGCCGGTTGGGGAGATTGCTGCAGGACCGGGACCCGGCGGCACTGTGCCGTCCCAAAGCAGATCCGGTAGACCTCTTCAATTTTCTGGAGGAGGCGGGGCCTAGCGGGGTCACACAGCATCATGCTGAAATCCCGTGGGAGCTGCAGCAAGCGCCTGCTGAGGCATCGCGGTGAGTGAAGTGCCTGAGTATATTAGTGTCTGGGTAGGTAGGTAAGTGTCAGAGTGGGTAGGTAAGTGTAAGTGTCTGGGTGGGTATTTTAGTGTCTGGGTATGTAAGTGTCCCCCTATATGCCACTCTGTCCCATGATATGCCTTTTAACCCCCTATATGCCAGGGTGGCATATAGGGGGTTAAAAGGCATAACATGGGGCAGAGTGGCATATAGGAGGGTATAAGGCATGCCTGGGGGCAGATGTGCATAACTGGCTGCAGATAAGCATAACTGGGGGCAGGTTGGTAAATAAAAGGAAATTAAAAACAAAAAAAAATAGACATGAATTATTATTTACTAGTAAAACTTTTTTCCTATAGGGTCGTCTTATAATCAGACTTTTTCTTTTTTTTTCCTAAATTAATATTCAGATTTTGGGGGTCGTCTTATAATCAGGGTCGTCTTATAATCGAGCAAATACGGTACATTTCTGAATATTTTTTTATGGAGACCTGTTATAAAGGAGTTTCAGATTTGCCTCTGCATTAGTGGGATGACGTTGATTAGATTAAATACAACAAGAATATAGAGAAGCAAACATTATTTGGTTAGAATTGTGTATGGGCACAATGGCTGTAAATTGTAAAAAAGCTATTTGATGAGACATTTAAACATTTTTACATTTGAAAGGCAAGAGGTATGCCTTTGGAACTGAAGTGGCTAAATAGCAAAATAACTGTAAAAAATAGCAAATCTATCCATTTAACAAAATATGACTATGCCTGCTAAATAAATTGTCAATTTAATTAAAACTTTTTTTTTAATTTAGTAATCCAAGGATAACATTAATTCAAATCTTCATAGCCCGTGGAATAAAAATAAGCTCTGCTAAAAGTGTCCTGGGCAGAATGCCCAAAATAAAGGCTAACCTCCTCGCTTAATTTCCTCGGTCATGTGGCAGCCAACCTTTTTTTTTCTTTTTGTATCCAGTTTTTTTGTCTACATTATAAGTTGACTGCAGAGGGGGAAAAAAGCCTGAAATGGTGTGAATATATAGCACTTTACAATGTTTGGATAAATGTCAGGATGACGGAGGGGCAACAGGATAAATGAATGGATGCTGCCACTATTTGCAGATGGTTGTACAAGCAAGAAATTAATAATAACCATTGTTTAGGTGCCAATCTGATGGTTTGGGAGCGGAATAATACAAAACTTGTATGGCCTCTTGTGGGGCTTTTGAAGCGGCTCGGCCAGTATTCTGCTCAGTTGGTGAAGAATAGTCAGAATAGTTCAGCTCAGTGTGGTAGGAAATAAAACGTGAGATAGCAGACTCTAATGAATCGCTATACTACTATAAATGACAGCTGGGTTAATTTAAATGGACATATTAATACACAGATTAAAGTTTGGTGGACGACTGAACATCTTTATACATTTTAGGTTATATTCTAACTTAAAGAGACACTCTAGTCCAGGGGTGGGCAATTAATTTTCCCATGGGGCCACATGAGAAATTGGAATGGTTTTAGAGGGCCAGACCTCTACAAACTACAAACCCCGAAGCCTTGTCCATTTTGTTAACTTATGTGCTGTTTAATAAAGTTATTCAAGCCTACGTCATTGGTAGAGGTGCTTGAATAAGTAAGGCCTGAATAACTATTAGCACAGCACAGAAGTGAACAAAATGAACAAGGCTTCGGAGTGCATACCGTATTTTTCGCTCTATAAGACGCACCTGCTGATAAGACGCACCTAGATTTTAGAGGAGAAAAAAAAGGAAAAAATATTTTGAGCTAAAAAATGGGCTAATATATTTATTACAATAACTGAATAAGCTATGAACACAGTAAGACACACGCAGTAAGACACACACAGACACAGTAAGACACACACAGACACAGTAAGACACACACAGACACAGTGAGACACACACAGACACAGTAAGATACACACAGACACAGTGAGACACACACAGACACAGTAAGACACACACAGACACAGTAAGACACACACAGACACAGTGAGACACACACAGACACAGTAAGACACACACAGACACAGTAAGACACACACAGACACAGTGAGACACACACAGACACAGTGAGACACACACAGACACAGTAAGACACACACAGACACAGTGAGACACACACAGACACAGTAAGACACACACAGACACAGTAAGACACACACAGACACAGTAAGACACACACAGACACAGTGAGACACACACAGACACAGTAAGACACACACAGACACAGTAAGACACACACAGACACAGTGAGACACACACAGACACAGTAAGATACACACACACACAGTAAGACAGACACACACACACAGTAAGACCTCCCTCCCTAACCCCCCTTCTCAGTATCTCCCCTCTAACTCCCTAACCCCCCCTTCTCAGTATCTCCCCTCTAACTCCCTAACCCCCCCCTTCTCAGGATCTCCCCCCCCGCCCCGGTCACTTACCTTAAACTCCTGTGTTGGAAGCGTGAGGCGTTTGTCTCGGGTGCCGGCGCTTCACTGCTGATCGCCGGCGTCTGACGTCAAATGCCGGCGCCCAGCGTAAAGCGCCGGCACCCGAGACAAACGCTTCCAACACAGGAGTTTAAGGTAAGTGACCGGGGCGGGGGGGGGACACCGGACTCATTGGTGAGTCACCAGGACACTCTTTGCGGGCCGGTCCGAGCTATTCAGCGGGCCGGATGTGGCCCGCGGGCCGTGCTTTGCCCAGGTCTGCTCTAGTCCCTACATTTGTTTTTCTTTTTTTTGTAGTATACATGACCAGGTCACCCCCATTTTTTACAGATTGGCTTATGTTTTCCTTCTGATCACCTGTTTCACAGGCATCTGGTGCATGTCGAGGTGCCAGTTAGCATACTTTTAAAAATGTTGTAAAAAGAGAGCACATTCTGAGTTATTCAGTGTATAAAGTCTGCCTAATAAAATAATTAGAAACTCTAGGCCCTCCTCATCTTCTGTTTCTCTTTGTTTAAAATTAGTATAACCTCATTTTAGAGCCCTGTGGAACCTGTTAGTGCTATATAAAAAAAAGATACAACGTAAAAAAAAATAAATTAATCAGACTACGTCTCACTCCAAAACAGTATAGTTAAAGTCGCTTAAAGAATCCTAAGAATTTCTACTAAAGGACATTGGGAGACAGTGATACACAAATGAATTTCATATTATATTTTTAAATACCAGGAATAATGAATACTAAAGGGTATTGTAACCTTTTGATTGCTGACGGCCGCTACATTTACTGGCAGACAAATCCTCTATTCATTGAGGGTCTGTTCCAAATGGAGGAGTAAATCAGGAGTAATTTAGTCCTGGAAACAATTCAAAGTATCTCTAGTCCATTAATAGCTACATTGTGATGAGATACAACATCCTATATGTGCTTTTAAAAAAAGGTACTATTTTTTGTCATATGAGCATATATTTCTTTACAGTAAGTTTATGACTAGCCATGTAAGTTTATGTGATCTGCAATATAAGACTGTAATAAAATGATCAAAAGGTGTATGTAATTATTTATTAGCAGGCACACGGACAGTGTTTCTTATAGCAGTGATGATTTTAATATTTAGTCAAAAAATACACTGTGTTCTATGTAACCAAAGGATTTTTTTTAAATGGCAGACGAAACCTTAAAAAGGAATATTTTACATTATAAAACGTGGAGATCGAGAATAATGCAACGAATATTTGCTAACAATTCCTATTGACGTTTAATTCTCACCTCATCGCCTCTTAGAATTTCGGAACCGTCAATATCTCGGGCTTGGCTGGATTTTTGTGCAATTTCCTTTTCTAAGTTAGAAATCTCCTCCTTTGCCTCTTGTAATTCTTCGGCTTTGGTCTCCTTCTTTCGTGCAATGATAGCAGCCTGTGTCAAGAGTTCATGCAAATAGTTCATAAACATATATAACCCATATTATGTGTATGCATGATTAAAATGTTGGCAATAATGCAGTGCATTGACAAATGTACTGGTCATGTACTCATTAATTGTGTTCTTGAGGCTCACAGTCCTTAAAATGACAATATGCCTTACATAAGTATTAGTAAAATTGCCAATGTTAGGCAAAACAAAATAGCAAGCTATATGACACCTTTTCTTTATGTTTAAACAGATATTACAGTGTCCCTATTCAGCACCACATTAAAAAATGTAGGAGAAGCTACAGCGCACCACTCCCTGTGACATGTAGGATATGTGTTTAGCAAGTGCATATGGACTATTCCCAATGCCTTCATATATCTGCAAGAGGCCAAAACCAAGAACTTAGAAGGGACAGCTATCATACACATTGAAGTCCACGAAAGTGCATATGATGGCTGGAGTGTCCCTTTAATTCCATACAAAATAATCACCTGCTCTTGAAGCCAACTTCCCATAAAGCAACATTTGAGACATTATAGTCATGTTTAACTCAAAACATGAAGTTTATTTCAGTTGTAGCATAATTGTCTTGCATGAGCCCTATGGAATGCACGGTATATTACTACTCATTGTACTAAATATCCTGAAATATAATGTCAATGAAGGTCATCGGGGTCATTGTGGGAACCAGAGCTGCATTGTTACAGATACACAAACACATACCTGCTGTCTAAAAATAGACAACTTATCATCCATTGGATCATTTCTCATTCGCTTTTCAATAAGCTGATTAATTTCTAAATTTACTTCATGGATCTGAAAGAAATAAAACCAGTCAATTTGTTTTACAAAACTAAAAACGTTTGGATCCATTTGCAAGTAATTTATGGCGGACAGTGCTGTGGAATATGCAGATACTCCGATCTGCTACTGGAGTGGCCTGGGGGAATTGCCCAATATGGCAGGGTCTGGACATCTTTAGTGAAATTATGAAAAACATTTTCATTTCATATCTATTTTTTGTTTTTGTCAGCCTGCAGTCAGCAGCAGCCATGGCGACAAGTAACACAGCAAGCAGATCTAACATTATTATAATGCAGGAAATTACATTGCGGCAGAACTGTTCTATAGCTACGCGTCTTCCTATATTTGGGAAGAAGGTTAAAATATAATAAGAATTCCAGGATTACAACTTCGATTACTTTACAGGTGCAGATTCATCTTATGAAAATCTCATTATAAAGACACACATAAAAACCTTGACCTTTCTTCATTTGGAAATGACGCTATGATTATCATTCCAATGGCATCCGTTACCTTGGCTTTGTAGATGCAGCTTAAGGTACAATTCAAATACATACATAAGGAACCCTACCTATCAACAAATACCTTCACTTGCCATTCATTATGCCTACACTTGCCAGTAAGTTCCAACATACAAAACATATTTAGAAGTTTCTGAAGTTGTTTTTCGTTTGTTACATAATTTATGGAAAATACAGTAATCCATTCTGTGGAGCCAACAAATCCCACTATAGATCAATATTTCTAATTTATTTACTATTATTAGGAAGCATTTAGGGATTTTAAAGTATCCCTATTCCTACAGAGCTATTAACAGGTCATCATGCCTTGTGAACCTCTGTCCATTTAAATGGCCTGGAGGTAGTTCAATGGACCCTGGTAGCCTCTTCGACACGCATTATGGCTTTACCTTGGTTTCAAGCTCTGTAAGATCAGACTGGTCCATTTCTGGCTCACTGGCAACTTTCTGCAGCAAACTTAAAGTGTGTCTTTTGCTTTCTAGCTCCTTCGGAAGCTTTTCAGAAACCATATAGGAGTTAAATTTCATCTCTTCTTCTAGTCTTTTCATTAGGCCTAGATAGGAAAAATGTTATTTTGAAACTGTCATATGTTGACATGTGAACAATAAATACCGTATTTGCTCGATTATAAGACGAGGTTTTTTTCAGAGCAAATTCTCTGAAAAATACCCCTCGTCTTATAATCGAGATCGTCTTCTAATCAGACCTCAAAAAAAACGTCCGCTGGGGCCAGGCTGCTTACCGGTGCTTTGGTCGCGAGCAACGTCTCTTCTACTAGCAGCAGGAGAACAGGAAGCTAGCAGAGTGTCACATAATGCTGCCTCCCCCCTCCTTCCTCTGGGGGCGGGGCCAGAGAAGTTGCTCACACAGCCAGGCCCCTGCAGAAGTCTTCGAGTGAGAGATCTGCAGTTCAGGTAAGGGGGTGGGGGAGGGTTTTTGAGAAAGTATGTGTGATTAATGGAATGAATGAGTATTTAAATGTTTGTGAATGACTGTGTGTGTGATAGCATGGATGTGTAAGGGGGGTGGTGGTGGTAGCATGGCATAGGGAGGCTGTACTCACACTCCTATCATCCCCAGGTTCCAGCATATAGTGGCTGCCTTGGCTTGATAGGAGTGTGATTGCTGTTAGCAGTTATATATATATATATATATATATATACCTCCAGAAATGCCTTTTAACCCCCTATATGCCACTCTGCCCCATGATATGCCTTTTAACCCCCTATATGCCACTCAGGCATATAGGGGGTTAAAAGGCGTATCATGGGGCAGAGTGGCATATAGGAGGGTATAAGACATTTCTGGAGGCAGAGTGGCATATAGAAGGTTAAAAGGCACATTATGGGGCAGAGTGGCAAATAGGGGGTATAAGGCATTTCTGGGGGCAGAGCGGCAACCCTGGGGGCAGATTGGCAAATAAAAAAATATTTTTCGCAATCATAGCTTTTATTAAATATGAAAAAATGTTTACATGAATTAATATTTACTAGTAAAACTTTTTTTTCCTATAGGGTAGTCTTATATTCAGGCTTTTTGTTTTTTTCCTAAATTAATATTTAGATTTTGGGGGGTCGTCTTATAATCGAGCAAATTCGGTATTCTTTGGAAAGTTTTAACATGTAGGAAAAGCATAATGTAAGAAAGTCTAAGAATAGAACAGGTTGGGGGCAGGGGCAAGATGGTTCATATTTAGATTCAATTTCAGACTGTATATTTATACACATACAGTCAATCAGCATTGACTTTAATAATAAGAAAAAAAAGAGACAGGAACAAGAAACATACATAGTACGGTTTGCCTATGGTCCAGCATTCATGCAGATGACGCAGTCGCACCTCCATTGATAATCGTGAACTCTTGGTCAGCCATCCTTCCCATTTACTACCCCATGTTACGCATTTGAAGAATGTGAAAACCATGAGGAACCTTCCATCAGGACCTTTATTACACATCTACATTTTGTGACAAACATACCCTCAGTGTCTGATATTCCTCGATCTACAACAGGGGGCTTTAATATTAGATCTTTCTGATAAAATACATGAGTTAAAAAAAATTTCAATGTTCTTCCCTGAGGGGCATTAAATTAAAGCCCTTCATGCACATCCACTAATCTTTATTTTAAAAAGAATGCTATCTGACGCAGAAATTCAGAGAATTAATCCAGATATCACTACTAATCACAACAAATGTACCTTGATTTAGCTTAATTAAATAAGGTGCTCTTACAACAGTATCTCAATCCAAAACTTCCCTTCTTCTTTCAAGTATTGTTATATGATCTAAGGATCAACAGGCTCATATAAAAATATATAGAGACGCAGCCTCTCTGGCTGCAAGTGTTTCTGTTACGAAGAACGGACTGCTTTATTGGACCCAACCTTGTCAACATATTGCATGCACATCCAAAGCTAAAAAAACTTTTTGTAAAATATGCACAGTTGTTTGCTGGTACATAGCTAAAGTATGTAAGGGCCCTACCCCCTCCACAGTCATGAAAAGAATTTGGCTTCTGTTATCTATGGAAAAACTGACTTCATGACATCTCGGAAAACTTCCTAAAAATTTGGGACCATTGGACTGCACGTAAGGACACTCAGCTACCATTTAGGAAGTATCTGGGCAACAAACTGCAGTACAATTGTTCATTGTTGTCTATAACGCCGAATGTTGGGCATGCCTGCCTTTAAAGACAGAAGGTGCATCTGGCCACCTTTTTTGTTTTTTCCCTCAGTTATGTGTAGTATTGAATATCCTTATATATTGAATCTACAGTGTCAAAAGCTAGCATGTTTCTTGTCCCTTAATAGGTAAGGCGTGTGTTATTTCCTTAAAGGCAACTGGTCTAATCGTTTTCCACTATATGGACAAAAGTATTGGGACACCTGGCCATTGCATTCTAAATACATAGACATTATTATGTAGTTGGTCCCTTTGCAGCTATAACAGCTTCCACTCTTCTGTGAAGGCTTTCCACAAGATTTTGGAGTGTTTTTGCGGGATTTTTTGGAGGAAAAGACCTGGCTCGCAATCTCTGTTCCTGTTCATCCCAAAGGTGTTCGATGGGGTTGAGGTCAGGACTCTGTGCGGTCAGTCAAGTTCCTACCACAAAAAACTCATTAAACCCTGTCTTTATGGGCCTTGCTTTGTGCACTGGGGCATAGACTTGCTGGAATAGAAAAGTCCCTTCCACAAACTGTTCCCACAAACTTGGAAGCATTGCACAAAATGTCTATTAATGCCAGTGGATGTTTAGAACTCTTCAGCTATGGAATTAGCAGAGCGTTGGTGATTTTCTTATGCACCATGCAGCTCAGCACTCGGTGACCCTGCTCTGTGACTTTACATGGTGTTCTACTTTATGGCTGAGTTGCTGCTGTTCTCTAAACACTTCCGATAATATCGGTTACAGTTGACCGTGGAATATCTAGCAGGGATGAAATCTAACAAACTGACTTACTGCAAAGGTGGCATCCTATCACAGTACCATGCTTGAAATCACTGAGCTCTTCAGAACCAATTTTTTCAGAAATGTTTGTAAATGCACACTGCATGGCTTGGTGCTTGATTCTATACACCTGTGGCAATGGGTCTGATTGAAACACCTGAATTCAATAATTAAGAGCTGTGTCCCAATACTTTTGTCCATTTAGTATATGTCTATCATATTTACATACGCCATTACTTACTGTTCCCTGATGAATATTGATTCTGTATGAGATAATAGCATAAAGGCCATGTTGGGAGTGTATAAAAGAAGGGGAATCCAGTGGAATAGAGCAGTGTAATGACACGTGAAAGAGATAGCCTAAGCAGCATTCTGGATAGACTGTAATTAAAGTGGTTCATGCTTACTTATGCACATGCATGGGATAGGCATAAAGCTATACTGGTTCTAAGACCCATATAATAACTCAATCATGCAGTGAGCACTTGAACAGTTCCCAGTAATGGCACACTGGATATTGCACAAACGTGAGCAAGCCATTTTAGAAAATGTTGAAAAGGTTTAGGTATATGCAGCCAGACTAAAGCTAATACACTTGTCTGTTCTTTACAATATTTTTAAAGGCAAAATAGATGTTTATTATTATTATTTTACATCAAGGTGTATTTTTTTCTCGTTGTTATGGCAAACAAAATTGATCATTATGATTATGAATAACAAGGGCCGAAATAGAACTTTTGCATGATGTTGTCTTCGCTCCCTCTAAAACTGTAAAAACCCTAAATGTCATAACTTTTCCCACAATGTTGCTCCTACCAATGCGTTATTTGTTGTTTTGGAGAATCTTTGGTCATGAAAAAAAACAGATGGTAGTAAACACTACTGTGAAAGTCCTGAAGACAAAAAGGTTCAACACCCTGTTTTAAAATGCGGATACAAAGGATGCCTTATAACCGGAGAAAGTGGCAGGTGCCTATGATTCTGACCAGGTAACAAAAAAGATGAAATCCACTTGTCAAGTGTAAGAGTGTAGAATGATCAAGACAGGATTTAAGTACATGGCTGTACAGCCCAGGATCGCTAAGAGAGTCACGATTAAGGAAGGCAGAGATAATAAAGAGGGCAGAAGAGAAAAGGTTACTTGCATTAGCAAACTCCTGGTTTCTCAACTGGTTAAGAACACGTTACTCCGAATAAAATCTAGATAAATCTAACTGGAAATATATCAGCAGCTAAGCAGAGTAACTGTGCTAAAACATCTACTGATCTTTAAAATAACTCCAACCAAATGACCTTGGTCCTGAACAGTACTGCCCACTGTAGTTTAAAGCCAAAAATAGAATGTTTGCTATTTATTCTTCTGTTGCACATCTCTAGTTCCCAAACTTAAGGGCTTTTTCCCTTAATGCTGGCATTATGAGGCCCTTTAACAAGCTGTATAATAGTTTGATGGGAAAAAAAAAGTCTAGATGGAGATGAGTTTTAGGTCAGTTATTCTCAAACTATACTGCATGGCAACACTGGCGGAAATAATACATCTAAAAAAAACTTGTCATATTTTGTCACTTTTGAGCTAATTTTATTTCAGATTCCCTATTTCCTTTCATTTAAATCCTTGAACATATCCAAGTATGGTAAAACCGTTTCTGGTGGCGGCATTTGAGGATAGACAGAGATTTAACAAAAGGCCATTTAAAATACTTAACAAGGATTTAAAAACAAGATGGGATACTACCTTTTCTATTGTGCTAACATTTGGTTGAGTGTATCAAACATTGTGTCAACAACACATTGTGTCATCAAAGGCTATGGATCACCTGTTATGGATAGCAGTTGTGTCAGTCAGAGAATTTGCCATCTGAACAGACCCAGTCACACTTAGCCAGGGATAATCTTAATCCAAGATCTGAAAGCAATACTTCACTTATAAAAACACTTTCAGTGAGCAGCTGTATGTATAACAAGGTCTGCCACCACTTAAGGTTAAAAGAAACAGAAGCTACTGTGGCCTCTACAGTTAGTTTGAACAAAATGCTCCATTAATAAATTATTTTTTCCCCCTTTTTTTGACTGCAGCAATGACATTGGCTAACATTCTGTATACCAGGTCACACTGGCAGCAGTGATATGCTTATTTTGGACCTGACCCACAGCAGTTCTCCAACTACCCCCAAAATTTACCATTATTGCTCCTGTACTCACTGCTTACTGCCAGGGTATGATGTCATATCCTGGTGGACTGGTATAAAGGATGTGTGGCGCTGGCTAAATAACACCAACAATAATAAAAACTAAAAGACTAGTAAAAAGGACTAAGACTTGTGATTTTTTTCAGAGTACATTTAATTAAATAAGTTAAACATTTTTTTCCGGGGTACTCAATCAATCAATGGGAAAATTCCACTGTGCCTACAGGAAATACCAAATCCCTTGTACTCTTCCCTATGCCAAAGTATGGTACCTCTGTTAGCAGCACCGATTTCTAGATATAAAACCCTCTTCCTCTGGCTGATGCATTAGCGACTATGGCATGGACAGAAATCCAAAAACTATGACGCCCTCTGCTGAAAAAGGTCGTAAGAGGCACATGTACATACTAACCCGGCATTCCTGTCTGCCAGATATCAGAAGGCAGCCATCAGGTAAGTACCTGGGTAGTGTTTATTAGTGAAAAGCTGCTCATTACAAATACAAATGCAATAAACGACTGTAAAGCATTTTTAGAATTCACTTCTCTTCTCCTAAAAATATGATGTGTCATACTTACTGGTCAGCTACTCATTCTATAGTCTGTTAACTTGCACACATGTTTTACACCTGCTGCACAAAACATGCACAGTAGGGTTTTCAGATGAGTGCCCATCATGAATTGTATTTGACACCAGGTAGTATATGATGTAAGAAAAATGTTAATACAACACTATTCACAACAACATGTTTTGATCCAGAACATTTCAGTAAAATAACTCTTCACAGATAAAACAAAGTTTGAATAGGAATGAGAGGTACTTAAAGAAAAGTAAGAGGGAAAAAATATTTAAGGAGATGGAAACAGTATGGTTGAAAGTATAATTCCCAGGACCCCATGTACCTTAGCTATTTCTGGAAAATCGTTTTGCCTTATGTGTATACACATACAAACCCATGTAGACTATAAATACAACAAAAGTTTACTAACCTTCTGGTTTAGCATCTGCTGCAGCATGGCGCATATTCTTCAACTGCTGCTGTGCCCTTTGCAGCTTCATTTCTGTACTATCCAGCTTAAAACATTAAACAAATGAATAACCAACATTAAGAAAACAAAACGGTAAATAAGTAAAAAATAATGATAATAAAGCAAAAAAATAATGTAGCGCCACGTCATTATATATATATATATATATATATATATATATATATATATATATATATATACACACACACACACACACACACACACACAATACACACGCACTCACACATTAATTTAACCCCTTAAGTACAATGGGCGGTCCCTAAACCCATTGAAAACAATGCATTATGAGCTCGTACATATACGGGCTTTGTCATTAAGGGGTTAAACTACCTAATCATGTATGGTGCTGTCCACACACATAAAATAATATGATTACTAAAGCATGCATTCACTCTAAGACACCACTAAAAAGTGTATATAACACTGGATGGGTACCTGATTCCTCAAAGTCTGCTTCTGTTGGGCAAGATATTCCTCTCTTTCTTTTTCAACTCGCAGCTGCCTTGCAATTTCAAGCATCCTCTGATGATTCTGAACTGTCTCCACCTACATTAAAATGACAGAGGTGATAATTGCTGTCATATCCTTAAGAAAATAAATACACAGTATCATGTGTTCCACAACACCTTCTTAACATTTTTGTATTTACATTGCTTCCAGCAGCTGACAGTCTGGCATTGGATGCAAGGTCTTTAATCGTGTTTGTGACATCCCCTCACCTGATACATCCCCCCTGTAGTGCGGGTGCCGTCTGGGCAGACAGGGCTGTGCTGGCTGATTAAGAGCCCCAGCCAGATTATAGGATCGTCTCTTTGAAGGCTGGGGCTGAATCCACATCAGTCTCTGGGCCGGTTACACAATAAACACAATATAATATATTACCGGGTCACAGTATACAGAACCGGACACAAAAGTGCTCCGTGACCCGGCTAAACTTCATATGACACATGAGCCAGCTAGCCTGGCCCTGTCACAGTGTTGGACTTGGGTCTTCCGTCAGCTGCGTGTTCGGCTCCCTCCTTGAATGCTTAACACGTAGGTCCTAATCTTTGTTTACATTCCTACAGCCAAAGGGCATGACAGCAAAATGACACAGTATCAGCTTGCTCCTTACCCTTTTTTTAAGACGTTCCACTCTCTTCATTAACTGATCCTTTTCTTCTTCCATTGCACTGATATCCTAAAAAAGGATAGAGGGATAATATATTTGCTGTCTAAGATAGTGTGTGTGACAAAAGTCTATGTTTTCCAATTCAGAAGACAGAACATGTATTTCCTTGCGTGAGTATACCCATAACACAATGAAGATACTGACATGTTATAGAAGCACAGACATACATAAAATCTCAAACGGGGCTGAAAGACTGGACAGAAGCACGTGTCTTCAATTATTTATTCATTTAGAAAGGAAGAATATGTTGTGCCTGGGGAGCCATGTCCAGAATAAATTTTACATAAAGAGTATACAGATTAAATAAAAGTTAACAATAGAAAATTAGACATTAACAGAATAAATAGGAATTAAAACTAATCATTTTTGAGGATTTTAGGGTATTTGAAGAAAGAGGAGCTCTGAAGGAGAATGCACCTCGACCTGCTTCCGTTTTGAAATGAGGTACAGCTGGCGAAGGGCTGGTGCTGGATCTGAGATTGTAGGACATGCAGGTAGTAAAAGTGAGCGTGCTGCTCAGGTAGCGGAGGAACCTTCCAGCAAAACGGCTATTTACTAAGCAAGCTAGGAAGTGCTCCAGGAGGCAAGAGGCAGCCAGTTTAGCTATTTTTTAATCTCGCTGCAGGGCACAGCGCATTGGACAAGTGTGTAAAATTTACAGAGATGGGCCTGCAGATCCCTAGAGTCTAAACATTAACATTTCCTGTGTGCATGCATACCTAGAACCGATTCTGTTTTGAAGGCAAAGGGAACTCACACCAAATATTGATTATTGATTTCAAATTTTCTTCAGTTCACTCACTTTGCATTTTGTTAAATGATAGAAATAAGCCATTAAATCTAAATCTTTTGCATAGTATGTTATATGTACATTTTACAATGTAAAACACATTCTATTGTGCTGTAAGATAGATGAAAGTAACAATTACTGATACTACTTATTTTAAAAAAAAAAACAATTCTGTGATGTATTCATGTATGAAACATAAGGTTGGCCTCACCCGTCTAATCTCTGAAGTAGAAAATCCTGAAGATTTCAGTTGTTCGCATTCTTTATGAAGAATTTTAAAATTGTCCATTAGTTCCTCATACTGTAAAAGAAAATTTGTGTTTTTTTTAACCAAATGTTAAATTACAGGTGATGATTATTGTGCATACTAACCAATAGGTAATAAAACCCCTTAAACGCCAAGTACCTAGTTACATTACCCATGAGTTTCCAAAATTTCTGGGCATAATCTGCATTTTTTACAGTACTTGTATTAAACATAAATACAGAATATGATAATTACCATTCTCCTTCAAATTCGTATTGATAGGGTGTAATGTTAGCGGAGTTGATATACCTCAGTCCATATAGAACCATAAAGATGAAAAAAAACATGCACGCCATACCTTCATTACATTTTTGCACTCGTGTCACCCATATATTTTTTTTTTTTCCAATTCACCGTTTATTAAAAAAACAATTGTGACCACATACGAGAAATAAATGGCATACTGAAAGTAGTGTTACAATGGTCATCATAAGGCATATGATGGGATTGGTATACAGTGCATGTAAAACATGAATAAAAAAAAATAAGAAACAAATGACAGCGGTATGTCTAGATCCATAAAAGCACAATATGTATACATAGGACAACATCATAACATAACAGCCCTTAGTGGATATCCCATACATAGCATGGCAGAAAATCACAGAGTGGCATGAAAATAAAACGGAAATTGAGCAGAAGAACGAGTGCATCGTAGAATGCAAAACAACCGAAAACAAGAACCCAACAGTGGACGACGAAGAGAAGCAGGCAATATGGATTCAAAAGGTGTACCGGCACGGCAATGCACAAGAGACCAGAGGACCGCAGAGAGTATACAGACATAGATCTAGAGACCTAGCATTGGTCAAGGACCGGGGGGGTCACCAACAAAACCCGTCAAAACCCTATGAAAGGAGGGGGACGACAAAAATTCCCTCCAAGGGAGCCATTTAAGTCCGTTCTTGTACCCGGCGCCCCTAGAGGAGGAGACCAGGTCTTCCATCTGACAAATGAAATTGACACTAGATAACCAGGCCGAAATAGGGGGAGATATGGGTTGCTTCCAGAAACGCAGAATAATCGCCTTGGCGGCGTTAATTAAGTGAATGGAGAGTGACCTCTTATAGGACCCCAGACTCGATGTAGTATGATGGAGAAGCATACCCTCAGGGGACATGAGAAAGTCGGGATCCCCTAGCTCCTTAATAACAGCAGATACGGCAGCCCACAGGGGTTGTACCAAAGGACAGTCCCACCACAAGTGTAGATAGGAGCCTGAAGCAGCCCCACACCTCCAACAGCAGGGAGAAACCGGAGGGAGAAAGCAGTTCCGCAGGTACCCTATACCACCGCGTGAGCAATTTATAGGCGGATTCCTGTAATTTGCAGGAGGTCGCCCCCTTGTGCGTGAGAACCAAGATCTTATCCCATTCCTCCGTGTTGAAGGAACGTCCCATAAGCTTAGAAAATAAGGCTTTGCAGAAACACGTTTAGATAGAAACATCTTGTAGAGAGTGGAAAGAAGGTGGGAATGTCGGTGGGCGTCGGTACAGATCGACTCAAACGGAGTAGGTGGCACCAAGGGATCATACGCTGGAGAGAGGGACGAAAGAAAGTGCTTAATCTGATGGTAGGCGAAAAGCACTGAAAAAGGTATCGGGGGGTCCTTAACGAAATCAGACACAGGGCGAAGCGCCCCATCCTTGTATAGATGCTCAACCCTCAGAACACCCACCCCCTCAGGCATGAAGTAACGCATAACACCAATCGCCAAGCCGGGTGGGAAAGCTGGATTGGAAGAGACAGGGAACAGCGGGCCAGGAAACCCCATCCAACCCAATTTAAGGAGGTATTTCTTGATAACTGCCAGGGTTGGTGCAACGGTAGGATGTCTACAAAGAAGGGGTCTGCGGAATTCCTCCATCAACCAAGGCACAGCCGAGATCTCAGAGGAGAATACAGAGTTCTCAATGAGAACCCACTGCTTCGGAGCTTTCACCGTCCATTCGGCAATCCTGCGCATATGGGAAGCCACCCAGTACCCCTCGGCGTCCGGGAGGCCCAGGCCACCACACTCCTTAGGACCAATTAAGTAATTAAAGGCAAGTCTAGGGGAGCGGCCAGACCAGATGTACCTTGTAAAGGCCCTATTCCATGCCTTAAGAACAGACCTAGTGAGGAACACCGGGAGGGTCTGGACTATATAAAAAAAGCGAGGCAGGATATTCATCTTAAGAACTCCAACTCGGCCGAGCCAGGAAATATGAGGAAAGGACCATCGCCTCAAATCCGTGACAACCGAAGAGAGGAGGGGGGCAAAATTCACCTCCACCAGAGTGGAAAGATCAGCAGGTATACGCACCCCCAAATACGTTAAGCAGGACTCATATTTATTTTACCTCTTAAGGACAGAGCTGTTTTTTTTTATTATTTCTTGTACCACTTGTGACAATGGCTGTTTTAACGCTTCTGCAGTGTTTGCGTTTAGCTGTAATTTTCTTCTCTTAATATCATTATTTTAATCAGATTGTCAGGCACCACCGGGATTCAAACCTGCAACCCTGTGGATTCTGGGTTTATCACCTATCCACTACTCCACCAGGTAGATCTTGGACTGCAGTGTCCTTCTGCCTCTCCTTGGACCATGCTGTTCCCTAATGCTCTTGAAACACCTGCCCCTCGTTTGGTCAATTAAGGCTTAGTATAAACCAGGCATCAGCATAGCCTCATTGCTAGAGCACTGTGTTCCTGGCCCTGTATACTGAGCTACTGCTTTGCTGCATTTGATCTGTCTCCTGTGTATGACTCTTGGCTACGTCAACGATCCAGTTTTGTGTACCAGACCCCGGCGTGTTCCAGACGTACCTACCTGTCCAGCTGCTTCCAAGCCTTGTGCCCTGCCTGAGAGCTTCCTAGCCGCGTGCCCTGCCCGTGGGCTTCCAGTTTCCTGCCTGTTTTTCTCCTGCTCTCTCTGAACACCTAAAGATGGCACCTAATAGAAAATCTAAAGCTAAAGTAGCGCACAGCCCTGAACTGG
>JALMGF010000048.1:2482500-2530000 GCA_023333645.1 Sceloporus occidentalis
ATTTGATGGGGTAAATTGAATGGGCCAGGTTCAACAACGTCCCAATTAACACGGGGGGAAGGATGGCCACACATCTAATTTCCAATTAGAAAAATGCACACGTACCAAATGTGGCCTTTTAGTTCCCCCAAAAAATGACACACCCATGCATGTGGGGTATCACTGCACTCAGGAGATGTTGCTGAACACATTATGGGGTGTCGTGTGACAGCGGCATATACCAGGAGCTGTAAATTCATACATAAAGTAGGTGTGTGTGGGAAAAATACACACACAAAAATATTACTGCAAACTTTGAAAAAATGCTGGTGGTAAAATATGTGCATGCAAAGAGTTAAAATACCAGCATTTAAAATACCCTGTGGTGTATAGTTTTGAAAAATATATGGTTTTGTTGGGCACACTGAAATGGCCTGGCTCAAAGATGTACCAAATAGGGCATGGGCAGTGGATCCCAAATGCCAAAGTTCAACATTGAAAAAAGCGCATGCCCCAAATGTGGCCCTTTTGCCCCAAAACAGCCAGGCAAAATCATTCATGTGAGGTATCGCTGTACTCAGGAGATGTTGCTGAACACATATTGGGGTGTTTTGTGATAGTGACATATACGAGAACATTTTAATTCATACCTGAATTAAAATGTGTGTGGAAAACCAAATGCAAAAAAATGACTACCACAAAGTTTGACAAAGACTGGTGGTAGATATGGTGCATGGAAAGAGTTAAAATACTAGCATTTGAAATACCCTGGGGTGTCTAGTTTTCAAAAATATATGGGTTTATTGGGCACACTGAAATGGCCCGGCTCAAAGATGTACCAAATAGGGCATGGGCAGTGGATCCCCAAATGCCAAAGTTCAACATTGAAAAATGCGCATGCCCCAAATGTGGCCCTTTTGCCCCCAAACAGCCAGGCAAAATCATTCATGTGGGGTATCGCTGCGCTCAGGAGATGTTGCTGAACACATATTGGGGTGTTTTGTGATAGTGACATAAACTAGAACATTTTAATTCATACCTGAAGTAAAATGTGTATGACAAAACAAATCCAAAAAAAGCACTACCATAAAGTTTGACAAAGACTGGTGGTAGATATGGTGCATGGAAAGAGTTAAAATACTAGCATTTGGAATACCCTGGGCTGTCTAGTTTTCAAAAATATATGACTTGATGGGGTAAATTGCATTGGCCGGGTTCAAAGATACCCGAAATGGCACATGGGGGGAAGAATTACCAGATTTGGAAAAAATGGCTTTGAAATAGCAAAACGCTACCTGTACTTATTGCCCCATAATGGGTAGAAAAAAGCAAAAAAACATAAAAACATTGGGTATTTCTAAACTCAGGACAAATAGTAGAATCTATTTAGCAGGTTTTTTCATTACCTTTTATAGATGAGTAAAAGATTTTTCAACTAAAAGTTAGAAACAGTCATTTTTTTCTAAATTTTTCACCATATTTTATAATTTTTTTAATAGTAAATAATATGATACAATCAAAACAATGTCATCTAAAGAAAGCCCTTCTTGTCCTGAAAAAAACAATATCTAATGTGTGTGGGTTCAGTAAACGGGAAAGAAGAAAATTACAGCTAAACACAAGCAGCGCAGAAATGTTAAAAAGGCCATTGTCACAAAGGGTACAAAAAGTAAAATCAGCCTTTGTCTCGAAGGGGTTAAACCTGTGTTGTGTTTACAATTGTGTGATATCCATAAGAGCAAAGTATTTTTGTGTATTTTTTGAGGAAAAGATTAAATGGTTAAACAATAGACAATTTTTCACAGCATATTCGAACATATTTAGCAAAGATGGTAATATTAGTGGAGGGCACTGTATATACATATTTATTATGTATACATACAAATACATATAAACATACATCATCCAGAAGTTTGGGATCACTTAGAAATGTCCTTTGTATTGAAAGAAAAGCAAATTGTGTCCATTACAATAAAATGAAATGGATCAGAAATACAGTGAAGACGTTAATGTAGTAAATGACTATAGTAGATTGAAACGGCTGATTTGTATTGGAATAGAGAGGCCCTTTTATCACTTCCATCACTGTGTTCCTGTGTTCCGAAGGCATGTTGTGTTCGCTAGTTTAAAAGGCTAATTGAGCATTCGAAAACCCTTTTGCAATTATGTTACAGCTAGAAATGTCCTGGTTTTCCCATGAAAACAGCCAAGTGACCCCAAACATTTGAGTAGCATATATCAACGTGTAAAAATTGGAGCACATGCATTTTATATAAAATGCAAAGTTCATACTGCACGACAATTTTTGATAATCACAAAATCAATTTAGCCTTAGTGCGGCAGTTGGAAGTCTGTGATAAGATGACTCAATTATGCTAATTATAGTAAACCAAACAGCTCCATATTCTGACAACTGCCCAAAAAATCTGTTCTCTAACCTCGAAGTCAACAGGAAAACATTCTGCTCTGCACAGCCTGTTTTGTTATTTGAAAGTACATGACTGATGAGGATTGTTATTAACACAAGTAGCGACAGGACCCTGTTGGCTATGTGTAGGCGTAGAGAAGTGGGTGAGTTCTAGAATTTCTTACAATATTCAGACTGTACTTTGCTGTCCACGGTAGAACATGCCCCTGTTGTTATATACATATAAATATATGTATATATATATATATATATATATATATATATATATATATATATATATATATATATATATATATATATGTTAAGGATTCAGGAAAAAGAGTTGTAAATTATAATTTATATAGCTTTTATAAAATAAATAAATAGTGTGGAATGCATCATTAACTATTTGTGTAACATTCATTTCTTTAAAGCATGCATATTTTATTTAGATTTTTAAACTTTTGGCAGTGTTGAAGGCAAAAAAAGTTTAGCAATCTGTACAAAGTCCAATGTAAGGATTAGATAATTCATGGCAGTTATATTTAGGTGACAATTTAAAAAACAGCTTGTACTTTACCTGTATTAGGACTGGTTACACGATCTAAACTGCCTTCTTTAAGGCAAACTAAGTATCACACGATATAATATTCTAGTACAAATGTCAAACTGAACCCCTTAATACATTTAGCATATACATGTAGATTCCACATGTAGCATATGTTACTGAGAGCACACAATATATTATAGGAGGGCTATTACATGCATTAATTATACCAAAGAAACATAACATAGGCACTCATCGAAGTTGTGAGGCATGACCCCGCATAAGAGTGTGTGCCCCACCCCACTGCCCTGAGTTAACATTTTGTATTCATTTTAAAGACAAAAGCTATAACATACTTGTTTTAACAGAGATACAGAAGAACAACACAGTTGTAAAAAACCTCTACCACTATACATGCATGTGAAGCCTGCTAAAGAAACACATCGTACACCGAAACATCATACTTGGGCACACAGTAGCACTCCAATACCATGGCATTATGGTAAAATAATTTACATTACCCTAAATCAAAAATCATACATTGAGTAAAAATAAGACAAGTGACTAGTGGTTTTATCATGGTTTCAGTTATGGTTTTATCTCAGAAATTTTAGGTTCCTGATAAAAATGCGTGAGTAACAATTCTGATCGCTCTACTATAATATTTTATAAATACCACAGAAAAATAAACATAATCCAAATGATACATTATACTGTACAGCCAGTTGAAGAACATAAATATACAACAATATTACAACTCATCTATTCGCACCTAAAAATACTATTAGCTCTTACCTGCTTATTTGTCTCAGATACAACGTCGTCCTGGAGAAACTCCGCAGGTACTTCTAGTTTGACCAAGTAACGGGCCAAATAAGCCCTCTTTTTGAGTTCGTTAATTTTCTGGAGGAGCCAATACAACACTGGATGAATCACAGGCTTACTGCCAACAACTAATCCTTGACGAAATGTACTCCTAAAAAGAGAAAACATACAAATAAGTTGAAATTAAGAACTATAAGTTGAAACATACATTCTAAAGTCTGATATAAACAAGTTTGCATTATTCCAGATATATGGAATATATTCTTTGCACCCCAAGAATTGTAAAGAAATCAAAATACCCTGTCATAGTTAATTAGTCATAGCTAATGTGCTTTCATTGTTTTTAGCTTATTATAAAAAATAACTTATCACAAAATGTAGACGGCCCCCACATTTTCACATCTGTATGCAAACAGATCTTTAGTTCTCAGACTCTTTGTATCATCCCAAGCCTTTGCTCTGGCTGCCTCTTGCCTTAGGTTTCTTACTTTGAAGCCAGGAGATATGCTAAGTACTCTTGAGAAATGTGTAGAACCAGCAGCTCCTTTTAATTTTAGATCTAATTTACAATAGTGATGTCCGGTATGACTATTAGTGTCAGAAAATGTGATTGCATCAGTTAGGTAAACCACAAAAGAACAGTTTTACAGATGCAAATCTGGTCACTCCAACACACTCACACTATCCTGGAAAGTTAGATACGGATTATAGGATGCACCCCTGTTTTTTTTAAGTTAAAACTGGGGGGAAATTATCCCCTTTATGGTTACTGGTGAAAGCTACAGGGAGTACAATCATTAAGGACCGACATGCTAAACCATCAAACACTACCCTCTGCTGGCTGATCAAGTGCAGAATACAATTCAAGGGCGAGTCTGCAGCATAGAGGCAATTTTACCGACATTTTACCCTTATGTGCCGATTTTACTGGCATGATACTGCGATTATGCCTTTAAGCTACAAAAAAAATAAACAAACAAAAAAGTTTGGTAAGTACATACTGTGCATTGTTGCAAATGTCAGGCAATCTAAATGATACAAAACCTGTGCCTTGTGACATGGTATAGATGCTACCGTAAAAAATGTCGATTTGGCACCCTCAGTAGGTTTAAGTTTTGCAATGAGCATAAGTAAAAGTGAGGGGCAGATATGAAGTAAGGTTGGAAAATATTTGTTCCAACCCGTATTTAGTCCGGGACAATTGTAGGTCAGTTTTCTAGAGCTACAGCTGAAAGGGAAGTCAAGGTGAAATTTCTTCATGCTCCCACGCAGGGTTGCTTGGTAACCTCAAATAAAACAGTTTATTACCCCAAATAGTGTTTAGAACAAGATTTTTGATATGTAAGAATCTTATCCATCTTGTTTGCGGTACCGTGGGCTTTATCTAGTACAAATATTCTTTAAACCTTCCATTGTTTATCTGAGCCATTTCCATGTATACTGTGTTGTGTGTTCTGGCATTCATTTAGTATTTTGTGCATTTTAACTCACTGTTTCATCCAAATCGGTCACAATAAAAGTTAAAATGTAATGCTCCCTTCTTATTATTACATACCTACCAAAATGTTTTTTTTCATTCATTCACCTTACACTCCGGGTCTATTATTACTCGTTACTATTTCTATGTGGAAAAACATTTAATGAACACTGACCATACAGCTGTATACCTGTCATTAAGACCTGTGGTGGTAGAGAGTGGCTTATCCATGATACATCTCTTCTATCCTTGAAGATCACTTCTTCAGAGGGGATATGTGTGGCTTCCCAGCGTAGGTGAATCAATGACTACTCTGTCAGGTTTTGCCGGTGAATGTTTTCATTTGAAAATAGGCACACTGGTGTGATGACCTAGAGCGGATGCTAGATGTTTTGGCTTGACAAGTGTCTGTTGGACCGCGGGGCTGAATGGGTGGCACAGTCCCACCATATGTTTGCATTGGATCCATTCTCAGACACACTCTGTAAGTGATTTCCTACACTTTGGATGTTATTAATCAATACAATGTAAAAGTTACTAATTTTTTATATAAACAATTAATCAGGTGTGCACTAGCACATTAAATTAACCAATATATATGCCTTCATGAGATTTTGTTTCAAGTAATTTATGGGACTATTTTTTCATTAAGTTTTATGGCTATTATTTACACATTTATTACTACTCAAATGTTTGTAAGCCTTTTAATAAACTACTTAGATTTTTAAAGTGAATGCATTATTATTATTACGGTAATGTGTATATAAAGGTTGAACTTGTATTTGATCTGAATTTGCTGCCCAAAGATGTGTGTTGATTTGCTTAGTTAACCAGCAATTGTTAGCTGAAAATAGTGTTCATTGTGAGGAAATTCTAAGTTATGTTCACCAGAAGTGTACGTGGCATTTAGTGATTAGTGTATTAATTGACTGTGCACTGGTAACTGAATCAATAACTAGAGACAATTTAGAGAAATCCCCCTCCCCCAAAGTCTAGAAACTAGAAAGTCCAGTGCCAGACAAATGCAACATATTCTGGGATTCATCAGAAAGCACACAAAAAAGAATCCTCAAGAGTGTATGAATAAAGCTTAAATTAATTCCATGTGAATTACACAAAATTTTGAGTAGAGGCAGTAGATGGATAAAAATAAAGTAGAAAACTAAGAAAAAGGATGCAACAGTTGCTGTACAGGGCCAAGAAGCAGTATACTTGGAAGATCTGTCTGAAGAGGTCAAAGTCGGTACTTCTATAATCTGGATTTTTCTGAAGTTATGTCGTTTTCCTACCGGAAGTAACCATTCCCTTAAGACTGGTAGGCTTCCTCTCTCCAGTGTAAGAGGATATGACACCAAAGTATAGGGGACTTGAACAAAAATACTTTTAATACCACCATTCAATCATAAATAGTTAAAACTAATACTGAGTCATAACAAGTAACTTGCAAACATGTTGACCAAAAGCCCTCATATCAGACACTGCAGCACATTTTAAGGTAGGGGCCAACACAAATATTTTTCTGTTCAACCAACAATATTGTCAAGGAAATCTACAAACATAGGAAATTCTGTAGTTAGCAAAGTTGCCACTTTTAGGAGACAGTTAATAGCTACACTTATTGAGTCTTAACTAAAGTTTTAGGATCAAGGAGTAGCATTTTAACCCCCTCTCTCCCTTTGTTCCTTGGGTTTGTCGAGTACTTTGAAAGAAGTTGGTATGGAAATCACTGCATCAATTAACTGTCATTACCTAACAGACTAAAATAGCAGCAAAATTGGAATTTCTTAAATTAGGAGTTTTGTGATTTCTTTCATCTGTGCTATGTATAATTATTATAGGCGAGTATTGAGTAAAAATTAAATTAAATTTGTCATTTAACTTTACATTATACATGACAGACAGAAAACTGCTCTAACACTTTTCTCAAATTCTGTATTTTACAATTCCAACTATGGACTCATTTTTGCAAATTAAAATAAGTATTATATAAATATGTATGTATATCACACAGTCATCTGACTACCCTCTTTCCAGGATCTTCATGGTTATTCCTTCCATAAAATTTAAATCTCCTGTTACTGGTTGTTATTGATCGGCCCAGGGAACATTTGTAACCTTTGGGGTAAAGTGAACTTTAGGCAACTGATTAGATAATACTAGAGTACATGAGGAGTACTGTTAAAGTAAATACTTCCAAAATATTAGATTAAAAACCACAACCTATATGTGGAAGAGACTGACTAATGTTAATCTGTTTCAATTCAGTTCTCCGATTTCTAAGGTGAATGCTCACAAATTATTAAAAGCAATGAAATTTTACTTTATGAAAAGGATGGTAAAGGATTGGAACTGCATCCCAGAAAAAGTATAGAGTATAGGCATATTGCGGTCCTGAACACAAGACAAGAATGGAATATGGCTGACTCTTCTACAGCAGAAAAGAAAACAGCAGTTACCATAAAATTATATGGGTTTTTTTATGGAAACAGTTCTAGTTCTTGCATGCATCTTGTCTGCTCTATTTGTTATATAAATGTCAGCCTGGAGAGAGATGTGTTGGTTGGACGCATGAATGCACAGTAAACTAGTGATCAAAAGCAATACATATAATTTAAATAGTGCTGCAGCTGTGTGGGATGATAGTATACCACTGAAAACATATGCTGCTGAACATTATGGGATCTTTTGACTAACATTACATGGCAAGAGACAGAACTCATGAGTTTGTTTCTTCAGATGCAATTCAAATATTAAACTCACAGAAGACCAAAAGAAATCCTGTACCTTTAGTGGTTTCACATACATTACAGAATTGTAATGTTAATAAAGTTGTGTCCCGACTATGATATGTATCTTTATAAACAAAAAAGTCATCTTTTTGTTATCTACAGTAAAAGAAGGTAGCATGCATGGTATGGGCATAAGACCATCCTGAATGTAAGACAAGACTAAGGAACAATGTTTGTATAGCATGATTTCTCTTTTACTATTATTATTATTATTATTAATGTTCCAAAGCTGCTTTGGGGCATTCTTAGACTGATGTGCATTAAAATACATAATTTTAATGAGATTTATGCAACCAATGTATTTGTCATATTTAGAATAGATATCAACTTACTTAATAAAAAGGTATTTCTCTATCAATCAAGCATTTCTATCTAGTTGTACCTACATGTCTCCTGGAGGTTTGTATTTCAGGATCCCAAGAACACTCAACATTCTTTTAACGGTCTGATCGGGCATCTCTTCTCGGATGTCCACAGAGTTCTGCGAAGATGGAAGTGGGTTACACACAGCCTTGTCCCCTAAAACTGTATTTTGTAATTTTAATGCATTTTACAGTGTATTTTTACATGGTCTCCAATGTATTTTACTGCATTCAATTTGCAGAATATATTTTAATCAGAAAATGAGGTTAATTTTCTTTCCTTAATGGGTGCCTCTACTGAATCAGGAAACATAAGTATGTAGACGTCATGCGCAGTAGCACGCTCATTGAAGACACTGAAGCAGCTGCCAATCACATGTACGCTAGCAACATCAGTGTTCATATTTTAGAAAGGCGTTCCTGAAAAAGTCCCATTAAACCAATTGGAAAAGTCATTAGAGCACAATCCTTTTGTGAAAATATGAAAAATGTACAGTCCATTTTTTATGATGGTTAACCCACAACAACCCACTTTGTTTCTGGATTATGTTATTTTATTCTATATTTGTATACTCAATGTTGTTAGTTATAAATCGGTCCTATGTTAAGTGTATGATACATTCAAGGGGCAAGCTTGCTTTCTTAGGGGTTTTTTTTCTGTATTCTTGGCCATGGTAATTGCATTGTATTATTCATCTTACTTTTTATGGACTATCCTTTGTAATATGGAGTCAAGAAGGATTTTTTCCCCTAGTTTGTGCAAAATTGGAACTTTCTTTTTTCAGCCTAACTATGTAAATAAATAAACAGAAAAAATAAAATTCATGGTTTTTACTTTTCTCTTGCACGTCAATACTGCTACTTTTGGTGGTCAATATAGTCTTTTCATATGCTATGTTCCAATTCCCCATCCTTCTTGTAAATAGAAATATATCAGTATTCTGGGGCATACACAATATATTTCTAATCTTCTAGTATACCAGTGCATGCTAAATTAAGAAAACCTGCTACCTAAATATAACCATTGTTTGCCTCTTTTGGGAAAAGAGCTTCTGGTGAGGAATGTGCTGATAAGAAATAAGGGGAAAACATTTCATTTGTCAGTGTATGAGAAGACTGTTTTTTATTATAATACTAAAGGGTAAATCAAAAACATAAGTTATTTTTTTACCATTATTAAATGTAACAAAAGATTCCTAGATGCTTCCTGTACTTACAGTAGTTTTAAATGATGTAGCCAACATACTAGGGCTGCAACTAACGATTATTTTAATATTCGATTAGTTGGCCGATTATTTTTTTTATAACTTCCAATATGCCACTCGCCCCCATTTATGCCTTGTACCTCACTATATGCCACTGTGCCCCCTGATATGCCACTCCGCTCCCCATAAATGCCCTGCACCACCCTGAAATTCATTATACTCCCTGATTCACCACTCTGCCTCCCCCAGATATGCCACTCTGAAATTCATTATACCCCCTTACACCACTCTACCTCCCCCTATACACCACTCTAACTCCCCCAGATATGCCATTCTGCCTCCCTGAAATTCATTACACCCCATACACCACTCTGCTACCCTGAAATTCATTATACCCCCCATACTCCACTCTGCCTCCTCCCCCCTCCCATACTCCACTCTGCCTCTCTCCCGTCTCCCTGATGTTTTGTGAACCTCCGTTGCTGACAGGCACTTTCACTGCAGCTTCATAGAAGCCTCAGCGTAAGTGAAGGGCACAAAATACCAGGGAGTCGGGAGAGAGGCAGAGCGGTGTATGGGAGGGGGAGGAGTCAGAGGGGTGCATGGGAGGGGGGAGAGAGACGGAAGTGAGAGACCGGCCGACAGTGAGGAGAATCCAGGTCCCCTGCAGCGTTGCGGGGGATCTGGATTCTAGTGTTACAATCCAATCTCTGTTTGAGGTCGGATTATATAAGGAGAGGAGTTTTTCAGAGCATTTGCTATGAAAAAAACCTCTTTTTATAATCGATAAAAATCAATTTGACTAATCGATAATGAAAATCGTTGACAACGATTTTCATCATCGATTATTATCGATTTTATGGATTAGTTGTTTCAGCCCTACAACATACTGTTTAGATATTTTTTTTTCCAATTATATTACCTTTGGGTCAATTTCTGCAAGAACATCATTAAGAACCTGTAAGAGCTGCACCGGCTCTAGCGAATCAAAAGTTATCAAATTATAATTCTTCTTAAACGGCTCCTTGTTGAGTCTTTCAACAATGAACTTGAGTTGGTCACTCATATTGACTATATAAATGTAACCTATAAAGACATAAAAGAATACATGTTATCATTTAGACATACAATTATCTTGTAATTAAAAAGTAATAAAGCAAGCTAGGTTGAAATGATTAAGGTAATCCGTAAAGACGTTACTTAAGAAGGTTTCAGAAAATACATATATTAAAGTCCTTCTAATAGGTGAATTTGTCAGATAAACAAAAAAAAACTTGTAATGACTGAACTAGCTCACCTGACAAAACTAAAACACAAAAAAACCTGAATATGGCATTTTTATTATTGTTTTATATAGGGCTGTACAATTGGTAGACAAGGCATTACAATGAGTATATAACATAACAATTTGACTTACAGAAACAACAGGTGAGGAGGGCCCTGCTCACACAAGCTTACAATCTAGAGCTATTTTACAATGCAATTTATTTATCTGAAATGTTCATAACATACTGCAACTCTAGTTGATCAATGCCACCTATCTTCAAATACAAAATACTGCCTTTACTATGATGAATGAGCTAAGAATTTAGATGGAACATATACACATACTCATAGTGTGTTAGGTAAGCAAAATTATTATTAGCATGTTAATGCCCCTTACTACCATCCTCAACTAACACTGGGATACAGATATGAGATTGCTAACGTGCCCATGTTATAGGTCATTGTGTAGGTATGGGTAGTGTTATAAGCTGTGCTTCTACTACTACTGTAAGTATCTATATACACATACATAACTGCCGTATAGGTGTTCTCGACATAAAAGAAACCTCTACTGCTTTGGCACAGGTTGGAGAAATCTACTATCGCTTACGCAATGTGAATTCAGTAATAAGCATGGCTGCAGCTAGCAACAGCAGTGCATGCCCCAAACCCAGGGGAAGGAGAGTGCAATCTAAAACTAGCATAGGATCCCATGCAGTCTCTGCTGACATGACGGCTGCAACTATGATGATTTGACAGCTTATTTACAGAGAAATCAGTGAAAAGAAAAAATGTTGGTGCGCTGAGCTAGTCACAGGCTCAAATAATACAAATGTATAATACGAGGCCTACCAAACAGGTGTACGCATGCTGCAAAAACAGAGTATTGGCTGTACAATGTATACAAAAAACAGAAACTGTCTGCGCTTCTCACCCTAATAAAGTTGGCAACAAATACATAAACATAATATAAATTAGAGGTTTTGGTTATATGAATTGGCCAAAGCATAAATAAGCTCACCCGCCACGTCAAGGCACACTCTCAATAGGGTAAAGTATTTGAGTTAACAGCATCTTTAACAGGAGACACATATGTAAAAGGTTAAGAAGGTGCTTAATGGGGCAATGTAGACACCACAAACTTGATTGCCCCACAACAACCCCTGTCCTTTAACACTGTCCTGATTACAAAGGTAATTTGCACAGGCATATGCACTTGCCTAAGCCTTCCTATCCATGCAGTACATTGGTGAACATATATTTGGTTATTCTGAATTCCCATATAACCACATACGCCTCTGTGGAATGTTTTAACATTGCCCCGTCCACCTCCCGGTTATCCGAGGCGTTATGTAGGATTTTGAGCTATGGCTTTATGGTTTGCAGCATTTTTCCATTAATAAACCCCAGAAACGTCTAAAACAACGACTGCTTATTAATGTAAAGTAATAACCGTAAAATACCAGTTTTACCTTGACAGAAAACGATTCTTTCAAGGCTAGAAGCTTGAAGCAGTTGTCAAGGCGACGTACCCCGGTGCTGAACGTCACATCCGGTGTATGGCGGAAATGCCGAATCCGTGCGAGCAAACGCTTCTCTGAGACTGCGTGTTCGATTGGTTTGTAACTACAGATCGCTTTGTACAATGCTGCCCTCTCGCGGTGAAAACTGAAAAGCACGCCGAAGATACGTCGCCGCTCGTTTTAGCTGCAAATCAGTGCATTTTTGTGCACACGTAGGCTTTTGCCTTTCATTGAGATTAGTTCATTTTTCTGCACGCCCTCTTTTGATGTTTTGCATTACAAAACTTTTTCAGAATACATATGCTTTGCTATTATCACCATGAATAAAGATGTGGTTATAAACATTGCAGCATATTTTTAATAAGAAAATATTAAGTTACTATTAGAGTCCAAGAACCTCACATCTTGTGATGAAATTGCTAACTTTGGAGTCGCACACAAAATGTGTTCATGGTATTTTATAAAGGGACCATAAATGGCATATTCCAGTGCAACCGTTTTGTTTATCAACTAATGTGGGCTAGTAAACTTTAAACCCTGAGCCTGGCTTGTGGGCTCCAGCTACCCGGAACCTACCCTTGGAGGACGCGGCCAGGACTGCCCGTTGACGTCGCTGGGAACACCCCCATTTAAAAGGAAAATGGGCAGGGAGAAGGGTGTATAACAGGGGTGTCCAAGTTTTTTCTGCAGTGGGCCACTTCATCAGAATTGTATACGTGCGAGGGCCGCACTCATTTTTCACTGAGAGAAAATATGGCCTTTAATAAAATATGCAGATTAAAATAAAGTAAATGACACAAAACCTTTACTTTTCCTCTCACTGATTTCTGGGATTTCTGGGCCTACAAATTCAGGATTCTGGATAAGTAAAAATAAAATAGTTCTATTTATTTTAGCGATGCACTAAAATGAAAATCTGGACCAAAACCGAAAATTCAGGGTTCACTTAGCCGAAACTGAAAGTGACCCCCCCACACACTATTAATAAAAGTAAGTTACACACCAAATTTGTACAAAAAAATTATATATTATGATTGTTAACAGCAATCTCAGGCATACCCAGATTCCAGCATGTACTGGTTGGCTGGGCATTGTATTTTTTGTCCAATTTTAGTGTGTAACCACACTTTTATTAAAAGTAACACACCACAATTGGACAAAAAAAATCAACAATATGACTTGGCATGATAGGAGTGTGATGGCTAACAGCAAACACACTCTTTTTATACCCAGGCAACCAGTGAATGCTGGAACCTAGGCATGATGGGACTGTGATTGCTGTTAGCTGTTAGCAATCACACTCCTATCATCCCAAGTCAGCCAATACATGCTGGTACAGGGTGGCTGTAAGTGCAGACCCCATACTGCTGGCAGCATCAATACACAAGGGGGGCAGCTTGCCAGCTTTCAGCATGTACTGGCTGACTTGGCATGATAGGAGTGTGATTGCTAACAGCAATCACAGTCCCATCATGCCAAGGTTCCAGCACTTACACATCCATGCTATCACACACACAAATTAATTCATTCACAGATTCATTCCCTCAATCAGACATACTCATTCACACAACCTCCCCCACCCCTTACCTGCTCTACAGCTCTCGATGCCGCTCACAGACTTCAGCAGGGGGCGCGGCCTCCCTCGTTCTCCCCACAGAGGAGGCAGGTCTGGAGCAGAGAATAGACCCTCCCACAAGTAAGCAGCAGGGCTTTTGTGATTCTGGCTGCCGATCTCACGCGGGCCGCACCTCGAGGGCCGCATGTTGGACGCCCCTGGTGTATAAACACCCCACCATACCCAGAAATACCCAGAAACAAGAGTTTCCAGACAATGCACTGCTTTTCCCTGGAATGGGAGCAGGGTTTGACCATTCTCCCTCCCTGCCTACTCCCACGCCACTGAAGGCTTTGCACTGTTGCCAAACCAAGGTTCAGACTAACCATCTGGCACACCAGGAAAAAGCCTGGTGGGCCGCTGCCTGACATCGCTTCATTAACAGCAAACATTTCGCCGTATCCAGCTTCCAGTAGTGCTGATGTCATTGGGTGGCCACTGAACTTAAAATGCCAGGGTACTCCTATTATACCCTGTCCAGCCCTGGATTTATCCTTATTCATGGTTAGCATTCACCTACATAAAGCCGCTCCCTCAGAAGAGGCTGATCTCCAGGTATCCTACCCTTGGAAGATCCCAAGTTTGCATATCACCACAGAAATAAAATGTGTAGTTGTGAATTTTAACCCCTTGATGACAATTACATCGCTTTCTTCGCCCCACTGGTGTTGCCGCAATGCCACTGTATTGAGGCAAAAGTCAGGGACCCTGTAAGATCGCTCTTAGGAGAGACATGCATTGCTATTCACAAGATGGCAGCACCCAAAATAAAAAATGTAATAAAATTTAAAATCATCATCATGACATCATAAGCGGAACAATCCAGTTCAAAGAAAATATGTCCCAAAATTTTATAAAAATAAAATGTTTTTTTTTTATGAGCACGTCCTACAATTGTCACTGTATCTTTCCAAAAATACCAGCATGGAAAGAGTTAACCTGGGGTGTCTAGTTTGTATAGTTTGATGGTGTACATTGAATTGACGAGGTTAAAATATGTTCCAAATGGGACATGGGCGCAGACTAACCAGATGTCAAAATAAAAAATATATATAGAAAATGCACACCTCCCAAATGTGGCCTTTTAGCCCCCAAACAACCCCAAAAAAACCTATTCATGCTTGGTATCACTGCACTCAGGAGATGTTGCTGAACACATATTGGCTGTGACACACACCAGGAGGTTTAAATGCATACCTAAAGTACAATGTGAGTGGAAAAAAATACTACCACACATTTTAGAATGAGTGCATGGGAAGAGTTACTTATTGCCCTTTAACGTTTATAACAAAAAAAAAAAACATTGGATATTTCTAAATTCAGGACAAATGCTAGAAATTATTTAGCAGGGTTTTTATAGATAAGTAAAAGATTGTGATCCTAAAAAAAACAAAAACACCCCACTGCAACTGCTCCGGAGAGGGTTGTGTATATGTGCATTTTCACCTAGGACTTTTTTAGTATATTTATAGTGAGTACTTTTTGCATACACAGTACACACATAAATAAATCACGGCTACGGTCAGGCCCATTGCAGTATAGGTCATGTACGCACACTATAGCTCTCAATACTTGAGTAGGTATATACATCCCATGGGAAAAATAAGGGGCAGTTATTGTTTGTTCTTTTTTATTCTGATTGCATTCTTGGGCTTCAATATCCTACTTTTAAGTAGAAAATGTGCAATTTATCTGTACTGTATTACTTCAGCAGGCATGGGTGTTTCTGAAGGCTTCCTGACTTTGTCTGACTCTGACATATTAATTATTATGGCTGAAAGGGCTTGCCAGGGCACGTTTAGAGGCACAAATTGACATTGACTGTAATTCATTTACAGCGTCGACATATTTTTTTTTTACATGTAGTTGATCAGCAGATCTGCAGGGATGTATAACTGTTTAACTGGTCCCCTTCTCTACGTTTATGCCACATACAGCAGGGCACCCCTTTCATGTACAAGAGAGCATTGCTGATATAGCAGTCCTAATTTTTTCTAAAGTCTTTATGCTGTAAAATTCAGGAGATGATTCATGTAAATGCCACCTGCGGATTAAAGAATGAACAACAGTTCATTGTTGTCATTATTACATGCATTTTATGTGTTGACTTATGGTGTTTATTACACTCATTATACTACTACTTTATTGCTGGATGGCAGTTACAGGATTACATCTTATACTATGTATATATCTTTAATGCTGTGATCAAAGCAACAGGGTGTTGTGGAATCATACTTACAACAGGCTGCTGCAAGATAGACATTTAGGAAAAGTCGTTTGTCAGACCATGCATAGCACAATGGTTAATATAATTCCCTGGGACTCAAAGGGTTTAAATGTTCCAAATTCAATTATGGCCAACTGATTATCTTAAGTTTGAGTGCAGGTGCTGTAATAGAGATCCATTCTATCTCCATACCAATAAGCAAGGTGATCCATTGTTACAGGGTCACCGTACCCAAGGCTGGGTACCCCTGTTTGAGGGCTGAGGAATCACCAGTCAGTCCCTCATACGGATCGCACTCAGCTATCCACGGATCATCCAGACCACCATTCGTCGTAAACCAAGAAGAACAACTCTTTATTGCACAACAAACCAAATTTATATAGATCCTTAATTCAATGAACACAAAACCCAGCCCCCAATCCCATCAGCCACATCCCATCACAAATCCCATCAGTATACAGGGGATGTATCAGGTGAGGGGATTACAGAATACAATGGGTTCCCCCACCTGTGTTATCCCCCCTGTAGTGCGGGTGCCGTCTGGGCAGTCAGGGCTGTGCTGGCTGATTAAGAGCCCCAGCCAGATTATAGGATCGTCTCTTTGAAGGCTGGGGGTGAATCCACATCAGTCTCTGGGCCGGTTACACACTAAACACAATATAATATATTACCGGGTCACGGTATACAGAACCGGACACAAAAGTGCTCCGTGACCCGGCTAAACTTCATATGACACATGAGCCAGCTAGCCTGGCCCTGTCACAGATCTCCCCCTTGACCAATGGTCCGGCAGACCAGGCAGATCCACACGGGTCTGCTGCAGGCTGTCCGAGTGGACAAAGTTCAAAGGTGCAGGCCTTAGTTCATGGCCCCCTTTGTCAGAAGCATCCATTGAAGGTGGGCCAGGGCCCCGGTTGCCCAAAAAGATAGTCAGTAGTCCTCTGTGAATTGGAGGACGGTCCCAGCTCAGCCGGGGGCACATGGCTATTCCCCTCACCAGGGTAACAGGGGCACCTGGAGACTCTTGCTCCCTAGTCTTGGGAACTGAGTCTGGGGCAGCTGCCAGGCCAGGGCGGTTGCATGGAAGGAAAACCCTGCTGATCGGGCCGGGGGCACTCGGGGAACCAGGGAAACACGTAGAGGTAGTAAGCGAGGCCTCTACCGGGACACTGGAGTGACCTAGGGGACACTCTGGGACAGGAACAGGTGCCCTTACAGGGTTATTGGGCGAGCTAAGCAGCTCTGCGGGGTACTCAGGGGACCCAGGGGAATACTCCGGGGCAGGGACAGGTGCCAATACTGGACCACCGGGAGGGTTAAGCAGACCCTCGATCTTCCTCTCTGGGACAGGTGCCTCTGCCTGGGCACGGAGAGAGTCAGAGGAACACTCTGGGACAGTGACCTGGGCTCCTACCAGGACACTTGGGGAATCAGGGATCACTTCGGAAAACACAGGGATAGGAACCAGGGCCTGCGCCAGGCTACTGAGAGGACCCAGGGAACTCGGCAGCCCCTCTGGTGCCCTCGCTAGGTCGGGGAATGGTGCCTCTACCGGGTCACCGGGGACTTCATAGGGAACCTCTGGGGCAGTGACCCGGGCTTCTTCCAGGACACTCGGGAAATCAGGGGGACAATCTGGGGCCCTGGCTTCTACGGGCATAGATAAGGGTTTGGTGAGGACTTGGGTCGGAGCTTTTGGCTTCCTCCTCCGCTTCTTTTTGCTGGCGAGGACCTCGGTTCTTCTCGCCAGGGCAGGGGCCGAGGAGTAGGTGAAGAGGACCTCGGTCCCACTCCCGCAAGTTGTAGTATCATGCTCCCAGTCTCCTTGTAACTCCTGGAGCTCCACTCTCCGCAGCAATTCTTTATAGTCCCTCTCGAGCTGCCATTCCTCTTGGACCAGGCAATCCATAACAGCCTCCAGATCGGGGGGAATAGTATAAACCAGGACTTCTGCACGGTTGTCCCAGATTGTATCCCTGCGATACTGGCAGGGGCTTCCGAAGGACGAGTCAAATTGGAAGGCATCATATATCAGTCCTGGGTCGACGGGGCTATACAGCATCAGAGGGTCGCTGTGGTCTTCACCTGCTAAGTGCTGGGAGAATCCCTGGTAGCGGCTCTGGAGGTCGAGCTCTGCATATATGAGACCTCTCAATTCTTCTTCCCACTCCGGCAACGGGTTCTCCCCCAGGAGTGGAACTCGTATATCCCACATTGTCCAGTATTGTGCCCAGTAAGTTTCAAAGTGGGGATGGGAGAAATCATCCCTCCAGTCTGCAGGCGCAGACTCTAACTGCCATTGCTGGTGTTCCAGCTCACACACCTCGGCTGTAACCCGGTCTGTCTCATCCTCTGGGTCTCGGAAGGGTTGCATATCCTGGTATGATATTTTGGCGGTCTGTTCCCCTAGTCTGGGAGATACAGACCCACTCTGGCTTAGTTCCTGGTGACACATTTTAATCACCGCCGTCACTTGATCCGATGTAGCCCCTCCTGGGTACAGGGATAAGTGCCAAAGAATGTTCTTTTGTAGAGCACTCAGTCCGAGGCTCTCCTCTGGGGCATCCTGGTGCCGGTCCATCTCTCTCCAGTCCGCAATCAGAGTAGCCTTTCCTTTGCTACAAACCTCCAGGAGCTCTCTCGGTGTCTCTCGTCTGCAATCCCAGTTGGTGGTTTGGATTTCACCCAAGTCGTGGGATTCTTCCCACCGCTGCCAACCAATGTTACAGGGTCACCGTACCCAAGGCTGGGTACCCCTGTTTGAGGGCTGAGGAATCACCAGTCAGTCCCTCATACGGATCGCACTCAGCTATCCACGGATCATCCAGACCACCATTCGTCGTAAACCAAGAAGAACAACTCTTTATTGCACAACAAACCAAATTTATATAGATCCTTAATTCAATGAACACAAAACCCAGCCCCCAATCCCATCAGCCACATCCCATCACAAATCCCATCAGTATACAGGGGATGTATCAGGTGAGGGGATTACAGAATACAATGGGTTCCCCCACCTGTGTTATCCCCCCTGTAGTGCGGGTGCCGTCTGGGCAGTCAGGGCTGTGCTGGCTGATTAAGAGCCCCAGCCAGATTATAGGATCGTCTCTTTGAAGGCTGGGGGTGAATCCACATCAGTCTCTGGGCCGGTTACACACTAAACACAATATAATATATTACCGGGTCACGGTATACAGAACCGGACACAAAAGTGCTCCGTGACCCGGCTAAACTTCATATGACACATGAGCCAGCTAGCCTGGCCCTGTCACATCCATACCCTGCATAGTCATAGTCAGGTGTCACAACAATTTGCCTTACGAAAACTCCCGAGGTGTCCCTCTTTGGCTCTAAATCATTCACCCTTCCTTCCCTTATGGCCCTCTTTTCTGCTATCTCAAAATGTTTGGTGGGTGTGAGTGTATGACAATGTTTTACAACCCTGGAAGTTACAATAGCGTGTATAGCAACAGCAGATTATATATAAAAATCAAATTGTGTAAATAAAATACATTATTCTTCTGAAAATCTTACTCAGTTACAGAAATAGCCACATATACGTCACCAAGTCACATAAAGTATTAATGAATTCTAATGCAAAGTTTACATTGGAAAGTAAACTTGCATCTATATAAATTTGTACTAGTATCTTCACAGAAAGCATTTTTTATTATTAAAATACACTCCTATTTCAATGATTTGTGTGAAGCTAAGACAGAGAAGAAAGCCTGGGATGGACTTGGCTGCTGCTGAGCTCTTGGATGACTCATATTTACAAGTTAGTTTCCGTTTAGCAGCGAGACGAGGCAAGTGCTTCACATTTCAATTCAGCGCATGCACCCCAGACCACAAGAAAATGTCCTGTTTTGAATACACGACACAAAAAGATGTTCGAATAAGAAGCATTCCTCTTGCCATTCTAAAATATTTCATTTCTTTGTCTGTATTTGTATACATGTGGTGAGTACTAAGAGCATGTATTTTCTTTCATGTTTTGTTACCTTGTTACTGTTTAGTCGTAACCAGTTTTGCTTTTAGTATTGCGTTTGCATATGCATTTCTTTAGTGTAGTATTATTGTTAATAATTATTCTGTTTTAAGAAATTCCAACATTTTTTATAGTGATAGGCAATGTCCTTATCCAAGCAAACTAAGATACCGCCAGGGGTAAACATCCTGTTAGAAGACAACTGTGCAAACAGAATTTTCTGCAAAATGTCATATGTTCAGCCTCACAGATGTTTCTTACTAGGTAACTGTACTTTGCGGTTATTAACAAAACTTAGATTGTAGAAAAAAGAAGCATGGTTTAGATGAAATGACTAGCTGGTTATGCTTATTTATGCGAGATCCTTGTAATGCAAGGGGTATTGTGAAGACTGCTGCTAATGGCTTTTATACGTATTTGTTACCAGGTGTGTGGAAAGTGTTAGTTATCATATCCAATGGCATCTTGTGTTTACTTACTCTATAAAATAACCAGAAGTGAATATACATTTTATACCTGCACAGCCATCTTATGAGGCAGTATATAGATACACAGCATCTTGCGGGGTCATAACATTCTGTGTTACAATTGTGAGTGAGACTTGCAGATGTATGTATTTGACTTTAAAGGAGTGTTTTCAAGACCTGGCAGATGGGAAATGAATGGATGAATGAATGGGTGTTTGGGGGCAGAAATGGTACAAACAGGCTGTTTAGGGGGCAGAGATGGCACAGGCAGACTGTATGGGAGTACATATAAGCTGTTTGGGGACAAAGATGGCATGGACATGTTTGGAGAAGCAAACAAGTTGTTTGGGGGTAAAGATGGCACTGTGGGACATGTTGCTTGTAAAGTTGGGGTGGCCCAGGCCCTGTGGTTCTAGTTTCACCCCTGGTGTGACGTGTGGACACATGAGCTTGACCACGCCATAAAATATATGGTGCTGGTGTCCAACTATTTCCAGGGCTGCTTTTCATTCCCAGTCCGGCCCTGGGTTGAGCCCTTGGGTTCGAGCTGCCGTGTGATAATCCACCTGGCCCTTCAGAATACACTACAACCCAGACAGCGTAGAACAAAGTCAGAAAAGCCAGGCTCCGGAATGGAGAGGTACGGAATGTCGGGAATCAGGCCAAAAGTTGCTACAGGCAGCAATTGGGCAAAAACAGGAACTAGCGGAGGTCAGGATTGAAGAAGTCAGGAACATCAATGCAGCAAACTGGGTCAGACAGGAAATAAAACTATGAGACACTGCTACTAACAAACTAGCAGATAGACCATGCAAGGACAGTGGGAATAAGAGGGAGCCCTATATAACATTGTTTCTAATCCAGGCTTCCATCCAGTGTCAAAGCCTAAATATATGAGACTTTCAATGTCACTATTAGATGACCTTTTTGAAGTCTTGAGATAAGTGGCTCAATGTGGAAAAAACCCAAGTGCTAAAGTGTCCATTAGGGGCCACAATGAGAACTGGAACCCCCCCATGCTTCATCTTCAGAGGTCACACTTTCTGAAAATGAAAGGGAGTGTGTGTGAGAGAGAGAGAGAGAGAGAGAGAGAGAGAGAGAGAGAGAAAGTGAGAGAGATGAAACAAGACATCTGCAAGAAGCAGGCAGGAAGATATATGGGTGAATATAATTGATTTGGTTATATGAGACAGATTTGTATCCCATATTAAGTACCCCTTGGGCTCCTGGAAGGGGTTCTGTTTTTGGGAAGGTGGGTGGATTACTTCTTCCCCCTGGTACTGGGTGCCACATTTCCCCAATTACTAGAGACTCTAAAGACTGTGTAGCCTGGATACAGATTTGGAGTACCTGAATTTTGGACTTACAGGACAAAGACCTTTATGGTCAGTATTTGCACCAAGATCTGATATCCATCAGGTTTCAGCCAGAGGTCAGGAAACCTCTTGTGTTTACTATCTTCCCCACAGACTACATTAGCGACCCACTACTATGTGTATTTTGCTGTGACTATTGTGTGTAAATAACCCTTGTTCTTTATAAATACCAGCTAGTTAAACCAAGTTCCTGATTTTACCCTCAAGCATCTAGTCTCGACTGGTGTTTCTTGAGAGGAAGGCACTAGCGTCTGATATTCTGACATCATCTGATAGTGAGCAAGAGGTTCAGTGGTCACAGTAGCGGAGGAAGGCAACTGTAAAATACATAAAAAGAAGCATTCTAGCATTACTGTCTATATGTTGCTACAAAAGCCTTTAACTGCTGAACAGCCTCAAATTATATAAAATATACAATTTTTACTATCTGTTAATTTAGAAATTCTCATAGATAATCGTAAAAAATGTAGTGTTGAATAATAATACATATACAATAAATCATGAAACTGAATTTTGTAGGATAATTCTTAAGTTGTTTTTTTTTCCTCCTTTGACCATTTTGGTATTTTAGTATTTTGGTTCTGGTTTCAAAAATAGATATTAAATCCATCTAGGCAGTGTTAGTAATTTAAAAGTTAATAGGTAACCTCCCAACCTGTTCACTTAATTTAATTTAGGCTATCAAGATAATGTTTCGTTACTTGTTTAAATTAGAATGCATGTACCCTTCACATACCTAGGGGTAGCAACGCTGGATGAGAAAAAAAATAACATTTTATATTGGAATAAGGTTATTAGGGTGAGACTGGGGATATACACTCACTGGCCACTTTATTAGGTACACCTTGCACACATACCGAAGGTGTATGATTGGAGTGACTTTGGAGGCCATTGGAGTTCAGTGAACTCATTGTCATGTTCAAGAAGCCAGTTTGAGATGATGTGAGCTTTGTGACATGGTGCATTATCCTGCTGGGAGTAGCCATCAGAAGATGGGTACACTGTGGTCATAAAGGGATGGGCATGGTCAGCAACAATACGCAGGTAGGCTGTCGTGTTTAAACAATGCTCAATTGGTGCTTAGGGGCCAAGAAAATGTCCCCCACGCCATTACACCACCAGCAGCCTAAAGCGTTGATACAAGGCACAATGGATCCATGCTTTCCTGTTGTTTACTCCAAAGTCTGACCCTGAATGTCGCAGCTGGAAACGAGACTCATCAGACCAGGCAACGTTCTTCCAGTATTCCATTGTCCAATTTTTGGTGAGCCTGTGTGGTCATCTGCTGCTGCAGCCCATCTGCTTTAAGGTTCGACGTGTTGTGCGTTCAGAGATGGTATTCTGCATTCCTTGGTTATTTGAGGTACTGTTGCCTTTCTGTCACCTCGAACCAGTCTGCCCATTCTCCTCTGACCTCTGACATCAACAAAGCATTTTCGTCCACACAACTGCCACTGACTGGATATTTTCTCTTTTTCGCACCATTCTCTGTAAACCTTAGAGATGGTTTTGTGTGAAAATTTCTGAAATACTCAGACCATCCCATATGGCACCAACAACCATTAAAGTCACTTTAATCCCCTTTCTTCCCCATCCTGATAATCGTTTTGAACTTCAGCAAGTTGTCTAAATGCATTGAGTTGCTGCAATGTGATTGGCTGATTAGCTATTTGTGTTAACAAGCAATGGAACAGGTGTACCTAATAAAGTGGCCAGGGAGTGTATAATATAATTCTATGCTATGACAGCTTACATTAATATAATAACAGAATTTTACAATATAACATCTGTAATTAAATACAAATTATTAAGGTATTTGAAAAAACCTTTTTCCCTGAAAATTAAGGAAGTTTTCATTATCTTTTTTTTTACTTCTCTTACCTGCAGTTGTATTCTGATTACTGAAAAGGGCTATCAAGAAAAGGACTCTGTAATCAGTTCAGTTCACACAAAGGTTAAGGGCGTTTTAGATGCTGAAAACAGGATCTGGGATACTGCAGAGTATACAATACCATCACTCGTGAGTAATAACTCAAAAGGGATTTTTCATTTTTTAGCTGTATTAGAATTAGAATTCTGTATTAGAATTAGAATATTTTGTGCTCAACGAAAAAAATTACATATTATTAAGAATAACTTGTAGTATGTAATCATTAAAAAGCTTAAACAATACAACATATTATCAGCCACTCTGTATAATCACTGAATTACTATGGGCTGACTGGTTTCTCTGATTATTGTATTGACTGTATTCTATTTAGACAGAATGATTGTCTACCTAGCATAGTGACTACATTGCCACTATTTTTTCATTTGTTTTTACGCAGGGCACTAATTCATTCTTTGTTCTAACCAACATAGTAAAAACTGAAAATCAGGCACAGGGCCTCTGCCCAGAGGTAAGTGCATTTTTGCAGCTACCTTAAGAAAGTAGAGCAGCACTGAAATGGCAGTGAATATGCCCAAGAATTGTCAACTGGTTATGTGTCTATATGTAGATTTTTTTTACCTGTATGAATGAGTGTGAATGCATTGGATCTCACTTACACAGGGGGTTGGATCATTATCTTGTGAATTTGGAGTTCCGTTTAGGTATGGTGAAGCATTTGAACTTAGAAACATGGCTATGTGTTCATGAAAGGCCAACTAGTTTGTGTCCTACACATATAACTTGGTGAGAAATATAACTTCTGCAATTTATTGTGCATTACGGGCACGGGTGAGCTCACAGATTTGCTGGCTGTGTACAGATTTGATTAGAAAGCCAAATGGCCCAGTAAGATAATAGGTCATATACAGGGGCCAAAAACATCTCCAGCAATATTGGAAATGTTGATGGATGTATGGAGATGTTGTATAGAAATAAAACACACATGAATATAGTTTTTTGTAGGAGACAAAAACTAAGGCATTCCAGAGAACAACCGTCTGCTATTTAGGCATGGGAGAGGGATTCCTGCCAGAATTATTAGTGGGTGTTATCTGAAGAATATGTCAATTGTTCCCCCACATCATCTGGGATTTGCAAGAGAACCAACCACTGCTGCTGCCTTCTGTATCACCTCTGCTGGTATATATATGCAGAGGCAGTTCTCTAGGATATGAAATGAAATCTCAGTCCTCCCACTCAGTAAAGCCACACAGGGATCATTAGCAAGCAGTATTTGGAGGTCTTTGCCCATTACACTGCCGGGGGTTCACCCCTGCTCATAAACAGAGGTCTAATGGGACAAGGGGTGAAATGACAAGAAGTTTAAAGGGTTGAGCATATACACACACTATCCTTCCCAGGTGCACACGTACATTCCCCCTCACACATTCATGTCTATCCATGTACTGTCCACAAGCAAACACAAACATACAGACATACACCACACATATATCTACATACATACATGCATACATACATACACACACCTTCAGAGTCTTCTGACTAGGTGACATTCATCAGCCTTTTCTCTTCTTTCCTCCAGTCCAGGACATGTGGTGAACCTAGCAAAGTAAAGACTGTGGCACCAGCACAGTGCTAGGTGTATCGTCCTAAAGTTGTCCCTAAATAATAACTCTCCCCAGAGGGTTTCTATACACATTGTAGTTTGAATATTTAACTCATCTCTAGACTCTTTGTTCTCCTTATCACATAATACAAAATTAAAGCCCCATTCTATTACACATTTCCTGCATTTATGCACTATAGTACATGCCTTATAGAAGCCAAAGTTGACTTTAGGCTGCCATGAGAAGCTCAATGTACATTTGAATCTACATCAGGTTTTCTCCTTCTGCTAATCAGCTGGTGGCTCCCACTGAAGTCTAAGATGTGCAGTATAGTGTGGACCTATGATTCTACTCAGTTTAGTGGGTTTATCCTAAAATCTTGTTTTCTTTTCAGTTTCCAAACAGAAAAACTATTTGCTCACGAGACGATATTTGCAAAAAAGGCTACGCTGACCCACAAAGTAACGGTAGGTGCTCAGTTTCCTTTTAGTGTTGTTCTAAGTAATACATTGTTAAGGGAGAAACGCAGAACAATAGTTACTAACCTTATCATTAGTTACTTGTTAATGCTGCTGTTTCGAACCCTAATCTTTAACTAGGCATTATGAAGGACTGTCTCAACTCTCATATACCATTGTTATTGTTCCAATAGTATCTAGAATATCTTAAATTTTTTCTTGTCTAAAATAGTCTGTGCAACCATTCATGCTGTTTTGTAGGAATACAAACTGGGCGATGTGTACAATATAACTCTTCTTACAAAACCTGTGAAATCCGTGCCTGGTGTCCCGTGGAGTCCAAGAATACACCCGAGTAAGGCTTTATAAAGTATAATTTTAACCTTGATTTTGTTCTAATCACCATATTGCGAACGTGCTCTTGATAGCAAGTCAAGAACCATTTTCTGCTGGAAGCACAATGGTAAGTGGTAAACATGAAAACTCTATCTGCACTTTTATGGATAAGCAACAATTTTGTTACTTGCACCCTTAAATGCTTATTGTGGCTGAAATTTTTTTACATTTCCATTGTAAAGCAATTGCTCTGTATTTTGAGTTGTACATATTATTTCCATGGGAGATCATAGGAGAAAAATTTAACCATAACGTCATTTGTAAAGAAGGATTCAGTGTTTCAGAATCGTTGAAATTTACACTTGTTCACAATACTTTATTGTATGGACTTATGGTAGTAGAAAGAACTTTTTTCACAAGAGCTTCTTTGTCTCACCCTACTAATACAATTCCTACATTCACTTTTATTCTATTATATATTTTCAAAACAGAAGCAGGACTATGTTGGTAAAATGAGATTTGGTCTCTTCCAAAATAGTCATACAAACAAAATTCCATTCCATATTGATCCAGTTCTGAAAGGAAACAAATTCCTTGCAATGCCACCACCCATAAATAGAAGAAAAATAAAAACAAGGAGTCAAGTTCCTGTTAGAATTTTTATTTTTTAAATTTAATTAAAGTTAAAAAATAGAAACACAAATAATAAAAGGAACTAATATAGGCTTGTTGCCTAATATAAGAAAAGAGGCACAGTGTACAGCAGACCCGTGAGTAGGGAACTGGTTCTGGTACCTGTAAGGGAACTGATAATAACAGCATGGAAAATAAGGCAGCCTTTTCTAGAACAAGGGCTAAATAATGCATGATGTCTTTTAGTGACTTTCAAGAAATCTCCAGTTTTGAAGTATGTATCAAACCGGGCAAACTGAGCTGGTTGTTTTGGCATAAAATCACGTGATTTGGCCCTTAAAATTGCATGAAAAAAATGTTACTGAGACGAGCTATTGATGAATCTGTAGAGTAATTTAGGGGATACAGATCTGTTTTATTTCCCACTGTAGACACAAAGAAGTTTATGAGATTGTGTGGTTCATTTTCATATTTTTCAGTCCTGCTGTTCTGGGAAGTGCTGGGAATTTGACTGTTTTGATAAAGAACACCATTCACTTTGCTGAATTCAATTATACGACGTAAGTGCTATTTATTATACAACATCGCAATAGACTTTATATTTCTTTATAAGGCATTCCTGTTTCTAAATTAGAGATGACCACATTAATTTTAAACAGGTATCACTATGTTTTACTTAACACTATGCTGTTGATTTGTATGCAATTTTTTGTTAATAACAGAGATTATTAGAAACTTTTTTTTTCCTTTTTTTACATTACAGAAAGAACATCTTACCAGAATACAATGTTTCTTGCATCTACCACAGAATCAAAGCCCCCCATTGTCCCATCTTCCGATTAGGAGACGTTTTCAAGGAGGCTGGAGAAAGCTTTTCTCAAGTTGCTGTCCTGGTGAGTAGAGTTGGTCATGTTACATGCATGGGAATGGAGCAAGTTTAGTTAAGAACAAAAGAGAACAATTAGCTAAAATATTGCATCATCAGATATATTAAAACATATTTTAAGTGGTTCTGACTCAGTCTAGAGCTGCCAACAGTGGCCATTTTCACAAAAAACAGAGGAGGGCTGGCAACTTTTGGACTGGGGGCTAACATAAGCAAAATATACATTAGCACTTTTATACTCTTACACTAAAACATACATACAGGCTCCCACTAATTATTAAACACTGGTATATCTGGGAACTCTCTGGGTTTGACCTGGAGTCTCCAAGTTCTGTCCACTATCACCTACTCACCACCCACTACTAACATACTAAAGGCTAACTGTGGCTAGCCTGCACCTATGTGTGCCTAGCCCCATCTCTTTAGGAAGGCATACATTGGTCTCTGTGTGAGAGCCTTGGGATGCAAACCATAAGCATCACTATAGGGTGGCAAGGGGGGCAATTGCACCCCATAGATTTTTCCTTGCCCACCCCTTTTGCCCCCCGACCCCTGAGTTTGGAACCCCGCAGCTGCAGGGCCAAATGGCACAGTGCCATCTAAACGTATGGGCACACTGAGCAGTTGCCCAAGGGCCCTTGTTCTGGAAGCCCCGTGCCAGCAATGTGATTCACCACAAAGCCCCTAAGACAGTAGCGTATCTATAGGGAAGGGGTGAGCAGAGAGGCTGCCTGTCCTTCATCACCTCCTTTAGGACCGCGCAGAGGCAGGTGTAAGATTGTTGGCTGGTTGGGGAGATCACAATCCCCTTCTAACCGGCTCGACATTAGGGAGTGCGAGGTCTGTCACTTCAGGTCATGGCTTCTGTGCTCCCTAATCACTATGTGCCGACAATTTATGCAGAGCGCTGGGATATGATGCCATCCCCACGTTCTGCATCAATAGCCAGCGCATAGTGATTAGGGAGCACAAGTAGAGGTCTGAAATGACTGACCTTGCGCTTCCACAACTGGATGGAAGATGGAAGATGATTGAAGATTATGGAAAATGAGAAAGGTAAGAGATGGGGAGAAAGGAGTGTAAGGGCAGTGTATGTGTATATATGTGTGTGTTTGTAAGGAGGTGTGTGTAGCGGAAGTGTATGTGTATGGGCAAGTGTGTGTAAGAACAGTGTATGTCTATATATGTGTTTATAGGCAAGTATGTGTAAAGTCAGCAGGTAAGGGCAGTGTATATGTATATGTGTGTTTATGGCAGGCATGTGTAAAGGCAGTGTGCATGGTTAGTTGTATGTAAGGGCAGTGTAAGTGTGTATGTGTGTTCATTGGCAGGTGTGTGTGAAGGCATTGTATGTATATATGTGTTTATGGCCAGGTGTGTGTAAGGGCAGTGTCAATAAAATAACCTCTTTGAAAAAATTGCTGGGGGGGCACAACATTTCATTGTTCCCTCGGATGTAAAAGGAGCTAGCTACAACAACCAGGTAGCGTGAGAGCCTGCCGCTCTGTCTCGCACTTATTTGTAAACTATAAAGAAAAGCTTTTGAGAGTTTTCCTCTCTTTCTTTGAAGCAATACCCGAGACAGAGAGGAAAACTTTTAAAAGCTTGTCTTTTAAGTATTATGTTAATCCAATAAAAAGTATCACCGCATACTTTTTTCAGTGGCATGATTTAGTGGTGGGACTTATTAGTGCCCCGCCCAGTTTGACTGTGGTATATTATGGGCCCCCTATATATTGTTCCCAGACTCCAAACTGGTACAAACCCATAAAATGAAAATTTAGCACTGGCAGAAGAGGGCTGGAACGGGATGCAGGTGGTGTTTAAAAGATTTTGGTCCAGCACTCAAAGCTTTTTTTTTTAGAGCCCATATGAGTTAACCATATCAAGGGACAAAATACAAACACAGTAAAATGTTTTAATTTTTCAGTGCCAACCATATATATGGTGGGAAAAATGAGCCCTGGGAGCACTTAGCATTTAGTGATCGCGTCAAAATCGGCTCTTAAGACAAATGCCACCTTCTCCTCTGCCAGTGGCATATTTACTCTTAGCGCTTCCCTAGACATAACCCAGGGCAGCAGAAGGAAACTAGGAAAGACTGTGGCTCTCTATAGTGTTAATGGCCAGGTTGGGGAGATCAGTGTGTAAGCTTCTCATTGAGTATTATTAATTGATTTGTATAACACCTGCATATCCCACTGCACTGTACAATGGGTAAACAGGACGTACCAAGTAGCACAATTTGGACATAAACCAAAGATGAGAAGCACTACTCAACTGGGTCTACAATCAGGAATGACTGAAGACACATCATTTAACTGGTTTGTAAGTTTAAATTACCGTAATATCCTTTACAAGAACAAAGGGACTGGTGTAATATACATCAATGAATTTGGATTTAATGATCACTAACTGGATACATGGGAATTTTGCCTAATTACTTAAAGGCATCCTGGTTAGGCATTAATCTTAGAAAAGTCATGATTAGCATGCAGAGAAATCATTTTTCAAGGTTCACATAAGCGTAAGAAAACAATGAGAAAGAAAACCAGTCTTCACAGCATGTATGAATTGGTGTAGTTAAAGACCCTGCTGGTTACTACGTTAGGTAACAGTAAATGCATTATAGTGCTACGTCTATGTCATTGAACTTTATAACTCTGACTATGATAGCTCTTTTCTGCACTGAATGATGTAGGAGTGTAATTTCTTTTTAGGGTGGTATAATAGGCATTGAAATCAACTGGAACTGTGATCTTGATTTCTGGGCATTTAGTTGTCGACCTCACTACAGTTTTCGGAGGTTGGATGACAAAGTTGTTGATGAGCGTTTGTATCCCGGTTTAAACTTCAGGTATGGAATATGACAGGTAGAATACCCACAACACGTATCATGTTTTATACAGCATAATATTATATATGTATTTAGGGCTACTGTAATATCCTAATTTCCTGTCTGCGGTTAAAAGCATAGTCACATTTTTCTGCTATCTGTGACAAAAAGACTTTCTGGGACAAAGGGAGAAGATCTAAATTTTAACTGTTGGGTGAAGGTTTTTATGGAATAACAAAGTCTTGCGGTTCTTTTAATTCATATTTTTCTAATGAAACTGAATCATAACACAGGTCCAAGAGTCTAAGTTTGCGACATTGACTGTGGGCTGCATCAGTGCTAAATAGTGTCAATTTTTTTTCAGGTTTGCCAGATACTACCAATCTCCAAACAGAGGTGAAGAAAGGACATTAATAAAGGCCACTGGAATACGATTTGACATTCAAGTCTATGGCACTGTAATACATTGATTTATTATTAATTAGTCTGTGTTAGTTTTGAAAAAGAATAATTAGTTTCACTATAATAAATTAGTTATTAGACATGTTTTTTCAGGACAAATAGAATAAACAGAAATCAAACCCTGTTAGGCCCTTTTAAATGTGCCCACGTGTTGTGTGTATTTCTCAAAATGTTTGATTTATAAATACCGTATTGGCTCGGATATAGGCCACCCCCGTATATAGGCCGCCCCCGTATATAGGCCGCACCCTAAAAAAAGAAAAAACACGCTGCCACTCTGTCCCCCCCCCGAGATATGCTGCCACTGTCCTCCTCCCCCCCCCAAGATGCTGCCACTCTGCCCCCCCCCCCGACTTACCAGAGCAGACTCCCGGGTGTCTTGCAGGGCCGGCTGGGGACATCTACGCAATACGCGTATACAACTTCCGGTGCCGGCACCACCCCCCCCCTGTGGAAAGTGCTGGCAGGGGAGGCTGTCTGAGCGTATCGGAGAGTAGGATACGAGTCCCCTGCACCGCTGCGGGGGATCTGTATCCTAACCCCGCTGCCTGCCCAGCGTCAGGCGCTAGACCCCGAATATAGGCCGCACCCCCACTTTAAAGACTTAAAGTGGGGGGAAAAAGTGCGGCCTATATTCGAGCCAATACGGTATAACTTGCATCAGAAGAGTGACAATGACACTTCTTTTTAAATGCTCATCTCTGGGTTTTTACATTAGCATATAGTAAAATTATATGAGACAAACCAGAGGGAAAACAATTCACTAAATATTTATTATAATTGTCGTATTCTTATAGGGGGATAAATGGAATAGGGGCACAGTAGATAGTTGGATCAATTAGTGCAGAAAAACTGTTCTCTATGGAAACTGCTCTGTAGTGGTGTAGGAGAGTTGTTGTGAGCATATACATTACCGTTGTTTAATTGTCTAATGCTCATATTTTCTACTTTTTGCTATGTATTTCTTTTAATTAAAATATATTATGGATTCTTTTTAGGGAGGCCAGTTCAGATGGTTTCGGCTGATAATATTCATCGGTTCTTATTTGTCTTACTTTGGGTTGGTAAGTGTAGACTTTTTCCATACAAAATTTATTTCAGAAAATATGTTTCATGAAAACTGAGATTCCCTATTTGTTTTTGTTTTATATATACTAGGCCACGGTATTAATTGACATTCTCATCGGTCTATATTGTGAAAGCTGTTGTGATCCAAAATCTTCCCAGAAGTTTTATGATGATCTGAAATACGAAAAGGTCACTGGGCCCTCTATTTTAACGGTAAAGTACATTTGTTTTGAGGTAAATCATAAAGAAATATAGTCTGATATTCTTTAATTATGCCAACAAAATAAAAACCCATCAGGGTCTATCTATAAACAACTATTTTCTTTTCATCAAAGAAACCAACAAAACCTTTTTTGTCTTTCAAAGTCATGCCAGAAACTCAGGTTTGTTTCATTTGTGGATCACGATGAGATTATCATGGTGGATAAAGCATTGAATAGAAGTTTGCAGAAGACCAGAGGCCGACATATCAAGGTACATTTTAGATTTCAGAAGGTGATATAGTTGGATTCTATTTATTGCCAGTCTGACATTCTTATTCCCAGAATCTTGGATATCTGTAATACATAACTGTAAATCAACATGAAACATCTATGTGTCCTACAGGAAGAATAAATTATCATGTAAGGGAAGTGTAGTCGACCTAGTTTTGAAAGATGTCCTTTCACATTTCATGTTGTCAGACAAGTCCCCACCCTGACAGAGTGGGAAGAGGTGGTTGAGGCTTGACATTGTGAAACATGGCTTATCAACTAAAACATATACAAAACTGTCTTTGATAAAAGAAAACATCAGGGAGGACTCTCGCCAGGACTTCAGTATTTAGAGAGTCAGTCTGGCTCTTAATGCTGGATTGGGGTCTGCATGTTGGACGCCCCTGCTATAAACTCTACGGTTTATTTTGATAAACTGAAAATAATTGTTCCTTTAATTTAATGCCTCTTTTCTAATCTTTCTTACCATTGTCAGAGAGAAGCATTTGCAAACATCAATGAGACCATACCACAAAACTATTCTGAAACCACCACAGCCAGTGAAGCAGAAGCACAGCCACTTACCAAAGGAAACCTTGACCAAACCATTCTACGTCCTTCTTGGTGCCAGTGTTCAAAATGCTCCAAAATGAAGGCATTTGAAGATCAGCTTTGTTGCAGGTTGGAGGATGGAGAATGTATAACAAGATCCGATATGTTTAAAAGGCTGGTTTTGTCCAGAGAAACCTTGCTATATGTTCTCCAGTACAGTAATCCTCTTTTAAAAGCCAGTTCTGTAAGCAATACGGAATTACTTGACTGTGCAAAGAAACAGTACATTCGGTGGCGTTTTGCGTCTAATAAGGTGGTATTGGACTTTGCTGTTTTACCAAACTGCTGTAAGCATGAAATAGAAAGGGTATTTAAACATGACTTTGCTGAAACATCTTTCCATGATGTAGGTGCATCTTCCTCCTCATCAACCTACCACTCCTCAAAATAAAAATCTGGTCACATTTCATAATTTTACATTACTTTAATAAAGAAGTCTGAGTAAAAAGAGACTTCTTCCCTGGACACAATACTAGACATGTTTCATAGAAGTGATTGCTGTTTTAAATAATATACACACAGTAAAAACATTCTCCGCTGTGAAAAAAGTATTTTGTGTTTTTAACAAATTAAACATTTCTAATATAGAGTCAAGTAATCGTGAGGCAGTCTGATTCCATATCGCTTATAACACAAAGCACTTAGTTTGAAAGTATTTTTTACACTTTTACTTAACATTTTTATATAATCTATTTTTGCAATTTTGTACTGCATCTTAATACCTAACAAATGATCTATGGAACAAGATAGTATATAAAGCATTGCTAATTACAATATAAATCTATAAAGTTAAATGTATATTTTTTACATATAAATCCAGTTACTTTTCGGTAAAACCAACATTCTCCGGATATCTGTGTTATGCGGTAATTTCTGCATGCATTTTATACTTCATCTGGGCTACAATGCCCTTTGACCTTTTAATGAAGTCTCTTTAGTACATCAATCATAAAAAATAAATGTTCTATGTATTTTTGTACAAACAATTGTCTTCTCTCTTTATTACACAGATATCGGTTTATTAACATGGGGTCAAGAAATGTTGTCTGATTCCAAGATCTCTAATCATTTTATGTTTAGCGATTAACTTACATCACTTGGCCATTTAAAGGTATACATATGTATTGGGGGATCTTTTATTTTACATTTTTTGTATAGAATCGGCAAACGTAAAATAATAAATTACAAAGTATATGCCAATCAATTAACACGTTACAATGTTCGCTGGCGCAGTGATCTAGAGAAGAAACAGATACACACCATTCAAGTGTAGCTGTCAGATCTATCCACAAGACAGATTTACGTAAATTACGTACGAATCTCTGAAAACGAGACAGGACCCCCAATGAGTAAAAAGAGACTTCATTCCTGGACACAATACTAGACATGTTTCATAGAAATGATTGCTGTTTTAACTAAAAACTATACACAGACTTTAAGTCTTTAAAGTGGGGGTGCAGCCTGTAATCAGGGTTTAGCGCAGGGATGCGCAGCTTGTATCGCCCAAAGCCCTGGAGATGCAGTTTGGGACGCCGGGCAGATGTTTTGTTTTTTTTCATGTAGCCCTGCTGCGGGCAAGCAGCAGGGTGAGGATGCAGATCCCCCGCAGCGCTGCAGGGGACCTGGATCCTCCTATATGGCAGCCGGCCAGAGCGATCATAGAAGCCCCGGCAGAACAACAGCAGAGGTTGTCTACCCGCATCGCAAAGACGACAACCACCTGCCTTCGCTAGACACCATGGAGTCCTGGGATGCATTGGTAAGTCGGGAGGGTGGCATATCTAGGGAGCAAAGTGGCATATCTGGGAGCAGAGGGGCATATCTACAGTGGCGTCGGCACCGTTTGGCACCTCTCACTCTTCTCCGCGAGGCCTCTGCCTTGGTCGTGTTGCCGGCATTTCAAGCCGAGCGCCAGAATATGACACCATCAGCAGCGAAGCCGAGCGCACCACGGCAGAACAGGGAGACGGAGGCCTAGCGATCCCACCGCTGGACTTCTACAAGGTAAGTGAACTTCAAAGGGGGGAGAGGGTAGAAAGTGAGGAGGGGTAGATAGGGAGTGAGAAGAGGTAGATAGGGTAGATATGGAGTGAGAGGAGGTAGATAGGATAGATAGGGAGGGAGAGGGGTAGATAGGATAGATAGGGAGGGAGAGGGGTAGATAGGGATGGAGAGGGGATAGATATGGAGGGAGAGGGGGATAGATAGGGTAGATAGGGAGAAAGGAGAGTGGCAAGAATATTGAAATAAAGAGTCAGAATGAGAGAGAGAATGGATGGATTAATGTGTGGATGCATTAATGAATATGTGTAAATAATTTGTGTGAAAGAATAAATGATTGTGTGAATGAAAGTGAATTAGTGAGTGACTGTGAATCATAGGTGTATTATTGATATGTCAAAAAAGCAAAGATGGTATAAGCAGGGTGTTTAAGCACTGGGGACAAAGATGGCACAGGTAGCGTGTTTATGGGACAAAGATGGCGTACGCTCAGCTGTTTCGGGACAATGTTGACTCATGCCGGGAGCTTTGGCGGCAAAGATGGCACGTCCTATGTATGAGTAATTTGGGTGCTGGTCAGATTCTATGTGGGCAATGTGGATGCCAGGGGTGGCTTTGGGGTGTGTGACCTGTGATCTATGCCTGTATTACCTTTAATGAAGTTTATATAAGAGTTTATATGTAATTTCCAATTGATATATATCTGCAAAGCTGGGTTTTGTGTTTTTCTGTTGATCTGTATCTGCTATGTTTCCAAACAATATTTATGTTTACCTGCAAATATAGGATTTGTATGTCTTATTCAGTTGATCAGTACCTGGAGTGCTGTTTCCATGTGTTGTTTATTTGATCTATACCTGCAATGCTGGGTTTGTGTGTTCTGTTGGTTTATACCTGCTATGTTTCCATACATTATTTCTGTATACCTGCAAATTCAATGGGTTTTTTTCTCTTACGGTATATCTGAATAGTTTTTCGTCCATTTGCACAGTCTACTTCTTATAGTAGAAGGACATCTTACAAGAGCCCAGAGATCCCATCTTATCTTGTAATTTTAACATGACCATAAGGTATGCAAGTTGCATAGGACCTTTATCAGGGAATGAATAAGTCTTCTACGGCACTTATAATGCATGTACACGTCTAGAGCAAACTAAATCAAACTCTTTTATACACCATCATTCTCCTACCACTCTCAGGCACCACATACCTTCCGAATGTCAGGCCCCTGTCCTGGGGATCATGGGACATCTTATGACCCATCCTGATCGGCCCAGGTAGCTGTAAAATCAATGGAGGCCAGTGCTGTTCGTTTAAATGAATAAAAGGACACTCCAGCTATCATAATCTCTTTGATGCATTCAATAGCTGCATGACTTTTTGTGGCATCACCCTTGCAAGCGCATACAATATTCTTGCACACTACATACATACATACATACATACATACATATCCCCAGAGTATGAAAGGTATAGAACAAAAAGGCAGACACTATGCAAGACCCCCTGCTACCTTTATCAAGGGTTAGATGTATTCACTCAGATTAGATAGATCCATTCCCTGATAAAGGAAAATGTAACTACAGCTAAACTGTACTGGGCCCCACCACATGGAAAATGTGCCCCAGCCCCAGGTTCTCAAAGAGTTAAAGGGCCTGCTTGTGTACCGTTGGGTACCCCTGCTGGTACACATAGACATTTACATGCTGAATCCATTACAGGTGGCTGATTATGTCACCTGAAGGGCTGTGCATTACACTGCTGTGAGAGCATTTTGTATGTTTGAGTGAGGGTGTGTGTGGATGAATGTATGGTTGTATGTTAAGAAGCCCCACCCCACGTGCCCCTTACTTGAAAATACAATGTGATCACTATAGGTGGTGTATACAGAAAATACAATGTGATCACTATAGGTGGTATATACAGAAAATACAATCTGATCACTATAGGTGGTGTATACAGAAAATACAATGTGATCACTCTAGGTGGTGTATGCGGAAAATACAATGTGATCACTATAGGCGGTGTATGCGGAAAATACAATGTGATCACTGTAGGTCAGGCATGTCCAAAGTCCGGCCCGAGGGCCAATTGTGGCCCGCGTTCCGGACTGATAAGGCTCCACAGATAAGTTGCCCAAATATAGATGGGTTTTTTTTATATTAAAGGCAGAGTGATTTAACACCTGTTTAGATTTGTGTATGCGGAAAATACAATGTGATCACTATAGGTGGTGTATGAGGAAAATACAATGTGATCACTATAGGTGGTGTATGTGGAAAATACAATGTGATCACTATAAGGTGGTAGGAGCACCTGCTCCCAAAATACTCCCCTCGGCAGATAAGATCACTAGAGACGCCATTGCACACGGGAAGTTCTTGCTTAAGACGTTATCTCAGAACTTCACCTAATTTAGGAAGTTAGGAACTGTTACGGTATATCCAATTCTAGAGAACGCATGTCGTACATTCACCGCTAGAACAGGAAGCAGAGAGATCCAGTGCTGTTATGCCTACTGATTGCCGCTTGGTGGCGCTGTGACAGCATTCTCCAGCTCCTCCCTGGGTTATCCGGCTTTATTCCCGATCATATGACTTGTCGGAGTCCGGGAACCTCCGTTGCCGTCGTGTAACTTTGCGCCTCGGCAAGTCATGGCATGCGGGGGCTGCTGCAAAGAGGTGTATAGCTGTGTATTTGATTATAACACCCCGCGTATTGCGCTCATCAAGAGCAGGAAGGTTGGTCTTCTGAATAGAGTCATCCAGCTGGCGATCCTCGCCTATGTCATTGGGTATGAGACACTTAATACTGTATTCCGCTTAACGTATAGCGACGAGGAAATAACTATGCGCAGCGCTAACCATCCCAATGGAGCTGGGCTAGTGAAAGTGTATTGTGTGTGTTACGTACTGGGCACTTATACAGCGACATATGTTAGTGGGGATTTATTCACTAAACGGGGAGTAGACAGGAGAGCTGTGTTTCAGCTCTTTGATTTCACTATACATTATGAAGGTCTAAACCCCCAGTGATCTTCTGGCCCTGCATAAGTTTCCCTCACCCATTGAATTACACATTTTCTGGGACCAGCTCAGCTCTTCCTGGAGAAAATGACCTGTGTCATAATTCCTAGTGAAGTGCGAGAGTTAAAACCACAACTCTCCTGCAAGCGCTCACTTTAGTGAATTAACCATAGGAGCAAAACATCCTTTTTTCCACATTGAATGTTTTCATTAATATCGGTGGGATTTCCGGTTTTCCTATGTTTAGAGCCGTTCTATGTTTTCGGTTTTGGGCTCAGTATTAGTCTCTGTGGTTTATTTAAATAGGGTCAAAGTCTGCGCCTGCTTTGAAAGATGTTACTGGATGCTGTAATATCACATCAAATTAACCCTTTAGACCTCTTGTCGAACTTGTAGTTTTGCGGACAAGTAAAGCATTGAAAGTGTTGACGTTTTTCAGACTTAAAAAAAAAAAAGGGCAGTTGTCCCTTAAGGATGGATTTCTGACAGGTAGTTGGACCTCAATGCCAATCACCCCCCCCCTAAAAAGCCTGTGCCCATCCAAATGCTGGTGGAGGCAACTGGAAGTTACGGTGCAACAGCTGGAAGGTTACCTGTTGACTTTCCGGAAACTTTATGGCCGGGTGTGTCGTGTGTGAGCCGGCGGGGGGGTTACATTTTAATGTGGAAGCAATATGTGTAAAATGATGTAAAATGTTGAAAGAGCGTTGATGTGAAATATTTTTTCAATGTGAAATTGTGATGTAATAATGTGAGATGCAGGACTTATTGTAACTGATCACCCTTTTTGCAATTTGCTGTGCTATTCTTCACAGGTGGGTTTTTGTCTGGGAAAAGGGCTACCAGGAATTTGACACAGTGGTCAGCTCCGTGACGTCTAAAGTGAAAGGGGTTGCAGTCACCAACACCTCAGAGCTTGGCTCCAGAATCTGGGATGTGGCTGATTACATCATACCTGCTCAGGTGGGTTCAGTATACATTCTGCCGTTGGGTAATTTAAACTAACACAAAGCGTTCAAAGTTTCTCTACAGTTACTGAATATGGCAATGCTTTCATATCCTGCTCCATACTGTGTGATCAATAAGGCATTGGTTACTTTATTATTTCCCAGGTTTCCACTATCAAATATATAATATTTATTCTGATCTTTTAATTAAACTTACTGCAGGGATGGCCCGGCTTGTATAAAATTATTATTATACTTCTTTGCTTCCTTTATACAAAAGTGATTACTTTTCAACAGGCAGGCAGTTAAAATCAAGTGTATACATTTTCTTATATATATTTGTCACTATTTAGTTTCTTTTAACTAAGGACAAAAAAAAACTATTAAAAAAAAACAACAAAAACATCCTTGGGGTCATTTTGATTTTAAAGCCGTTTTGTCCTATATATTTTCTTTAAGTGCCCCTAATTGAAAGAGAAAATACGGTTAACTCCCTTGAGTGTGGGTATGTGGATTAGTGCCTTGGTGCACAAAAGGGTAAATGTATTTACACAAAGGGAAGAGCAGTATTATGTTTAAACGGTTTCATTATTTATACAGATATGCAGGGAACAAAATATTTGATTTCTTCTGGAGTTTACCAAAAAGATAAATGACATTGGCCCTTCTTCAAATGAGTTATGTTGGTTTAAAGATAAAGAACACGCAGCATACAGTGTAGTATGTGTATGCAGTAGGAAGTCAATAAACAAATGATAGTTTCACTCGGAATTAGCAGTCACATGCAACATGAATCAAAAGCAAAACTTAAAAGGAAGAGAAAATAGGAAAAAGAAAATAGGGAAGGATAGACTGGTTTCAAAATGAGTCCCCATATCTCTTCATCCAATGTGCAAATCGCACCTGTGACTTACATTTTTAGTCTTTTCACTTAATATCATGTATGATTATCTTGATCGCTATGCTGCTCCTTTAATGTCACGCGAGCAGTTTGGTGTAGGCAGGCACATGGTACAGGAAATCTTTTATTATTTAACACTTTCTTATAGTCTCACGGGATATTCTGTTCATATTAGGAAACTTCTGGATCTGGACAGGAAAGCCCTAAAGTCCGTGCTACCAACTCATGACGCATATTTGGTTTAAACATTGAGAGTGGTTTGTTTAACATAAAATTATGGTAATTATGTACTTTAAATGAAGTGGAAGTGGGAGAAAAGTACACATTCACATGCAAGGCGCCAACAAAAGACCTATTTTTAATTTTGTCTAATAAATTTTTTTTACATATAGGAAGAAAATGCCTTCTTTGTGATGACCAACCTAATCATTACGCAAAATCAGACCCAAGAACTCTGTCCTGAAGTAAGTTTACTAGACAAGGCTCCTGCGACGTGCACAAGTATTTCTCTGCAGGCCGTGTGTTGTGAACAGTAGATTGTAATGGGATAGGAAGGGAAACATGGATATGTGACTTAGTTTCATATAGGATACTAGTTGGGTGTATTTACTAAATCAGTTCAACATTCGCTGACTTCACTGTTCATTATGAAAGGTCAATCCAGTGACCTTGACCTGTGAGATGGGCTAATCTTGCATACTTTAAAGCACATATAAATTAGCTAATTATTAGTTCAAGAAATCACCTTGCATAATAAAGCTAGTCAGATGAAATGTTTCAGCTGCAAACTCTTGGGTAAATGGTGGCATTTACAGGTTAAAGGACTTTTGTCCTTCCTTCCATCCTCGGACACTAGAATATTCTCATTGTGAGAACTTTCCTGTTCTCACTTTCTAGATTCTTGGTTGAGTAGATTTCAGACAGCGTGAGTAGACCCAGGTTTGGCCAGCAGTGGCGTCTCCAGCTTTCATATTTAGGGGGGGGCACATGGGGGGCAATTATAAAACTCTACATATACACACATATATATATGCGTTAGACATGCATTTTTAACTACATAATCTGTACTTATCTCTTTGAAGTAAAGACCGTGATTGAAATATGTTTTCAAATTATCATCTTAACTGGCAGTTGTTTTTCATTCTTTAATATTAGACCCTGCTGCAGATATATATTAATATTGGCCTCTGCTGCCAATATATATATAAATATATATGAGACCCTGTTGCCAATATATTTAATATTGAAAAAAATTGGACCCCAGGAAGACATTTCTTTGGGCCCTGCTTCATGTGCCCTAGCATGCAATAAATCCCTCTACTATCATCAAAAAAATATATATTTCCCACACTGACTGCAGTCTTCCCTCCTCCTGACCCTACTGTGACATTGAGAGGTCCTCATTCACTAAGCCATACCTCTCCTTTACTTAATCCCTGCAGTTCAGGTAAAGATCAAATAAACACGTCAAGAGCACGTGCATGTATAGATCAACTGAATAAGACATAAAAACTCTGTATTTGCAGGTATACACAAATAATGTATCGAAACATGGCATTGCAGGTACAGATCAACAGAACACACAAACCTAGCATTGGAGTTATAGATCAACTGGAAATCACATGTAAACTCAGCACTGAGGGTATAGATCAAATAAACAATACATGAAAACAGCTTTGCAGATATCCATCAACTGAATAAGACAAACAAGCCCCATATTTGCAGGTATACATAAATAATGTATAGAAACATAGCATAGCAGATACAGATCAACATAATAAAACCAAAAACCCAGCTTTGTAGGTATAGATCAATTGAAATTAACACAAAATCTCTCCATTAAAGGTATAGATAAAACTCCCTAAATTTCCGGCATAGATCACAGGTTGCACACCCCAAAGCCATCCCTGGCGTCCACATTGGCAACATAGAACCTGACCAGCACGCAGATAACACACAGAGAATTTGCAATCTTTCTCCCCAAACAGCCCAGCATATGACATCTTTGTCCCCAAGCAGCCCACCCTGTGCCATATTTGCCTTTCCAAAAATCTATAATACACAGACGCTTTTACAGTCACTCACTTATTCACACAATCATTAATTCTCTCACTCTTTCACACAATTTAGTTACACATATTTATTAATGCATTCTCGCAAATTCATTAATTCTTTCACTCATTTACACAATTCATACACAAATTAATTTGTTCATTCTCTCACTCATTCTGACTCTGACTTTATTTCAATATTCTTATTTTCTCACTATCTACCCCCTCTCCCCCCTCTCCCCCTCCTCCTTACCATCTACCCTCTCCCCCTTTTGTAGTTCACTTACCTTCAGACGTCCTGTGGTGGGAGCGCAAGGCTTCTGTCTTCAGTGTCTTTGTCACGGTGCTTCACTGCTGAGCGCCGGAATATGACATCAGTTTCTCTTCATAATACTTAATCAAAACACTGAAAGTAACTCGCTAGTAGGCCTCATATGCAGTGACTACAAGACAATTTGAGGTATTGATATGTTCCCTGGACCTCAGCTGGGTCGAAGTATGCAGTTTTGGTCAATTTTTGTTCACTGTAGCTCAACAGTGGTCTGCAGTAAGTTTATTGCTACAATGAAGAGAGGAGCCAATTTGGTTCCCGGCCTGGAGCCAAGTTGAACAAAGACAAATGTCCATCAAGTTTCACCTTGCTGTTGATCCTAAAAACCTCATATGAAAGTGATTTCCAATTTTGCCTCAAAAGGGGAAAAAAATTCTTGTGGACTCCAAAATGACTCACTGGATCAAGACGTTATATCTTACCATATTCTTCTAACCATTCTATCTCTGTATATCCTTTGCAAAAATAGTCTAGCCCATTTTCAAAGGCATCTATTGAATTTGATCGCACAACTTTTTGCTGCATCAAGTGAAAAAATGTCCAAATGGTTTCCCATTACATTAGCTAATGAATGATTAACCTCTGCTGTCTCATTTCAATCAAGCTTGACTTACCATTGTCAAAACCTGGCATATTTCCCATACACCTATGCCAAGTTAAGATGTGATTATTTCCTTTAGTGGTGCTGGTGGACATGTGCTCAAACTCAACTTCACACTCCATCTTTATATAAAGGTTTCCTTGTTACAGCATGACTTCATTGGGGTTTTGGGCTCAGGGCTGGTCCCACCGTATAGGTAACATTAGGGGGCTGCGTAGTGGGTGGGGGGTCACTGCCACTGTGTTTTCCCCCAACGAACAAAGCCATACTTTACACAACATTCCCCAGTTATATAAATAGCTGTAAAAGTAATTTTGTGTTGTCTCCTTTCAGTTACCAGACAGTACGACTACTTGCACCTCTGATCGTGACTGCATTCCTGGATTTGTGGGCACACACAGCAATGGTATGAGTGGCACATCTTACCCCTCCGCTTTACTTTGCACATAATTCTGGAAGTATATATTGAATTATTTTTTTAAATTGCTGTATGTTTCTACTTTCTTGCTCTTAAACGGCAGATTTATAGTTTTTTTTTTAAAAAGCTGAATTTCTGTGTTGATGTCATTCTTTCCGGCGCTTTGGCAATTTAATATCTGAAAAATATATTGCTTGAGCGAAAATAAATATACCGGTATTACCGTATTTGCTCGATTATAAGACGAGGTTTTTTCCAGAGCAAATGCTCTGAAAAATACCCCTCGTCTTATAATCGAGGTCGTCTTCTAATCAGACCTCATTCTGCTGGGGCCAGGCTGCTTACCGGGCTTTGGTCGCGAGCAGCGTCTCTGCTTCTAGCAGCAGGAGAACAGGAAGCTAGCACAGTCCTCACATAATCTACCTCCCCCCTCCTTCCTCTGGGGCGGGGCCAGAGAAGTTGCTCGGACAGCCGGGCCCCTGCAGAAGTCTGCGAGTGGGAGATCTGCAGTTCAGGTAAGGGGGTGGGGGAGGGTTTTTGTGATTGTGTGAAGTATGTGTGATTAATGGAATGAATGAGTATTTAAATGTTTGTGAATGAGTGTGTGTGTGATAGCATGGATGTGTAAGGGGGATGGTGGTGGTAGCATGGCATAGGGAGGCTGTAATCCCACTCCTATCATCCCCAGGTTCCAGCATGTACTGGCTGCCTTCGGTTGTGATTGCTGTTAGCAGTTATATATATATATACCTCCAGAAATGCATTTTAACCCCCTATATGCCACTCAGCCCCATGATATGCATTTTAACCCCCTATATGCCACTCAGCCCCATGATATGCCTTTTAACCCCCTATATGCCAGAGTGGCATATAGGGGTATAAGGCATATCATGGGGCAGAGGGCATATAGGGGGTTAAAAGGCATATCATGGGGCACAGTGGCATATAGGAGGGTAGAAGACATTTCTGGAGGCAGAGTGGCATATAGAGGGTTAAAAGGCACATCAAGGGGCAGAGTGGCAAATAGGGGGGTATAAGGCATTTCTGGGGGCAGAGTGGCAAGCCTGGGGGCAGATGTGCATAACTGGGGGGGGGGGCAGGTTGGCAAATAAAAGGAAATAAAAAATATATATCATAGCTTTTATTAAATATGAAAAAATAGTTTACATTAATTAATATTTACTAGTAAAACGTTTTTCCTATAGGGTAGTCTTATATTCAGGCTTTTTGTTTTTTTCCTAAATTAATATTTTGATTTTGGGGGGTCGTTTTATAATCAGGGTTGTCTTATAATTGAGCAAATACGGTATATATTCTGTGGGTGTTTCATGAGATTGCTCATTGTCAGTCTTTTGATCACTTTAACGTTTCCATCCATTTTCCTGAACAACGGATTATAGCATAAGGGACATCATTTATACACTCTTCAATGTACATAACAAGGGGAAAGACCTAGGAGACATTTAATATCATTTAATATACTGTTCTATACTGCAGTGGAGTATTGAAGAAAACTGTATGCTTTTGTTTTTCTTAGGGCTGCAACTAACTATTATTTTAATAATCGATTAGTTGGCCGATTATTTTTTCGATTAATAGATTAATCGGATAAAAAAAATGCAATTTTTTTTAAATTTAAAATAATGTAATAAAAAACGTACAATTTACACTTTCATCTCTTTATCACAATGGCCTCTCTCTATTCACCTTCTTATTTTACTGACATAATAATAAAAGCTACAAGAACCCAAACAGTGTTTCTCAAACTAGGTTTTAATACAAAGTTATTAGTAAATATTAATTCATATGTTAACTATTTTTCATATTTAATAAAAACTATGAGAAAAAAGCCTTGTTTATATTTTCTTTGATTTACCAAACTGCCACCAGTTATGCACATCTGACCCCCAGCTTGCCACTCTGCCCCCATATATGCCTTATACCTCTTATATGCCAGATTCCACTGTGCCCCTGATATGTGTTATACTCCTTATATGCCAGTGATATGCAACTGAGCCCCCTGATATACCTTTTACCCCCAGATATGTTTTATGCCCCCCTGATATGCCTAATATCGATATGCCTTATACCCCCTATATGCCCTAAAATTCATAATACCCCCCCCATACACCACTATAACTCACCCATACACCACTCTGGCTCCTCCCACTCAACTCTGGCCCCTCCCCCTCCCATACACCACTCTTGCTCCTCCCCCCTCCCATTCTCCACTCTGCCTCCTCCCCCCTCCCATACTTCACTCTGCCTCCTCCCCCTCCCATACATCACTTTGGCTCCTCCCCCTCCCATACATCACTTTGACTCCTCCCCTCCCATATACCACTTTGCCTCCTCCCCCCTCCCATACTCCACTCTGCCTCCTGTCAGCAACGGAGGTTCACAAGACACCAGGGAGCCGGGCAGAGAGGCATATGGGAGGGGGAGGAGACAGAGTGGTGTATGGGAGGGTGGCTCCCATACAACCCTCTGACTCCTCCCCCTCCCATACATCGCTCTGCCTCTATACCCGGCTCCGTTACTGACAGGCACTTTCACTGCAGCTTCATAGAAGCCTCAGCGTAAGTGAAGGGCAGTAACGGAGGCTGCCTGTGCGATGCAGACCCCCACCGGCTGACAGAGAGGATGAAGCTGCAGTGAAAGTGCCTGTCAGTAACGGAGGTTCACAAAGCACCAGGGAGTCGGGAGAGAGGCAGAGCAGTGTATGGGAGGGGGAGGAGTCAGAGGGGTGTATGGGAGGGGGGAGAGAGACGGAAGTGAGAGACCGGCCGACAGTGAGGGGAATCCAGGTCCCCTGCAGCGTTGCGGGGGATCTGGATTCTAGTGTTATAATCCGATCTCTGTTTGAGGTCGGATTATATAAAGAGAGGAGTTTTTCAGAGTATTTGCTCTGAAAAAACCCTCTTTTTATAATCGATAAAAATAGATTCGATTAATCGATAATGAAAATCGTTGACAACGATTTTCATTATCGATTATTATCGATTTTATCGATTAGTTGTTTCAGCCCTAGTTTTTATAGTTATATTTTAATCCCATTATCGACAAGCTGGGGGTAGCCATTGTGTTACCTATTTTATTTTTCAAAAATCTACAGGCAGGCGATTCCCCACCTATCTGCTGAGATGATCCAGTTTTTACAGGGACGTTTTAAAGACTATGCAACACAAAAATGGCACATTTTATTTTTAAACATTGCTAGCAGAAGTATATAAATAGTAGAAGTGAAAGGTAATCAAAGTTATAAAGTATATTTTTGGTTGAAAAAGATTTGAAAACCCTGAAACATGCTGGGAAACTCCAGCACGCAATATCTAATAGTAGCGCCTTAGAAATTATCCAGAGAACCTGTGTGTAATTAGTTGATTTACTAAGAATATATTTTAAATCCCTGATCTTTATTCTAAAGGTGTGCAGACTGGAAAATGTGTCCCTTTTAACAAAATAGTCAAAACCTGTGAAGTTTTTGCCTGGTGTCCGGTGGAAAATGACACCCACCTCCCAAAGTGAGTGTTCTTTTCATGTGAAACAACTTATACGATTTATATAAGACATGAGACACATGTATGTTATAGAGTAGGCTTGATCTGAAAATGAATTTACCAATCCCCAGAGAAAATAGTTCACTTGTTTAGACAGATTTTGGTTGTCAGGTTGAATATACATTTGAACTATGTCTTTTTTTTTTCCCCCAGACCTGCCTTTCTCAAGGAAGCTGAAAACTTCACAGTTCTCATCAAGAATAATATCTGGTTTCCAAAATTTAACTTTTCCAAGTAAGTGAAAGTAAGCGTGGAAAGACCTGCAATTGCAGAAGTTATACCTACGGTCCCTGGGTAAATAGAAGAAGGGAACCAGATTTTAGATTTTAACATTTTCATCTATATTTTT